>JAXRKP010001053.1:60000-75000 GCA_037039925.1 Doris montereyensis | reverse complement strand
TCTCTCTCTCTCTCTCTCTCTCTCTCTCTCTCTCTCTCTCTCTCTCTCTCTCTCTCTCTCTCTCTCTCTCTCTCTCTCCTCTCTCTCTCTCTCCCTCCCTCCCCCTCCCTCCCTCCCCCATCTCCCTCTCTCTCTCCTCTCTCTCTCCCTCTCTCCTCCCTCTCTCTGTCTCTCTCTGTCTCTCTGTCTCTCTCTCTCTCTCTCTCTCTCTCTCTCTCTCTCTCTCTCTCTCTCTCTCTCTCTCTCTCTCTCTCTCTCTCTCTCTCTCTCTCTCTCTCTCTCTCTCTCTCTCTCTCTCTCTCTCTCTCTCTCTCTCTCTCTCTCTGAAATGGGCCCTGGACAGTCAGAAGTACATGCTGCAATCAATTAAATACAATTCACATATTCTTCTTTTGTAGAAGCCAGTGTGCCCAATAATAAAGATATCGGCTAGTCATCGATCTGCGAATCACCCCGACGATCCAGTTGTGCTAGGCTCCATATGCATACCGTAGCATTCCAACAGACTAATAACGTGACGTGATCAATGACGTCACTGCAATTGTTTACTGGCCACAGTAAGCAAGCAAGTCATGTATGAGCGCTATGCTTTACCGCTTCGAAGGGTATTAGAGGAAGGGGAAAAAACCTTCTCAGTGGACATGCATTATTTATGAGACCGATATCCCATTGTACCTCTGGCGTTTGGTTTGTCTTTGACATTGACTTGTACGTAAATTATTTCTCGGTTTCAGAAACGAAATGACGCGCAGTTTGCATTTTTTTGTCGCAGGTTTTTTTCTGGGAATTTATTTTTTTACCCACTTAAGTGGAAAAGAAGTCAACAACGACAATGTGTTTTCATCATTCGAAGGATGTTAAATGAAAACTGCCATAGAGCGAACACACACGATCATTGCGATCAAAAGACAATGTTAAAGATATAAAACAAAGATTTCAGAACAAAGAAAAAAGAAAGGTTGTCATGTTTTTATTCATTCCAAACCCTGTCGTCTAAAAAGGTATAGTGTTATTCCTGTGTCGGGAGGAAGGGGTGTAAGATTTTATTTTCAAAATGAAAAATCGAGAAAATTGTTCAACCATCGGGGCTTGTACTGGTGACGTTTTGGTTGAGAGACCGACACCTTGCCTGTGTACGTCCCCCGCTAACCTTTCCTGTCGGTAAACGACGTATTCGAGCGTGCTTGTACCAGGCAGGGCTGTGATGTGAAACGTTTTTGTTTATGCCGTTGTGTCTATTTGATGGTTGCTCAAAGTTATTTCGTTTCATTCTTTTTGAAGGTTGTTGAGTCGGGTTGGTAGATTTCTTTTGTTGACGGAGGGTGGAGGGGTTGTTGGGGGGGGGGGGGGGGAGTTGAGACGTCAGTAGCTCAGTCGGTAGAGCGTCTGTCTACAACGTATGAAGCCTGAGTTCCATTGCCAGTTTTAGCAATTCATTCTGAAATGGGTAGATAGGTCTACTCAGATTCGACAAAACGTAAAGGAAGCGTGAAAAGCAATGGCAAATTACTACGGTGTATTGTATGCCTTAAGGAGGCGTGGAAAGCAATGGCAAATTACTACGGCGTACCGTATGGCAAAAGGAGGCGTGGAAAGCAATGGCAAATTACTACGGTGTATTGTATGCCTTAAGGAGGCGTGGAAAGCAATAGCACACTACCACAGTGTACCGTATGCCAAAAAAGAGGCGTGGGAAAGCAATGGCACTACCACAGTGTACCGTATGCCAAAAAAGAGGCGTGGAAAGCAATGGCAAACTACCACAGTGTACGGTATGCCAACAAAAGAGGCGTGGAAAGCAATGACAAACTTGTTGGTCATTTTATGTGCTTGTTATAGACCCTAATGATTGGACTTCTTGGGCATTTCGTGTGCTTGTTATAGACCCTAATGATTGGACTTCTTGGGTATTTCATGTGCTTCATATAGACCTTAATGATAGGACATCTAGAACATTTTGTGTTCATGTTATAGACCCTAATGATATGACTTCTTGGTCATTTTGTGTGCTTCTTATAGACTATAATGATAGGACATCTAGGACATTTTGTATTCATGTTATAGACCCTAATGATAGCACTTCTTTGTCATTTTGTGTGCTTCTTATAGACTATAATGATAGCACTTCTTTGTCATTTTGTGTGCTTCTTATAGACTATAATGATAGCACTTCTTTGTCATTTTGTGTGCTTCTTATAGACTATAATGATAGCACTTCTTTGTCATTTTGTGTGCTTCTTTATAGACCCTAATGATAGGACTTTTAGTCATTTTGTGTGCTTCTTATAGACCATAATGATACGACTTCTCAGTCCTTTTGTGTTTCTTATAGACCATAATGATACGGCTGATTTTGGCCAGTTTGTGTGCTTTTTTATAGACAATAACGGTATGGATGCTTGGCAATTTTGTGTGTTTCTCACGGACATCAATAACAGGACTCCTTGGCCCTTTTGTGTGCTTCTTACAGACGATAATGACGGGACTTCTTGGCCATTTGTGTGCTTCTTATAGACAATAATCACAGGCTTTTCTTTGCCATCTTGTGTGCTTCTTATAGACAATAATGGCATGACGTCTTTGCCATTTTGTGTGTTTCTCCTGACAATAATGACATGATTTCATTGCCATCCTGTGTGCTTCTTATAGACAATAATCACACAGGATTTATTGACCATCTTGTGTGCTCCTTATAGACAATAATGGTATGACGTCTTTGCCATTTTGTGTGCTGCTTATAGACAATAATGGCATGAGGTCTTTGTCTTTCTGTGTGTTTCTCATTGACAACAATGACAGGATTTCTTTGCTATTTTGTGTGCTTCTCACGGGCAATAATGACAGGACGACTTCGCAAACTTTGTGTGCTGCTTAAAGACATTAATGACTGAACGTCTTTGACATTTTGTGTGCTTCTTAAAGACAATAATGACAGGACGTATTTGCCACTTTGTGTGCTTCTTATAGACAATAATGACAGGACGTATTTGCCACTTTGTGTGCTTCTTATAGACAATAATGACAGGACGTATTTGCCACTTTGTGTACTTCTTATAGCCAATATGACAGGACGTATTTGCCACTTTGTGTGCTTCTTATAGACAATAATGACAGGACGTATTTGCCACTTTGTGTGCTTCTTATAGCCAATATGACAGGACGTATTTGCCACTTTGTGTACTTCTTATAGACAATAATGACAGGACGTATTTGCCACTTTGTGTTCTTTTTATAGACAATAATGACAGGACGTATTTGCCACATGGTGTCCTTTTTATAGACAATAATGATAGGATGTATTTGTCACTTTGTGTTCTTCTTATGGACAATAATGACAGGACGTATTTGTCATTTTGTTTGCTTCGTATAGACAATAATGAATGGACGTATTTGTCATTTTGTGATTCTTATAGACAATAATGACAGGACGTTTTTGCCATTTTGTGCTTTTCATAATGACAGGATATTTTTCGTATTTTGTGTGCTTCTTATAGACAATAATGAATTCTCGGACGACAATAATGATGTCATTTTGTGTGCTTCTTATAGACAATAATGACAGGACGTTTTTGCCATTTTCAAAAATAATAGGTGCAAATGTGCTTTTATCATTTCACGGACAATAATGACAGGATATTTTTTGTGATTTTCTATTTTGTGTTTATTTTTTAGCTTCTTATAGACAATAATAATAAGAGGAGTTCTTTCCAGCATGGCTAATGTGAAACTGCTTCTTATAGACAATAATGATAGGATTTCTTGGCCATTTTGTGTGTGTTTTATTCTTCATCGTTTATAACGATTGCAATGGGCTTCTTATATACCATAATGATAAGACTTCTTTGCCATTTTATAGGATTTCTTAACCTATGGGAAATATGTTCTGAACAATGTTTAGGGAAGAAATCGGCTGAAACCACTTAAAGCTCTTTATATAAAGAAAACAAAAATAATAGGTGCAAATAGGTTAATGTCTTTAAAATATCATTTAGCCAACATTCATATACAGGTTTTGGGGGCCATCACATCTGTTTTGATGAACGCAGCCATGCCCTAAATGACTTCTTGGACTTGTCATTTTTGAGGAAATATCAAAATTATTGTGATTTTCATTTTATGATTTTGAAATAAACCATGATTGTTTTCTTTTTATATATTCCTATGATTTTCCTATTATGATTTTTTTGTCCTTTTTAGCATTTATTTTATTTATAACATAAGCAGCAACAATCAACTTATTTCTAAGTTTGGAATTATAATTACAGAAAAATAAGTACAAACAAGCAGTAAGAACAATAAATTATCAGAAACGATATTTTTCCAGCATCGGACAACTTCTTGAGACAATGCTGAAACTGCAGAACGCTATTTTGCATTACAAGTTTTAAGCATGACGTGGTTTCCTAAGAAAATTGTAATATTGTTGTAAGACACTACAAGTATGGGAATATGAATGAGTTGCTGTTTTATTTATTAGCCGTGACGTGGCCCCAGGGGGAGCGTCACGTACTAGCGTCTTTGTGGCATTGTAATATTATATCTTTATTGCTGGAAACTTGCTTTTAATGAAATATTTAAAAAAACAACAACAACAAAAACAGCAGCAAGAACAAACAAGCAAAACAAACCAGCAACAACAAACAAACAAAAGAAAAACCTAAAGAATTAAAGCTTATTGTTCTAACGAAAAATAAGAAATAAACCCATGAACAATAGAACGTTTGTAGAATATATGAGAGAGAGAGAGAGAGAGAGAGAGAGAAGAGAGAGAGAGAGAGAGAGAGAGAGAGAGAGAGAGAGAGAGAGAGAGAGAGAGAGAGAGAGAGAGAGAGAGAGAGAGAGAGAGAGAGAGAGAGAGAGAGAGAGAGAGAGAGAGAGAGAAGAGAGAGAGAGAGAGAGAGAGAGAGAGAGAGAGAGAGAGAGAGAGAGAGAGAGAGAGAGAGAGAGAGAGAGAGAGAGAGAGAGAGAGAGAGAGAGAGAGAGAGAGAGAGAGAGAGAGAGAGAGAGAGAGAGAGAGAGAGAGAGAGAGAGAGAGATTCATCGTTTCCGCAATGGTAGTGACTTAGTAAGAACCAAAAGGGATTGCAATGGGCAAATCCATTGATCTGTCTCTAAGTTGCGATAACGACATGCCATGGACATTAAAGGGTTTGTTTTTTTGATGCGTGTTTGAAAAACAATTTTAGTGATTGGTCTATAAGTCAACGTCCTATAGGGCAGATGGAATCAGTACATGATATAATGATGGAAATATGAAGGAGTTGCGACAAGGCGAAGAACCTGGTAACATCTAATGGGGGGTGGGGTGGCGAAGGGAGAGGAGGGTAGGCTATTATTAGCTGTGACATGGCCCCAGGAGGAACTACGGTTGCAGGTACTAGCCTCTCAGTGGTATTGAAATATGTTTATTGCTGGATACTTGCTTTTTTTGTCCTTTCATCTTTGCTAATGCAAAACTGACAAAAAACCAACACAGAAACGATCCGATTTATATAAGAAAACAAAAGGAAAAAAACTACTGAAGAAACAAACAAACAATAAAGATCAAAACTTTCATCTTTGCTGTCCTTTATAACATTGGTCAAAACCCTGAAATGACGGATTGTATAGTAAGATTCAAACAAACAAAACAAACAAGATATTTGTGTAATGGCATATATTGGGTTCCACTTTAAACTTAATTTATTGTTTTTCTATTGTGCTACTGCACCTTGCTCGGGGCTTAAGAGAACAAAACTTTAATTTCAAAGGATGGAAATGTCTTTTAGGCTTTTCAAAAATCTTCCATTACTTACAAAAAGTGTTGGTATAATTTATAAAGCCCATGTATGGGTGTATGTATATATATATATATATATATATATATATATATATATATATATATATATATATATATATATATATATATGTATGTGTCTATGTATGTTTAAGTGTGTGTGTATATGTATTATGTATGTATATGTGTACGTATGTATGTGTGTATGCATGTATGTATATATGTATGTATGTATGTATGTATGTATGTATGTATGTATGTATGTATGTATGTATGTATGTATGTATGTATGTATGTATATATGTATGCATGTATGTAAGATAATGTATGTAAGATAATGTATATAAAAATCAATGCATATGTAATCTGCTTTACATGTCTTCTCCAACTCAGACCTTTTCCGAGCTACTTCAGCTCTCATTGGAACAGCAAAAGATACGACTTGCGATTCAGAGGCGGCTACAGGTCTGTGCCAACAAGATCAGGTGAGCCACTGTGTGTATGGGATATTAGTGTCCCTTAAGTTGGCAGTGGGTAACATGATGATATTGATAACAAGAGGCAGTTAATGAGCAACATCCATCAACAGACAGAGAGGATAAAGGACATAAATTACATACGTGATTGAAGGACATGAATACCAGAGATAATAAAGGACATAGATTACATACGTAACTGAAGGACATGAATAACAGAGATAATAAAGGACATAAATTGCATACGTGATTGAAGGACATGAAGGATAGAGATAATAAAGGACATAAATTGCATACGTGATTGAAGGACATGAATACCAGAGATAATAAAGGACATTTGATTACATACGTAACTGAAGGACATGAATAACAGAGATAATAAAGGACATAAATTACATACGTGATTGAATGACATGAATAACAGAGATAATAAAGGACATAAATTACATACGTGATTGAAGTACATTTATAACATAGATGATAAATGACATAACTTACATATGCGATTGAAGATACTGATATCACATGTAATATAATACATGTGTTTGAAGGACATTAATAACATAGGGGATAAAATACATTAATTATATACGTGATTGAAGGACATTAATAACAGAGATGATAAAGGACATTCATTGCATAATATGTGATTGAAGGACATTAATAACAGCGGGTGATAAGAGACATTCATTACATATTTGTGATTGGAGGCCTTTAAAAATAGAGGAAGATAAAGACATTTATTACATATGTGATCGAAGGACATTAATAACAGAGGTCATAAAAGACATAAATTACATATTATGTAATTGAAATAGATTAGTAATAAAGGTGATAAAAGACATTAACTACATATGGGATCGAAGGATATTAATGTCATATAAGACAATAATTATATATGTAATTGAAGGACATTTATAATACAGGTGACAAAAAACATTAATTACATATTATGTGATCGAAGGACATTAATAACAGAGGTGATAAAAGACATTAATTACATAACATGTGATCGAAGGACATTAATAACAGAGGTGATAAAAGACATTATGTTTGTCCTTGAAGGACATTCATAACAGAGACGATAAAGGACATTAATTATATTATGTGATTGAAGGACATTTATAACAGAGTTGATAAAGGGCATTAATTATATTATGTGATTGAAGGACATTTAGAACAGAGATGATAGAGGACATTAATAATATTATGTGATTGAAAGACATTTATAACAGAGTTGATAAAGGACATTACATACGGGATTGAAGGACATTAATAACAGAGAGGATAAAGACATTAGTTGCATATGTGATCGAAGGACATTAATAACGTAAATGATGAGACACATTCATTACATGTTATGTGATTGAACGACATTAATAACCGCGGGTGATAAAAGACATTAATTTGCCAATATGATTGAAGGATATTAATGACAGAGGTTATAAAATATATTAGTTACATATGTGATCGAAGGACATTAATAACAGCGGTGATGGATGTCAATACACATATAATGGACATCAATAACAGGTAAGCCATCAAGGATAGACTAAATACGAGTTATCGTCTATTTGCGTTTGTTTATTGACCCGCTTGTCTGTGTGTTACTCATGTACAAACGCGGTCAAATATTCATTCATTCTTTCACACACTCTCTCTCTCTCTCTCTCTCTTTCTCTCTTCTCTCTCTCTCTCTCTCTCTCTCTCTCTCTCTCTCTCTCTCTCTCTCTCTCTCTCTCTCTCTCTCTCTCTCTCTCTCTCTCTCTCTCTCTCTCTCTCTCTCTCTCTCTCTCTCTCTCTCTCTCTCTCTCTCACACACACACACACACACACACACAGACACACTCACCCATGTGTCTTCCTCTGTGTAGTTGAATGGCTTTAACACAATGGGGGCTTGTTTTCACTCGTGTTTAGAAACATTCCATTTACCATTTCAATTTTATCTTACTGGACTTGTTTTTAAGCCAGTCATTCCTATTGATTTCATCAGATCAAGGTGTTAATAATATATTAGTGAGTCTAAGCAGATGGATGTTTTTTCATGGTTGCAAGCACATTTTTTGTAATGATTCTGTGGATGTTCTTTCACGGTTGCAAGCATATTTTTTGCAATGATTCTGTGATGTACGCCATACGTAATTGACATTGATTTTATTTTATTACATTTACCCACTTCCACAACACCATGTGATTTCGGGGTTTGTTTTTTTTGGCTTGATTTTAAAATTTACCCCAGACTGCCCCGTAAATAACCAAGGGATCTTTAACGTGCACAGAGATTGTGATTTGTACAGGTGACTTCCTTGTTACCGTCCGTCTACGATGGGACTAGGTATTGAGTTACCTCCCGGGACCATGGGGGGGAGGGGGCAGATTGTGCACGAAAAAGCTCAAGACATTTTTCAACTATTGGCTGGGCTCGAACCCACTACCTTTTGGTTGAAAGTCCCCCCCCCATAATTCACAAGGTTGTCAATGTACGTTTCCTGTATTCTATCACTTTATTTCTGAATTTCATTCTATGACTATATCATACAACTATTTATTCAATTACATCAGATGATTTACACAAGGGTAATAAAAATTCGATAATAATAAAAACATTTCTTATCGTTTATGTAAGCGTCAGAAGAAAATGTTAAAAAAAAACCCACTAAAGCACCATGTGTTTATATCATCTAAAAACAGGATAATCTCCTCAGATTTCATTTATTGTTCTTCATCCTCTTAATATTAATTCGTCTCCTTTACTTTGTTCAGGTGGTGAAAGGTCTAATTGCTATCTGATATAACTTTGAACATATTATTTTATTGTGTATTTCTTCCTGTTTTTTTTATATTTTTATTTATTGATTTGATTGATCTCATTTACCCATATCCACAACAAAGGTGATCTCGGGGGTTTTGGCAGGACTTTTAATTTTGCCCGTACTGCCCTGCAAACAATGGATCTTTAACCTGCATGTACCGTCGTGATTTGCACACGGACCTCTTTTTTATTGTCCGATGGGATTACATGTACGTCGATACATCTACCTGGACCAGGGGGAAGATTTTATTCGAAAGAAATCGAGAAAATTTGTCAACCGTCGGCGGAGTTCGAACCCACTACCTTTTGGTTGAGAGTCGACACCTTGCCTCTGGACAACCAAGTCTCTTCTATATATTCCTGTACCGTCGTGTTTCTACTACTGCCATGAGATGATGCCTCTCCTTTAATAGTACATGTAGTAATAAGATGGATATTTATTATCGAGTAAACGTATCTCACTTGAGAGACTCTAGTTCTAGGAGCTGTGCATTAAAATCCATGATATTGACACAAAAGTGTTAAATGTACATACTGATATAGGCAATACTATATTCATGCTGTTTTAAATTATTGACATTTCCAAAATCTCACTTGAAACGTTTTGGAGATAGAAATTTTATCAAAATTGGATCGCAAATATGGAAGACTTGAGCTCCATCTGTGAGGCTTGCAACCGGTCTTAAAATCTTTTTAAAAACTACTCAAAACACATCTTTTTTTGGAAATACGTCCTGTAAATGATTGAATTGAAATGTATAAGATGCCCAATTTAAAAAAAATGTTTTTATAGTGTAAGTCTTTTCTGGAATATAATATTGAAAATTGAATATATCTTTTTAAGAATATTTCTTTCATTGTAAAGCGGCTTAAGGTTTCGGTGAAAGACGCTATAAAAATATTCTACTATTACTATTCCTATATAATATTTTTAAAAATGAACAGGATATATAAGCGCTCAACAATAACAAATAGGGCAATAAAGAATCACCTTTCACGGTCAAAACTCAGTCTCCATGTTGTTATTTACATGAACAGAAACAAAGCCTGGTAGACAATATCCAGAACACCATCGTGAACCTTGCCAGCATCGCCATCACTGGTAAGGAGGACGACGCCCAGCCGCTCAAACTGACATCGGAAAACATCAATGTGACAGCCAAAAGGTCGCCTTCAAGGAGTTGGCCGGCTTAACACTTAAGCCAGAAGAAGACGTTTCCTGACCCTGCCTACCAGTTTGACCGACATCACATCTGGGGGCAAGTCACATTGACGGTAGGCTGTCATGATTATCATCTCTTCTTCTTCGTCTTGTTATTATTTTTCATCTCGTCTTCTTCTTCTTGTTATTATCTTCTTCTTCTTCTTCTTCTTCTTCTTCTTCTTCTTCTTCTTCTTCTTCTTCTTCTTCTTCTTCTTCTTCTTCTTCTTCTTCTTCTTCTTCTTCTTCTTCTTCTTCTTCTTCTTCTTCTTCTTCTTCTTCTACTTGTTCTTCTTCTTCTACTTGTTCTTCTTCTTCTTATTCTTCTTCTTATTCTTCTTCTTCTTCTTCTTCTTCTTCTTCTTCTTCTTCTTCTTCTTCTCCTTCTTCTTCTTCTTCTTCTTCTTCTTCTTCTTCTTCTTCTTCTTCTTCTTCTTCTTCTTCTTCTTCTTCTTCTTCTTCTTCTTCTTCTTCTTCTTCTTCTTCTTCTTCTTCTTCTTCTTCTTCTTCTTCTTCTTCTTCTTCTTCTTCTTCTTCTTCTTCTTCTTCTTCTTCTTCTTCTTCTTCTTCTTCTTCTTCTTCTTCTTCTTCTTCTTCTTCTTCTTCTACTTGTTCTTCTTCTTCTACTTGTTCTTCTTCTTCTTCTTCTTCTTCTTCTTCTTCTTCTTCTTTCTTCTTCTTCTTCTTCTTCTTCTTCTTCTTCTTCTTCTTCTTCTTCTTTTTTCCTTCTTCTTCATCATCCTCTTCTCATCATCCGTGTGCTTGGCTATATGAATGCGAAGCATTGACACTGAGCAGAGAGGATAATAGACTTCCACAGCTATGGAGATTTCGGGGTTTTTTGGTAGGATCTTTAATTTTTGCACGGACTGCACAGTTAACAGCCAAGAAATATTTTACGTGTCTGGAGTGTTGTGATCTTCCCCAAATGGGCCCCTCTTTTTATCGTCCATGTCCGAAAAGTTTACTCGAAATAAGAAAGAAGAAAAACATGTTTCAACTGTTGGCGGGGTTTGAACCCTCGACTTTTGTGTTGAAACCCTACCTATGGACTACCGAGTCCCTCGAGGATAGGGGACAAGTAACAGAATAGAGATGTCACCAAAAGTATTGAAAACGTCCTTGATCGAAAAATCAAAGAATGAAAAAACCCTTGACAGAATAGGGGTCCGGCCCCAATGGCTCCCTAGCAACGTGGTGAAACAGAGGCTTGGGTACTTTGGGCGACGGGGGAAGTTGGGGGTATAAGGGAATGAAAAACGAATATTTGAAGCAAAGATGGGGGTGGGGTGGGAGGGGGAGAGGGACATCAACATGCAGATGGCAACCAGAGCTATCAGAAACTGGCTGGACATGGTAGTAACAGAGGTTGAATGAAAGACTGTCTGCAAATCGTAAGAATTTTCGTGTGAATAATTCAAGAAGCGATGTCCTGTCATAATGCGTCACGAATGATGATGGAGAAGCACATAAGGCCGACTCAGTGGATTGCCATTGATCTCGAGTAGATTGATGCAAATGTTGTCATCTGCCCCCACGCCCATTACTAGATCTTCATCTATTGTTCGAAGAGCCTAACAGGCTGCTGTACTTTATACTCCCCAAGTGAAAAACGATATTAAATGACAACTCCATCATTAAAGACACAATTTTATTGGGTGGATTTGTCATTTATTGTCGTCTTTCACCTTTCATTTCACTCCACTGTGGCTCCTTTTGTATTATTTATACTCTGTAATGACTTGAGAAGGACTTTGAATGACATCGCAACATGGGAGATAATCGACGTACAGCCTTCATGATTATCTCTTTGTTTATTAAATAGAAATGAAAGTGTACAGTTTCAGCCTCACGCCTGTCCCAAACCATATATATTTAATTAGTTGGCTTACAATCTTGTAATGTCTGAGTCACTTTGATGAGTCATTTCATGTTATGTCATGTCATGTCATACAGAAACATGTTGGAAAATAAACAGTTCGTCTACATGCACAAACATTGGGAAATAAACAGTTTGTCTCCATACAGAAACATTGTGAAAATAAACAGTTTGTCTCCATACAGAAACATTGTGAAAATAAACAGTTTGTCTCCATATAGAAACATTGTGAAAATAAACAGTTTGTCTCCATACAGAAACATTGTGAAAATAAATAGTTTGTCTCCATAAAGAAACATTGGGGAAATAAACAGTTTGTCTCAATACAGAAACATTTAAAAAATAAAAACAGTTTGTCTTGATACAGAAACATTAGGAAAAATAAACACTGTCTCTATACAGAAACATTGGGGAAAATAAACAGTTTGTCTCCATACAGAAACATTGGGAACATAAACAGTTTGTCTCCATACAGAAACATTGGGGAAAATAAACAGTTTGTCTCCATACAGAAACATTAGCAACATAAACAGTTTGTTTCCATGGAGAAACATTGGGGAAAATAAACAGTTTGTCTCCATACAGAAACATTGGGGAAATAAACAGTGTGTCTCCATACAGAAACATTAAAAAATAACAGTTTGTCTCCATACAGAAACATTGGGGAAATACACAGTGTGTCTCCATACAGAAACATTACAAAAATAAACAGTTTGTCTCCATACAGAAACATTGGGGAAATAAACAGTGTGTCTCCATACAGAAACATTGGGGAAAATAAACAGTTTGTCTCCATACAGAAACATTGGGGAAAATAAACAGTGTGTCTCCATACAGAAACATTAAAAAAATAAACAGTTTGTCTCCATACAGAAACATTGGGGAAATAAACAGTGTGTCTCCATACAGAAACATTGGGGAAAATAAACAGTTTGTCTCAATACAGAAACATTGGGGAAATAAACAGTGTGTCTCCATACAGAAACATAGGGGAAATAAACAGTGTGTCTCCATACAGAAACATTGAGGAAAATAAACAGTTTGTTTCCATACAGAAACATTGGGGAAATAAACAGTGTGTCTCCATACAGAAACATTAAAAAATAAACAGTTTGTCTTGATACAGAAACATTAGGAAAAATAAACACTGTCTCTATGCAGAAACATTGGGAAAAATAAACACTCTGTATTCATACAGAAATATTGGGACAATAAACAGTTTGTCTTCATACAGAAACAATGGTAAATTAAATAGTTTATCTTCATACAAAAATATTGGGAAATTAAACAGTTTGTCTCTAGATAGAAACACTGGGGAAAATAAACAGTTTGTCTTCATACAGAAACAATGGGAAATTAAAAATTCTGTTTTCATACAGAAATATTGGGAAATAAACAGTTTGTCTCAATACAGAAACATTAGGGCAATTAAATAGTTTGTCTCAATACAGAAACATTTAAAAAACAAAGGTTGTTTTGATACAGAAATATTAGGAAAAATAAACACTGTCTCTATGCAGAAACATTGGGGAAAATAAACACTCTGTCTTCATACAGAAATATTGTGAAAATAAACAGTCTGTTTTCATACAGAAACATTGAGGAAAATAAAAAGAGTGCCTCCATATATGACCATTGGGAGAGGGGGAACAGTTTGCGTTGATTCACAGTTTCTCAGTTAGCTTTAAGTCTTTTCTTATGAAAACTTGTATTTACTTCCTATACGTTTCCCTCTCTAAGGTGGCTCTAATTCAGAAGGAGTTTTATACCAACACACCGAATATAAACGAAGACCTTGAACCCGTTGGCGAAGTGATCACCGTTCACATTCGAACAGACAATGGCAATGAAGTGCAATTGGACGAAAACGATCCTATAAGCCTAGAGGCCGATTCTCTTCAAGGTAAGTGTACATATCGATCATACCCCTAGCCTAGAGGCCGATTGTCTTCAAGGTAAGTACATATCGATCATACCCCTAGCCTAGAAGCAGATTATCTTCAAGGTAAGTACATATCGATCATACCCCTAGCCTAGAGGCCGGTTGTCTTCAAGGTAAGTACATATCGATCATACCCTAGCCTAGAGGCAGATTGTCTTCAAAGCAGGTGTACATATTGATCATACCCTAGCCTAGAGGCAGTTTGTCTTCAAGGTAGGTGTACATATCGATCATATCTCTAGCCTAGAGGCAGATTGTCTTCCAGGTGGGCGTACAAGATATCGATCACATCCATAGCCTAGAGGCAGATTGTCTTCAAGGTGGGCGTACATGATATCGATCATATTCCTAGACTAGAGGCAGATTCTCTTCAAGGTAGGTGTACATATCGATTATATCCCTAGCCTAGAGGCCGATTGTCTTCAAGGTTATATCCCTAACCTACATGATATCGATCATATTCCTAGACTAGAGGCAGATTCTCTTCAAGGTAGGTGTACATATCGATTATATCCCTAGCCTAGAGGTCGATTCTCTTCAAGGTAGGTGTACATATCGATCATATCCCTAGCCTAGAGGCCGATTGTCTTCAAGGTGGGCGTAACATGATATCGATCATATCCCTAGCCTAGACGCCGATTCTCTTCAAGGTAGGTGTACATATCGATCATATACCTAGCCTAGAGGCCGATTGTCTTCAAGGTAGGTGTACATATCGATCACATATTAGCCTAGAGGCTGATTGTCCCTAGGTGTACATATCGATCATATACTTAGCCTAGAGGCCGATTGTCTTCAAGGTGGGCGAAACATGATATCGATCATATCCCTAGTCTAGACGCATAGTATTTCAAGGTGGGCGTACATGATATCGATCATATACCTAGCCTAGAGGCAGATTTTCTTTCAGG
>JAXRKP010001053.1:42500-55000 GCA_037039925.1 Doris montereyensis | reverse complement strand
ATACTTCATGTCAAGACTTGAAAAGGTTGCACACAGCCAGACATTATCCACGTGTTATAGTTTTTATTTAAAGATATAGGGAGAGGCAGACGAAGTATGAATAATGAAATAATGAAATAATGAAATAATGAAATAGTGAAATCAATACAACAACGTACACCATGGCACAATGGAGCAAGGTCATGTGACAGCAACAAAGTACAGGGAGACAAAGCTCTCACCTACAAATACAAGACAACCACGAGACAGTTCGGGTTCGATTCTTGGTCTCTCTTTTTTTATTTTGACATACTACATAATATGCCGTTCTGATTGTAATATTGTTAGGACATCTATATACCATTTGGACCAGTTGACATAATGCTGACCTCTCATCATTTGGATCAGTTGACGTAATGCTGACCTCTCATCATTTGGACAAGTTGACGTAATGCTGACCTCTCATCATTTGGACCAGTTGACGTAATTATGACCTCTCATCATTTGGACCAGTTGACGTAATGCTGACCTCTCATCATTTGGACCAGTTGACGTAATGCTGACCTCTCATCATTTGGACCAATTCACATAATGTGACCTCTCACAATTTGGACCAGTTGATGTAATGCTGACCTCTCATTTGGACCAGTTGACGTAATGCTGACCTTTCGTCATTTGGACCAGTTGATGTAATGCTGACCTCTCATCATTTGGACCAGTTGACGTAATGCTGACCTCTCATTTGATTTGGACCTCAGGACCAGTTGACGTAATGCTGACCTCTCATGATTTGGATCAGTTGACGTAATGCTGACTTCTTATCGTGTGGACCAGTTGATGTAATGCTGACCTCTCATTTGGACTAGTTGATGTAATGCGGACCTCTCATTTCTACCAGTTGATGTAATGCTGATGTCTCATTTGGACCAGTTGATGTAATGCTTACCTCTCACCATTTGGACCAGTTGACGTACTGCTGACATCTCATTTGGACCAGTTTCTGCCAATTGGTCTCTGGGGAACTCGCAGCTTTCACACGCTTTCGATGATGTGATGACGTAATGCTGACGTCTAATTTGGACCAGTTGACGTAATGCTGACATCTCATTTGGACAAGTAAAAAAAGATATTATGGGGTTATAATCAAGAAGTGATCGAATACAAATCGGTTCATTCCTTTCAAATGGAATGCAGTCATCAAAATTTAATGGATGCAGAATATTTAATGTTAATGCGAGAAATACCGTAAAACTATTCGAACATATGTTTTATTAACACTGCTCCATCTAAGTCATCTTATACACGTTTTTTTTTTACTTTGAAGAAAAGCTATTGTCATGATATATGATTTAAAAAATCAAATACTGAATTATTTCCTGTTGTGTAATCAGGCAGGTTTCAATAATGTGAAAATATGCTTGTAACTGAATCTCTCAAATCACAACAAAGAGAGGAAAAACTGCCCCATCATACACAAAGCATCTTTACACAAGGGGGACTTTGTAGTCCCAGAGGCAAGATGTCGGCCTCTCAACCAAAGTTGGTGGATTCGAACCCTGATGGTTAAAACAATTTCACGAGTAGGTGGATCAAAACCTAGTCCCATTCGAGACGGACGATAAAAAGAGGTCCCGTGTGCAGATCACAACACTCTGTGCACGTTAAAGATCCATTGACTGTTTACAGGGCAGTCTGGGTAAAATTAAAAGTTCCTTCGAAAATCCCGAAATCACTTTAGTTGTGGATGAGGGTAAATCAGATCAAATCAAACCAAATTCAATTCAAATCAAATCAAGTCAAATCAAATCAAATCAAATTAAATCAAATTCAAATCAAATCAAACTAAATCAAATCAAATTCGAATAAAATAAAATGAAATAAAATAAAATAAAATAAAATAAAATTCAAATCAAATGCAAATCAAATTAAATCAAATCAAATCAAATCAAAATCCTTACAAAGACAGAGATAATGCACGGCATGATTGACTGCAAAGAAGGAAAACACAACAGAAATTGTTGGCACAACAATGAAACAGATTCACCAAGCTGTCAGAGAAATAAATGTTGACATCTACATATACCTCACTGCACTGTGCTGCTGTTGCTGTTTCCATCTGATTCACAGCGGATGGAAGAAGATCCAAGGGTTTGGGCTGACATCCATCTACAAATGAAAAGAAATAAAACTGCAGTAGGCCGATAGCTAATGAAGAGGAATATAGAACAGTACTGAAAAGCCTGCATAGAACGAAAACAGGACAAAACCGAGAAATGTTTGGGTGGCTCACCCTTCTACAGCAACACAGAAATACAAAGGGTTAAAAACGTAGGGTTAAAAACATAGGGTTAAAAACATAGGATTAAAAACATAAGATTAAAAACATAGGATTAAAAACATAGGGTTAGAAACATAGGGTTAAAAACATAGAGTTAAAAACATAGGATTAAAAATATAGGGTTAAAAGCATAGGGTTAAAAACATAGGGTTAAAAACATAGGGTTAAAAACGTAGGGTTAAAAACCTAGGGTTAAAAACATAGAGTTAAGAACATAGGATTAAAAATATAGGGTTAAAAACATAGGGTTAAAAACATAAGATTAAAAATATTGGGTTAGAAATATTTGGTTAAAACATAGGGTTAAAAACATAGGGTTAAAAACATAGGATTAAAAATATAGGGTTAAAAACATAGGGTTAAAAACATAGGGTTAAAAACATAAAGTTAAAAACATAGGATTAAAAACATAGGGTTAAAAACATAGGGTTAAAAACATAGGGTTAAAAACATAGGATTAAAAACATAGGCTTAAAAACATAGGGTTAAAAACATAGTGTTAAAAACATAGGGTTAAATACATAGTATTAAAAACATAGGGTTACATACATAGGGTTAAATACATAGGGTGAAAAACATAGTGTTAAAAATATAAGGTTAAAAACATAGGGTTAAAAACATAGGGTTGAAAACATAGAATTAAAAACATAGGATTAAAAACATAGGGTTAAAAACATTGGGTTAAAAATATAGAGGTACGAACATAGGGTTAAAAACATAGGGTTAAAAAAGTTGGGTTTAAAACATAGAGTTAAAAACATAGGGTTAAAAACATACGGTTAAAAACATGGGTTTAATAACATAGGGTTGGTAACATAGAGTTACAAACATAGGGTTAAAAACATAGGGTTGAAAACATAGGGTTAAAAACATATGGTTAAAATCATAGGATTAAAAACATAGGGTTAAAAACATAGGATTAAAAACATAGGGTTAAAAACATGGATTAAAAACATAGGGTTAAATACATAGGATTAAAAACATAGGATTAAAACCATAGGGTTAAAAACATAAGGTTAAAAACATAAAGTTAAGAACATAGAGTTAAAAACATAGGGTTGAAAACATAGAATTAAAAACATAGGATTAAAAACATAGGGTTAAAAACATTGGGTTAAAAATATAGAGGTACGAACATAGGGTTAAAAACATAGGGTTAAAAACATAGGGTTAAAAACATAGGGTTAAAAACATAGGGTTAAAAACATAGGATTAAAAACATGGTTAAAAACATGGAGTTAAAAACATGGGGTTAAAAACATAAGATTAAAAACATGGGGTTAAGACTCAATACTTTTATATCACTTTTGAATGATGTAATAAAATTATAGCTGTACACAAATCTTAAATAACAAATTATGATTGTGCTACTAGTAAAATCCACGAACACACAGAGTGATAAAACAGCTGCTGCTGAGCGCAATACATTACACGTCTAACATAGAGACAGAGATAGACATACAACACACAGACACAGAAACCGAGATATAATAAATAAAATGTAATATTGGCATACAAAGACAAGAGGATGGATAGACAGACAGACATAAGTAGCGACAACAACAGGGTGTTGATCATCACTCACGTGCACATCTTATAATCCAGTTTAAAATTGTCAGAGATTGATAAAGATGAATAGAGGCAGTAAATTATTAGCAATGTATGATATGTCATACCTAGTACATTAATCTCTAATTAATTACTGCAATTTTCACGGCAGCCACACCGACAACCAGTCAAAGAAGGAGACTATTACAAGCGCCTGTCCAAAACACCACTCTCGTTCTCTCAACTGTGTCAGCCAATGTCTGGACTAGTTCCTGTACATGCTGGAGATCAGATCCTTTTTACTTTTTCTTTTTCGGTGTTCAGGTAAGTTGACTGTTCTTTCTTTTTCTTTTCTTTCTGTGTTTTTTTTCTCTGTCTCTGCTCTCTGTCTGTCTCTGACTGCATGTCTGTCTCTCTATCTCTCTCTCTCTCTCTCTCTCTCTCTCTCTCTCTCTCTCTCTCTCTCTCTCTCTCTCTCTCTCTCTCTCTCTCTCTCTCTCTCTCTCTCTCTCTCTCTCTCTCTCTCTCTCTCTCTCTCTCTCTCTCTCTCTCTCTCTCTCTCTCTCTCTCTCTCTCTCTCTCTCTCTCTCTCTCTCTCTCTCTCTCTCTCTCTCTCTTCTCTCTCTCTCTTCTCTCTCTCTCTCTCTCTTCTCCTCTCTCTCTCTCTCTCTCTCTCTCTCTCTCTCTCTCTCTCTCTCACACACACTCTCACACACACACACATACACACACACACTCTCTCTTTGTCTTTCTCCTTCACATACTCTCACACACTCTCTTGTCTCTCTCTCTCTCTCTCTCTCTCTCTCTCTCTCTCTCTCTCTCTCTCTCTCTCTCTCTCTCTCTCTCTCTCTCTCTCTCTCTCTCTCTCTCTCTCTCTCTCTCTCTCTCTCTCTCTCTCTCTCTCTCTCTCTCTCTCTCTCTCTCTCTCTCTCTCTCTCTCTCTCTCTCTCTCTCTCTCTCCTCTCTCTCTGTATATATATATATATATATATATATATATATATATATATATATATATATATATATATTTCTCTGTGTCTCTCTGTCTCTTCTTCTTCTTCTTCTTCTCTCTGTCTCTGTCTCTTCTTCTTCTTCTTCTTCTTCTTCTTCTTCTTCTTCTTCTTCTTCTTCTTCTTCTTCTTCTTCTTCTTCTTCTTCTTCTTCTTCTTCTTCTTCTTCTTCTTCTTCTTCTTCTTCTTCTTCTTCTTCTTCTTCTTCTTCTTCTTCTTCTTCTTCTTCTTCTTCTTCTTCTTCTTCTTCTTCTTCTTCTTCTTCTTCTTCTTATTATTATTATTATTATTATTATTATTCTTATTCTTATTCTTCTTATTCTTATTCTTATTCTTCTCCTCCTCCTCCTCCTCTTCCTCCTCCTCCTCCTCCTCCTCCTCATCCTCTTCCTCCTCCTCCTCCTTCGTCTTCGTCTTCTTTTTTCTTCGTCGTGTTTTTCATCTCCTAATCATCATCATCATCATCATCATCATCATAGTATCGTCAATACAAATCACATAACACGTGCCAATTTGTATCCTACACCAGGTGAGCCGAATTGACGACGAGACTGGGGTCACATTCACGGCTAACATTTTCGCTCCTTCTCCATCAGCCAAGTGATTGTGGGTCCCAATCTGATCGACTTCGATTCCATCTTCGCGAATTTCAGTGACCGCCTGGCAGACAGCCCATACGTGTTGGCACTTAACTGTGTTCTGGTGGCCTTCATCATCATCCTCAGCCCCTGGTTGAGACGTCTGGACAAGCTGGATGCTAGAAAGGTTTGGTTGACACTGTGTTTTACACCTACACCATAAATGGCGGAGATAAAAGGTGGATTGAATGCTCGTAACCCCGTACAAGTGCAAGCTCATCGACTGTACATCAGTTATCGCCCCCATTCAGGCCATTTCATTCAAAATCCTTCTCAACTCCTCAGGAGTATAGAATACATAAGCCTGTGAGGCTTCTTTTTTGTACTAGTACTCTGACAAGATCTTTCTCTACCTATAGCTGGATACTCACTCACATCTGAGCCAAGTGAGAAAATTGGAGTAAAATACCTTTCCTAAGGGTAAAACTTTGTAAAAATTAAAAAAAACACCTGTGCCAGCCGTGGAGCTTGAACTACAGTCTGTGATAGTGATTACCAGCTCACAACACTAGGGGTTAGCTACAACGCCATGCTGTAGTCAACGCTGAGATCGGGTTGTTGGTGAGAGTTCTTACATCCCTTTAAACCGCATGTAATACTTTAAACAGACCTCTGGTTGGAATTAAATAGTTAGTAAATTATGCATGTATTCTAAGGCGAAGGTACAACAGTTAAATCATGCCGATTGAGCATGGGATCCTCATTGAGACGTTTCAGTTTGTAAAAAAAGAGATTTTTGAAAAGGCTGACCGGAGGGATTGATCGATGTTATATCGATTATGATAGATGTATAGTTGAATAAATATACATATAAATTAATGCTACAGTAGATAAAGTGATTAATTGTTGGATGATAGCTAGAGAGAGAACTAGAGAAAGAGAGAGAAAGAGAGAGAGAGAGAGAGAGAGAGAGAGAGAGAGAGAGAGAGAGAGAGAGAGAGAGAGAGAGAGAGAGAGAGAGAGAGAGAGAGAGAGAGAGAGAGAGAGAGAGAGAGAGAGAGAGAGAGAGAGAGAGAGAGAGAGAGAGAGAGAGAGAGAGAGAGAGAGAGAGAGAGAGAGAGAAAGAGAGAGAGAGAGAGAGAAAGAGAGAACTGAGAGAAGAGAGAGAGAGAGAGAACTGAGAAAAGAGAGAACAGAGAGAAAGAGAGACAGAGAGAGAGAGAGAGAGAGAGAGAGATGCAGACAGACAGACAGACATACAGACAGAGGGACATATACAGAGTCCGAGATAAAGACAGAGACACAGGCACAGACACAGACAGAGACAGAGAGACAGAGAGAGAGACAGGCAGACAGACAGAGACGGAGACAGTGACAGTGACTCGAAAGTATAATAAAGCTTCGTAATATCCTAAACTTGTGTTTTCTCCATTAAAGCGTTGATTTTCGTTTTTTTAAAAACTCACTCAGCCCTAATACTGACATCATCAGCATGACCTCCTTTACGCTTCATCGCTCACACTGAAAACAACAGAATGCGATTTCCATTGAGGGTTAGAAAATCCATATTGATTGGGTGAAATTAGCCATTATGATAAGCAGTATAATAAAAGTAGTGCTCTGACTGTAAACAGCTAGGCAAAAGTTAACCCTGACACTTTCCTATGTGTGAATTTACAACAACAACAAGAAATAAACAAATAGAGGGTTTGAAGAAAAAAGAAAAGTTAATATGTGAAGCTCAATAGTAAAAGGAGGCATCAACGTTATTGCCATCTGCATCAAAATATTTGATTCGGAGATTGAAAAAGCTTCAAAATAAGGTTGCTAGGCTAATTAGCTTAACTAAACAAAGTGATCCTATAACACCAGTATTAAAAGAACTACACTGGCTCCTAAATAGCTAGAGGATAAATTTGTAAAATCCTTTGCTATTATTACAAATGTTTAAACTGTCTTACCCCATCCTATTTACAAGAGCTGTTCAATTTTTACCAACCCAATAGAGCATTAAGATCATCAAATTCCTTTTAATCACCATGCCAACTAAAAAATCATCACTTATTGAAAGGTCGTTCAGTCATGCTGATCCTCCTTTATGGAATATTTTCTCTCTCAAAACAAGATGCAGCCCTTCATTTCGTATTTCCTCTATACTTATAGGGAGAAGCCCAATACAAGAAAAAGCGGCTTCCGTTATGTAAGTAGCCTTATGGAAAATACAGGCGGTACACTGGCTGATATCAAAGGAAGAATGGGGAAAAGGAGAGCTGCATTTAATTAATATAACAAGACATGGAAAGATGGGAAAATATAACTCAAAACACAAGTTATACTGTTTAACTCCAATATAAATATGTATCACTCTATGGCAGTGAAACATGGAGCTGGACAACAACAAACACAAGCAAGATCCTTCTCCTTCTCCTTCTCCTTCTCCTTCTCCTTCTCCTTCTCCTTCTCCTTCTCCTTCTCCTTCTCCTTCTCCTCTCCTTCTCCTTCTCTCCTTCTCCTCCTTCTCCTTCTTATTTCTCATTCTTCTCCTTCTCCTTCAATACTTCCCTTCTCTTCTCCATAGAAGGACAAGAAGAGGCTCCTTGATCCTTCTCCTTCTGGTTGCAAGATTCTTTGAATCCATTCTGAGATCTCCTTCTCCTTCTCCTTCTCCTTCTCCTTCTTGTTTTGCGTAATTTTCCCGAGAAGCAATACGCGGTGTTCATATAATGTCACCATAGAAGGACAAGAGAGGCTTTGAGATTGATCGGAAATCAAACGATGGTTGCAAGACTCAACTATTGAATCCATGCCTGAAATGATCCGAAGCCCAAACGATGGTTGCAAGAGTCAACTATTTGAATCAATGCCTGGGGTGATCCGAAGCTCAAACGATGGCTCAAACGATGGTTGCAAGAGTCAACTATTTGAATCAATGCCTGGGGTGATCCGAAGCTCAAACCATGGTTGCAAGAGTCAACTATTTGAATCAATGCCTGGGGTGATCCGAAGCTCAAACCATGGTTGCAAGAGTCAACTATTTGAATCAATGCCTGGGGTGATCCGAAGCTCAAACGATGGTTGCAAGAGTCAACTATTTGAATCAATGCCTGGGGTGATCCGAAGCTCAAACCATGGTTGCAAGAGTCAACTACTGAATCCATGCCTGAAGTGATCCGAAGTCCGCAACGTGTACATACAGTATTCATGATATTGTACCAGGAACTCAGAAGGGAGATGTTTAATTAAAATCTATACAAGGCCAATTCAAGATCAAATTTTGTTTTTGATTTAGAGATAATATAGCAGCATAAATATTACAACGCTATTGAACAATTTGCCAAACATTCTCCTTAAGTACATCCTATGCTACGCAAATGGAAAATCAGTCTGATATTGAGGTCCAATTTCCAATACTGTAAACACTCTACAAGTTGTGGTTTCTTAATTTAAAGCTGAGGAAAATAACAAGGGAATTTGCCGCTGTGAGAAAACTGTAAATGCTACATACTTGCTTTTTCAGATATCTAACGTCATGGAAATTATTTTTATCACTGCATGCAAAGAATCAACACTCAATGTAGAGTAGTTTCGAGAAAATTGACTGTTTTCATGGGCACGAATTTTGTAACGAACTATAGTTAGTAGAGCTCTCTCTATATATATATATCATTCTTTCGGTAGATATGTCCTATAAATTTTAGTTGTACTTGTCGTACAGTGTTCATTAGTGATGGTTTTGTGTCAGACCTCATCAGTACGTCTTCATTGGTTATCTTTCCTTTCCCCGACATGCTCAACATTTTAAGCATAAACCACAGCTCTGCAGCTTGAACTCTCCTCTCTATTTCCCAAACCACAGCTCTGCAGCCTCAATTCTCCTCACTATTTCCCAAACCACAGCTCTGCAGCTTCATTTCTCCTCTCTGTTTCCCAAACCACAGCTCTGCAGCCTCACTTCTCCTCTCTATTTCCCAAACCACAGCTCTGTCTGTAGCCTCAATTCTCCTCTCTATTTACCAAACCACAGCTCTGTAGCCTCAATTCTTCTTTCTATTTACCAAACCACAGCTCTGCAGCCTCATTTCTCCTCTCTATTTCCCAAACCACAATTCTGTCTGCAGCCTCAATTCTTCTCTCTATTTCCCAAACCACAGCTCTGCAGCCTCAATTCTCCGCTCTATTTCCCAAACCACAGCTCTGCAGCCTCAATTCTCCTCTCTATTTCCCAAACCACAGCTCTGCAGCCTCAATTCTTCTCTCTAATTCCCAAACCACAGCTCTGCAGTCTCATTTCTCCTCTCTATTTCCCAAACCACACCTCTGCAGCCTGAACTCTCCTCTCTATTTCCCAAACCACAGCTCTGCAGCCTGAACTCTCTTCTCTATTTCCCAAACCACAGCTCTGCAGCCTCAATTCTCCTTTCTATTTCTAAAACCACAGCTCTGCAGCCTCAATTCTTCTCTCTGTTTGCCAAACCACAGCTCTGCAGCCTCAATTCTCCTCTCAAGTTCTTATTTATTGTCCGGCACTGGCAGCCATAATGAAGAACTGACCAAACACACGCCTTTCGAACACGAATCTTGGCATCCATTATTATGTACGTTTCTGTTTTTCATGATAGGCTTAATTCTGTTATAGGTCTATTTGGCTATTGCAATACATCTTTTGTTATTTCGTCGAAAACAATTTCCGTGTGATGTAATGTTGTAGCCCAAATATTTGAAATTCTTGACTTGTTTACTAAGTTCACCTTTGTTTGTCAGCTCACATTTTGATATTTGTTTGTTCATTCTCTGTTATCACCATACTCTTTGTTTTCTTGGTGTTCAGATCCAGTCATTTCCCTTCAAGTGTTGTTCGTTTCAGATTCGGCAATGGAAACAGTGCCATCAGCGTAACGTATATGGTTTACGTTGCGCCCCTCCCATTGTAACACCGTCATGATTCTCGATCTCATTTCACTATACGCACCCCTGGCGTACCTCTCTTTTGATTGGCTTGTGTGTACGCACGTCACCGTTGATGTATACCTTGCGTCTGACGGGCTGCTAGTTGTGTTCATGCCCTGTCTTTCAATTGGATCATATCCATCTTTCATTGGATTTTATACTTGAATTTTGATAATTCAAGCGTGCTTTGCATCTTGTATCCATTTTATCAAGTGAAATCAATCATTTCAAACATTACATTGCTCTTATTCGGCATTTAAGAAATGAATTTTAACTTCAAATTTACTAATCATAGCCATTTTGTTGTTATTGCCAACAAATCTTCGTTGACTATTAGTGTGACTTAAAACAAAGTCACAAGAAGCCGCGTGGGTGTCGAGGGGGCAGACGTAAACAAAAGGTTTCGCCAATACCGGTCATAACATCTAGCCGGCGACCATCGTGCAAAAGGTCACCAAAATCACTCTGAAGGCAAAATCGATCTTAATTAACAGCCTGACTTTTATTCAGATACACCAACTCAACCCTGGCACGAAATTTATGCTATATTGTCCTCTATCAAATGTAAATAAACACAATCATTTCCAGTCTGAGCAGAAAAAGAATGAGAAAAGCAATCAATGTACTGTAAATTTCAAGAAATGTAAATTCTTATTCAACTAACAATAACAGAAGGCAAGGGGAAACCACTGTCACTAGCCCTCCCCAGGGCTTCATTCCTTCCTCACTTCGAAACGTAAAAAACCCATGAGATCGCGACACGGAGCGTGAGAACAATGTTCCAAAACGGTAAACTTGAAAACATCAAACAGGAAATAGAACGCATGAAGATAATAAATAGCTTAGGATTGTCTGAGGTCAGATGGAAAGGATCAGGATCAATATTATTTGATCGGAAAGTTAATCTAATACTGATCAGTTGGCGTCATTAGAATAGCATGGGGCAAAGAAAGACAACCAAAACAAAACAAAAATCACGAGAGACTTACCATACAAGTCTAAGCTTAACAGGAAATACGTCCACCTTTATTCAGCGTGTGTTTTGTTTTTTACATGCGTGTCCAAAGGAAGAGATGCTCCTTTTCTTTTCTTTTTTTGTCCAAATGTTCTCGAGTGATGATGCTCGTCCATTCTTCTCAAGAGGCGTCTGTAGAATTTACTTTTTTTCAGATTCTATCATTTTGTTTTCATCTCTCGTTCAGAGTGCATTCTATCATTTTGTTTTCATCTCCCGTTCAGAGTGTATTCTATCATTTTGTTTCCATCTCTCGTTCAGAGTGCATTCTATCATTTGTTTCCATCTCTCAGTGTATTCTATCATTTTCTTTCCATCTCTCCTTCAGAGTGTATTCTATCATTTTGTTTTCATCTCTCCTTCAGAGTGTATTCTATCATTTTGTTTACATCTCTCCTTCAGAGTGTATTCTATCATTTTGTTTACATCTCTCCTTCAGAGTGTATTCTATCATTTTGTTTCCATCTCTCCTTCAGAGTGTATTCTATCATTTTGTTTACATCTCTCCTTCAGAGTGTATTCTATCATTTTGTTTCCATCTCTCGTTCAGAACATATTCTATCATTTTCTTTTCCTCTCTCATTTGGAGTGTCTTACAGAATTACAATGGCCCTTCACCATTATGAACTATCCTATATTTATGTGATCATAATAATAATGATAATAATAATAATATTTACGTATGCATGTCTATATGTATGTGTGTATGTGTGTATTTGTGTGCATGTATGTGTATAAGTATGTATGTATGTATGTATTTATGTATGTATGTATGTATGTAGCTATATATGTATATATGTGTATATCTATGTATATATGTGCATGTTACTAGCATTTTATACTATTTCATTTCATCATATGCTTTTTGTAAAGCCCCTAGAGCTTGCCTTCAATGAGATGTGCCACCATAAAAATTGTCAACATTATTATTATTATTATTTATTTCAAGCCTCTGCCCTGTACGTCACTGCCGTCCAGACCAAACATTAATTGCATAACCTTCCCACACTTAAACACAAATCATGACATTCAAGTCAAAACAATTCTTTGAAATAATTTTGTTTGTTTTGTCCTCTATGAGA
>JAXRKP010001053.1:25000-40000 GCA_037039925.1 Doris montereyensis | reverse complement strand
GATAAACAGCAAAACTGTGACGTCCACAAAACCCCACAGGTGTCCAGATCTACAAGCCCTTCTTCTCCCAACAGAAGCCGTCAATCTAATAACGTCACGGGAGTGCCAATGAACGATCCGAGTTACGGTTCTAGAAGTCGTTCTCCGGAAGACGAAGGCAATTCCGAGTGGGGAAAACGAGGTCGATGTTGCTGTTGTAGTCGTGGTCTCCGAAAGGAAAAGGGGACGAGGAAGGAGGATGAACCGTGTCTGGATTGGAAACTGGACCACGTGACCATCATGGACATGGCAACTGGCAAGCGGTACGCTATGAAGTTGGTTTGTCTCTCCTTTAGTTGACTCGAAAACAACACAGTCGTCTATTCATATTTGTTGAACTGTCATTGCTTTCTTTATAATCGAATCGAGCATCTGTTTTACGAGTTGCGGGTTAATTCAAAAGCTCTTTATTTTAGAGGAGGAGCAGGGAATGGGGATGGAGAAGGGGGAAGGGGGGTTGAGGGGGCAGGTGGAGTCATAAGAAGAAATATAATGATTCTGAAAAGAGATTTTTATTTATTTATTTTCATATAATATATCGTCGCCACCTTACCCTAGTATGATTAAAGCCACCAGCTTCTGTGCACAACAAATACTTGTGATTATATACAAGTTATACTAACGTATTAGGCAAGTTAGTCACTGAAAGTAACTCAGCAGTACCACTGAGGACCTAACAAAATGCAAATTAAAACACATCACATTAAAACTCTAATTTAGATCAGTAGCTGTACGTGTTTACCATTCAGGATATACTTAGGAATTCAATTAACCAGTTACTTCTTCTTCTTCTTCTTCTTCTTCTTCTTCTTCTTCTTCTTCTTCTTCTTCTTCTTCTTCTTCTTCTTCTTATTCTTCTTCTTATTCTTCTTCTTATTCTTATTCTTCTTCTTCTTCTTCTTCTTCTTATGTGCCAAGTCTGTTGCGGACATCGGCGATCATTCCTCTCCACTCTCCCTGTTCTCTGTAGCTCTCAATAAGTCTGCTTTACTTTGTTCACCCCGTGTTGTCCAGACATTCAGACGTCTGTCATTCTCGGTCTACCTCTGCCTCTCTTCCCATTGACCTTTCCTATGATGTTCTATGAGTTTTAATTGCCTGTGTCGTATTGTGTTAATAAGTCATGGCTGCTAATAAATATTAAACCCCCCCCCAAAAAAACTCCAATGTATACACGCCTTTTCAAACTTGATTCCCTTTTGTCTATTTAATACGCATTATATCATAATATCGTATGCCATCAGTTACGTCTTCCTGTGTCAAGAGTGGCTGTCGAAGACTCACGGTACGGCAAACACAGTCCAGCACTTAGCCGTCTTGGACCCCACAACCTCAGACAGCTCTAGCCTCTTCGACATCGTGTCCAAGCGGAAGCTGTTCGATGAGCATCTGTGGCTATCGGTCGCCAAGCGACCGCCGTACAGTCACTTTACACGCCAGCAGCGTTTCATGTGCGCCATGGCCATCCTCTTTCTGGCCATGATCACCAACGCCATGTGGTACCAGACCGGGGACAACAGCAATGACGATGCAGACAGCCAACAGGTTTCCGAACAAGCCATTGAACTGGGACCTCTTCGGCTAACCTACAGGTAGATAATATTATAAGTACCAACAAAAAAAATGCAAAGATTATTACCTTTAGACTGAAAAAAAAGCAATGGCTATTACCGTATAGCATACCCACGCCAACCTTGAATGTCATGGAATCTAACTCCTCTGGGTCTAGATGCAGAACCAGGAACCTGAATGATATTGTCCCATTCATGCATTACCCATATTTACTATTGGATGGTATCATCATATGAGACCCGAAAGTAAAATTTTACGATACGTCGTATATCGACGATGTTGGTTGGATTGAGTTTTGTTGGCGTGGGTTGTTTTTTTTGGTTGGCATTTATTTCATTAACATTGTTACGGTTTAGCATGCATATGTATACTTGTTCATGGTGTTTGTCTTTTCCAGGTATTAAGAAAACAAATGTAATCACTCTATGTTGAATTTGCTTTGGTATGATACTCTTCTCATACCAATTATGTTCAGCTGAGTATAATATAGGAAACTTTGACATTGTTCGATGGCCTTTGTTGCTGTATATGGTTAATCTCTTATTGGGTTAGACATTTTGAAGATTTTTATATATATATATATATATATATATATATATATATATATATATATATATATATATATATATATATATATATATATATATATATATATATATATATATATATATATATATATATATATATATATATATATATATATATATATATGTATATAAACCAGTGTTTGTACTATTTTCATCTATCTGTCAGTTTTACATGATTATCAACCCCTTCTCACAGAAGCATTGTTGCTGCATCATCATTATTCATATAACATTATACTCAGGGTAGATTTCTTAGCTACGTGGTAGATTTGTTTTGGCACTTATCATGCAACATGATAATTATATCATGTTAAGATAAGACATTTACACACTTAAAATTAAATTTGATTAGTATTTAGTGTTAAGCTTCGAAGAGAAAATTAACCTCAACTTCAAGTCGTGTTGAGTTAATCTACTACGTCATTGTTCTATCATTCTCAGAACATTCTACGTGGGAGTGGTTTCATCTGTCATCGTCTTGCTACCCGCCTTGCTCATGACGTGTATCTTCAGGAAACGACGCCTACGCCAGGCCAACACTGGCAGAGTTACGCCCACACCAGACTTAACCCCACCCACTCCCATCATGGAAGGCGGGCCGTATAGCATACCCACGCCCACCTTAAACATCGTGGAATCTAACTCTGGATCCAGATGCAGCACCAGGAACCTGAATGATATTTTCCCTGTAGTTTTCAAGCGACACGGAGACAACAGCGACGTCACGAGTGAAGCCTCTTTGGCTGCCAATTCATACACCACCCAAGATGCGTATGGAGAACTTTCACCTACTCATGTAGCGCACGACTCAGACTCGTTGAGCATCAGAGCGGATCCCAGCCTCACTCCATGTCACACGAGCTTCCTACCTTCGCCTGGTCCAGCGGCGTCGTCTCTGATGTGCACAGAGCTGGTGCTCCTTGGTCGATTAGACCCCCAGTACGGCGTCCATGTTGGAGCGGTCCCTTGCCGGACTCAGAAGACATCCCAGCTCCAGCCGTTTATTCGCCGTTGTCTGGCAGTACTAGTAAACCGTTGAAGATGTACTCGGATGTGACGCAGAGCTATGACGCAAGACTCTGCGACGAGTACGTGCAACGGATGAGAATTATTGGAGACGAGGAAAGTCGACAGAAAGGGGGGGAACCATGGCTTCTGCCTTGGTGGACTATTTTCATTGGATACTTTTGTGTCTTCTGGCCATATCGACATCTGTGGCATTTACTTTCCTTTACAGCTTGGAGTGGGGAGGGGACGTGTCTCTTGAATGGCTGACTTCGCTGTTTTTCTCAACATCGACTAGCACTTTCTCGTCTTGGAACCTTTCAAGGTAGACATGGTTAGATATGAACAGAGAGAGAGAGAGAGAGAGAGAGAGAGAGAGAGAGAGAGAGAGAGAGAGAGAGAGAGAGAGAGAGAGAGAGAGAGAGAGAGAGAGAGAGAGAGAGAGAGAGAGAGAGAGAGAGAGAGAGAGAGAGAGAGAGAGAGAGAGAGAGAGAAAGCGCGCGAGAGAGAGAGAGAGAGAGAGAGACAGACAGACAGACAGACAGACAGACAGACAGACAGACAGACAGACAGACAGACAGACAGACAGACAGAGAGAAGAGAGAGAGAGTGAGAGAGACAGAGAAAGAGAGAGAGAGAGAGAGAGAGAGAGAGAGAGAGAGAGAGAAAGAGAGAGAGAGAGAGAGGGTGAGAGACAGACAGACAGACAGACAGACAGACAGAGAAGAGAGAGAGAGAGAGAGAGAGAGAGAGAGAGAGAGAGAGAGAGAGAGAGAGAGAGAGAGACAGAGACAGAGAGAGAGACAGAGACAGAGACAGAGACAGAGACAGACAGAGTATGATTAAATAAAAGCATACAAATCTATAATGAATTGTTAAACAGAGTGAAACTATGAGACAAGTTATTAAATACAAACGCATAAAAAATAAAATAGGAACAAGAACAAAGCCAATGAAGCATTGATTATAATTCATTTTGACCGTAAACATTTCAAGACCAGACTAGACGGTTTGTAGTGAGTTAACGTGCTGTCCCAGCTGACCGCTGGAACATTGAACCCAAGTAAACATCGATAAAATAGTGAAAGATGGGGATACAAATTAGTAGTTTGACAGCAAGATGCCAACACCATCTGAATTGATTTGTTTAATTGCGTACTTAGTTTTCTCAAGGAATGGATATGCTGAATTGAATCCATTTCCGGTAAGCAAGTAACACACATGGAGGAACTTAGCGCCCAATTAAGAGTGACAACCCAGCTTTGTGATTCATGTCAGTGTTCGAACATTTCAGGTTACATTGGGTATAACGAAGGCCTCCTATCATCCACACTAGTCCTGGGTATAACCGAAATATCCAATCTACAGGAGTCCTTGGTATAACCGAAATATCCAATCTACAGGAGTCCTTGGTATAACCGAAATATCCAATCTACAGGAGTCCTTAGTATAACCAAAATATCCGATCTACAGAGTCCTTAGTATAACCGAAATATCCAATCTACAGGTGTCCTAGCATAACCGAAATATCCAATCTACAGGAGTCCTTAGTATAACCGAAACATCCAATCTACACAGTAGTCCTTGGTATAACCGAAATATCCAATCTACAGGGGTCCTTGGTATAACCGAAACATCCAACCTACAGGGGTCCTTAGCATAACAGAAACATCCAATCTAACGGAGTCCTTGTATAACCGAAATATCCAATCTACAGGGGTCCTTGCTATAACCGAAATATCCAATCTACAGGGGTCCTTGCAATAACCGAAATATCCAATCTACATGAGTCCTTGGTATAACCGAAATATCCAATCTACAGCGGTCCTAAGTATAACCGAAATATCCAATCTACAGCGGTCGTAAGTACAACCGAAATATCCAATCTACAGCGGTTCTAAGTATAACTGAAATATCCAATCTACAGGGGTCCTAATTATAACCGAAATATCCAATCTACAGGGGTCCTTGATGTAACCGAAATATCTAATCTACACGGCACCTTGGTGTAACCAAAATATCTAATCTACAGGAGTCCTTGGTATAACCGAAATATCCAATCTACAGGAGTCCTTGGTATGACCGAAATATCCAATCTACAGGAGTCCTTGGCATAACCGAAATATCCAATCTACAGGGGTCCTTTTTATAACCGAAATATCTAATCTACAGGAGTCTTTGGTATAACAGAAACATCCAATCTACAGGAGTCCTTAGTATAACCGAAATATCCAATCTTCCGAAGTCCTTAGTATAACCGAAATATCCAATCTACAGGGGTCCCAAGTATAACCGAAATATCTAATCTACAGGGTTCCTAAGTATAACCGAAATATTCAATCTACAGGGGTCCTTGGTATAACCGAAATATCCAATTTACAGGAGTCCTTGGCATAACCGAAATATCTAATCTACAGGAGTCCTTGGTATAACCGAAATATCTAATCTACAGGAGTCCTTGGTATAACCGAAATATCCAATCTACAGGAGTCCTTGGTGTAACCGAAATATCCAATCCACAGGAGTCCTTGGTATAACCGAAATACCCAATCCACAGGGGTCCTTGGTATAACCGAAATATCTAATCTACAGGGGTCCTTGGTATAACCGAAATACCCAATCCACAGGGGTCCTTGGTATAACAGAAATATCCAATCCGCAGGAGTCCTTGGTATAACCGAAGTACCCAATCTACAGGAGTCCTTGGTATAACCGAAATATCCAATCTACAGGGGTCCTTTTTTATAACCGAAATATCCAATCTACAGGAGTCCTTGGTATAACAGAAATATCTAATCTACATCTTTGGAGTCTAATTGAGTCCTTGGTATAACAGAAATATCTAATCTACAGGAGTCTTTGATATAACAGAAATATCTAATCTACAGGAGTCCTTGGTATAACAGAAATATCTAATCTACATGAGTCTTTGGTATAACAGAAAGATCTAATTTACAGGAGTCCTTAGTATAACAGAAATATCTAGTCTACAGGAGTCTTTGGTATAATCGAAATATCTAATCTACATGAGTCTTTGGTATAACCGAAATATCTAATCTACATGAGTCTTTGGTATAATCGAAATATCTAATCTACATGAGTCTTTGGTATAACAGAAATATCTAATCTAAATGAGTGTTTGGTATAACCGAAATATCTAATCTACATGAGTCTTTGGTATAATCGAAATATCAAACCTTCGGGGAGCCTGTGTCGGATGAGAATTTGGAAAATTCTCAAAAAACTTAATAAAGATTTTTCGTTCTAAACAAATAATGATATTTTTATAGTCCATAGCCCCGCATACGCAGGCTCACCAACTGTACATCATTTATCCTTCAGCAGGTCAATTCATTCAAAGTCCTTATCAAATACCGGAGGGGGTGGGGGTGGGGGGCAAACAGAACACACAGGCCTGTTAGACTTTTCATACTACCACTCTAACAAGATCGTTTATCACATATAGCTGGGTACTCATTTCCACCTGAGTCAAGTGAGGAAATTAAAGTAGAGTGAAGTACCTTTCCTAAAAGTACAAGGTTGTGAAAAAATAAATACCCACCTGTGCCAACCGTGGGGCTTGAGCCAGTGTCGTGGTGATCACCAGCTCACAGCACTACGATTCATCTGCAACACCTTAATAATAATAATGCCCTCCGCCCCTCATCGCCCCCCCCCCCCCCCCCCTCCACACTATCTTTCCCTGCATCATCATACAACTGCCTTCCCCATCCCATGGTCTTACAAGGTGTCAATGCGCATGTGTAAATTCAGTACTGTAAACCATCTAAGTATTAAACCCTAATATTATTACTTTTATCTAATATATATATATATATATTATTAACTATTATATATATATATATATATATATATATATATATATATATATATATATATATATATATATATATATATATATATATATATATATATATATATATATAGCATAAAAAGCAAACTTTAAACATATTCAATTTCCAAGGGAGCAAAACATATGCCTTAACGTCATGGAAAATTTAAGCCTACGTGCCAAATATCATTCAAATTATTTAACAGTTTAAGAGATATAGGGCCGTTTCCATGGGGTTCAATTTTAAAACGGACTACTAGAGTAATCACGACGACACTGGTTCAAGTCCCACGGCTGGCACAGATGGATTTTTTTCACAACCTTGTACTCTTAGGAAAGGTACTTCACTCTATTTTCCTCACTTGACTCGGGTGTAAATGAGTACCCAGATATAGGTAGAGAAAACTCTTGTCAGAATGTGAGTACGAAAAGCCTAACAGGCTTGTATACTGTATGCTCCCGGGAGTTTTGAGGGATTCGGAATGAAATGGCCTGCCTGGGGATAAATGATGTACAGTTGGTGAGCCTGCACTTGTGCGGGCAAACGGTCTATTAATCCATCTTTATCTTTTCATTTATTTTCAGATCTTGCTTATATCCATTTTCCTGACCTGTTTACTCCGTGACTCAGCAGGAAGTCACCTGTCTGAAATGGCTCCGATGCCTTCTAGGGTACCGTCTGTTCCTGAGGAAGACATGCTAGACGGTAAGACGTCACCAGTTCATTTGGCACATTCACAATTCACATGTAGCGATTGCGGTGATATAGATCTAAATGTTAATGTCATTATAAAATTATTCTTATTGTTAAAAAGCTTAGTTTTGAAATTTTTAACCTTCCATCCAATATTTTACGTTGTCAAATATCATGGTATAACTATGTGGCGTTGATGGCCTACTGGTTAGGGTATGAGACAAGGGATTGTGAGGTCTCGGTTTCAAACCTTGGAAAAAGCTAGGCTCGACGTTTGTTTCGTTTCTTTGGTAAGACACTTTATACGCATTCACCTCACTCGACCCGGGTGCAAATGGGTACAAGCACAAAACTTGGAAGTAAATACCTGTGTTAGACTAGCGTCCTGTCCAAGAGGTAATTATCATCCCCTGTTCCACGTCACACTACAGCAACTGAGATCAACTCGGCTCTATGGGCCTTAATGGCCTTGAAGAAACTTTATTTTTAATATGTATCAATGGTGACAATGCTATTCAGATTAAGGCTGGCAACAGATACAGCCTTTTCACTTCTTATTGTAATTCTTTTGTTCCTTCTTCTGGTATTTATAATTTCATTCATGTTTCACTACCTCTACTAGTTCTTATTCCAATAAACATCCTACTCGGAAAGTAACACAACAAAGCATCTAGAGATACAGGACCAAAGTAGGAACAAAACACCAACAACAATTCAAAGAATATAAGAATATTAGTCTGGATTGTAAAATTCTTCATTACACTTACATCGTGTTGTTGCATGCAATAGTTGTTACATCCTTTGTAGAATATTGGTTTAAAACCAAGTCTGGATTATAAACATACTTCATTACACTTGAATCTTGGTGTTGCATGCAATAGTTGTTACATCCTTTGTAGAATATTGGTTTAAAACCAAGTCTGGATTATAAAAATACTTCATTACACTTGAATTATGGTGTTGCAGTGAATAGTTGTTACATCCTTTGTGAATATTTTTATCTTTATTATAAACTCTCATTACACTTGAATCTTGGTTATTATCATTTTGTCCATCCAGTATTTTTAACACCAAGTCTGGATTATAAACATCATCATTACACATCATCAACATTGTTGCATGCAATAGTTGTTACATCCTTTGTAGAATATTGGTCATCATCATCATTATCAAATGATCATTAACATTATCATCATGATGATATCGTCTTGATCACCACCATTATATTACTTCATCATCATCATAACTATCATCAACACCGTTATTATCATTTCTGTCCTCTTCAGTGTTTTTAGTTGTCATTGTCATCATCATCACCATCATCATCATCATCATCATCATCATCGTCATCATTGTCATCATCATTATCATCATCATTATCATCATCGTCATTATCCTCATCATTACCATCATCATCATCATTATCCTCCTACCATCTTCACTTCATCATCATCATTATCATTATTATCATCATTATCATCATCATTATCATCATCGTCATTATTGCCATCATCATTATCATTATCATTATCATCATATCATCATAATCATTATCACCATTATCATTCTCATCATCATCATCATCATCATTATCATCATTATTATCATCGTCATCCTTACCATCATCGTTATCATCATTATCATTATCATTATTATCATTCTCGTCATTACCATGATCATTATAATCATTATCATTATTACTATTATCATCATCATTAGCTTCATTATCATTATCATTATTATTATCATTATCATTATGATTCTTATCATCATTATCATCATTATCAGTATTATCATCATTATCCCTAATCTTTATCATCATCATCAGTATCATCATTATTATCATCATCTTTATCATTATCATCATTATAATCATTTATCATCATCCTCATCATTCCTTACCATCATCTTCATCATCATCATCATAATCATCATCATCTCTTCAATCATCCTCATCATCATCATCATCATCATTATCATCATCATCATTATCAGCATTATCATCATCATCTTCACCATCCTCACCATCATCTCCACCATAATCATCATCACCACCATCATCACCATCATCATCTTCACCATCATCCTTATCATCATCATCATCATCCATCCTCATCATCATCATCATCATCATCATCATCATTATCATCATCATCACCCATACCGTTATCCTCATCATTATTGGCATTATCAATATCTGTAAATATTGATGAACGGGGGCTGCTTCGGAACTTGACAACATTAGATTTCCTAGAATGTGGGATATGTTGCTGTCCTAGTTGAGACTTTGAAAAAAAAAAGAAAAGCCAATTCATATACATATCTAGCTACATCAGCGCTTTTTTTTTTTTTTCTCAGATGAAGACCAACTTGTGGAACCCAACGATGAAGATGTTAAAGAGTGCACAGCTGAAATGCAGGGAAGAAGGACTCATTTACAGGTTTATTTTCTTTTAAAATCCTACTTGTTAAAGATTGCACAGCTGAAATACAGGGAAGAAGGACTCATTTACAGGTTTATTTTCTTTTATAAAATCCTACTTGTTAAAATCCTACTTGTTAAAGAGTGACTCATTTACAGTTTATTTTCTTTTTTAAATTGTTAAAGATTGGCTGAAGAAGGACTCATTTACAGGTTTATTTTCTTTTATAAAAAGGCTACTTGTTAAAGATTGCACAGCTGAAATACAGGGAAGAAGGACTCATTTACAGGTTTATTTTCTAGATGTTAAAGAGTGCACAGCTGAAATACAGGAAGAAGGACTCATTTACAGGTTTATTTTCTTTAGATGTTAAAGAATGAAATACAGGGGAAGAAGGACTCTTTATTTTCTGGATGTTAAAGAGAGTGCACAGCTGAAATACAGGAAGAAGGACTCATTTACAGGTTTATTTTCTTAGATGTTAAAGAGTGCACAGCTGAAATGCAGGGAAGGATTCATTTACAGGTTTATCTTGTAGATGTTAAAGAGTGCACAGCTGCAATGCAGGGAAGAAGGACTCATTTACAGGTTTATTTTATAGATGTTAAAGAGTGCACAGCTGAAATTCAGGGAAGAAGGACTCATTTACAGGTTTTTTCTTTTAAAAAATCTTACTCAATGATCTTGGAATATTGTTTAAGAGGGTGTTACTTACTTTCATGTTAGACAATCTAGGAACAAAAAAGCAGTCTATGGAATATTTGTCTCTGTAGGTGTTTGCTCTTGAGCAGATATTGACGACCAAGGAAGTTCATTTTTCTCCAGAAGATAAATTATCTTAAAAACAACTTTTAAAATATGCATATATTTGCACATATTCGTGACTTCTAGCATCGAAATACGTTGATTTTTGAATGTCATTAGAAATGCTTAATTGTGCCAATTTACTGATTTTAATATTTTCTAATTCGGATTCCTCCGAGCGAGCCCACCCCCACCCCTCTTGGACAGGACGCTAGTCTGACACAGGTTTTTACTCCCCAGCTAGTGCATATACCCAATTTGCGAGTATGGGAAATGCGTGTTAAGTGTATTTCCCAAGGACCACAACATCGGGCCAGGCTTTGTCAGGATTCGAACCCAGGACCTCATGATTTTGCAGGTTGTAATTATCTTCAACGCGGCAGTGTGCTGTGAGAATAATCCGGAGACAATAGTTATAAATCGCCATGATATCTTTCACGTCAACTCAATACGTATAATAATACAAATTAACTCATAAAATACTTTATACTAGGTACGACTGTCAATTATATTAAACGCGCTACAAGGATTTCCCCCTACAATTGAGCCTTAAACATCTGATTGTAGATCAATGATGATATTATACTTATGTGGACACGATTTGGCATAGAAACTCATTATGTTATTTTTAAAATCACTTCCTTTCCATTTGTTTCTTTTCTATTGCTATTCTGCAGTTGAAACAGCGCCTGTTCTCTCTAGTCCAAGGAATATTCTTTCAGTGTCTTCTAGTCTTTATCATTGCTTGCATCTGTTCTCACGCCAGTGTTACCACCTCCTTCTACCAGAACCGACTCATACAACAGCATTTGAACATGACACAAACAGAAGAGGTGAGTAGTTACAATATTATGTATGTATTGCAATTTGATTGATTTGCCTTGTCCCTTTGAGGTACAGTGATGTATGGAACCAGCAGGGAATAGAATTCATTCAAACGTTTCAATTTTTAAATGACTTGGTATCGAAGAGATCACGGTGATAGACCTCCATCTAGACCCACAAATCAATTGGCGAGATATTCACATGGGTGGGTGTGGGGGGGTTGTAAAAGACAGATTTAAAGTCTGTATCCCAGTACAACTCCTGCTGCCTTGCAGGCAGGTCTTGGCTGATCAAAGGCTAAGGAGTTAACCCTGAAAGAAAACAACCTGTTGTCTTGCAGGCCGGACTTGACTGACCAAAGGCTAGGAGTTAACCCTGAAAGAAAATAACAAGGCTCGGTAGGGGGCCTCAAGATGGCAGCCACACCATCTACTTAGGGTACAGTGGGCTAATCCCCTGCTTATCCAAAACAACCTGATTCAAAGTAATATATACAATGATATACCCAGCTTGAACCCTTAAATTGATGTTATTAGCAAGAACGGGGCAATTCAACCCCATCTTATGTGGATGGAGTTATATATACTCCAGGAATAGGATCATCCGAGATCTTCCATCTGTCTGTACTTTACTTGGGATTGAAACATGATTTTAGCCTTTTGAAAGACATATTTAAAAAGTATTAGCCCAACTCGACTCCACTTCTACAGCAGCAGATGAGTATCTTCAGTATACGTAGAGGATGCACCTCTCGACGGCATTTTTCCTTAAGAAAAGCGTTTGGATCAAAACCCCGCCCCATAAATACCAAGGTACTCACATAAAGCACAAGGAAACATGATCTGGGTGAAATGTTTTAGCAGAAATTTGTCTTGATTTTAACTTTTTTAAGTAATTTAGATTTTTGACATTTTTGGTTCACGTCCATACAATGAGTCCCTGAGAACGGTTTTTCTAACATTATAGAAATTCACTTTATCATAATGGTTGAATAGTTCTTAAAAAATATAGGCCTATTGATATTATTCCATGAAATACACTATTTTCACAATAGTATTTTCTTTATTTGCTTCAATATAGCATTTGTTTGACAAAAAAGTTTTCTGTTAATACGCTTCCTCATATATCGTATCTTTGAGTTACAATGTTTTGCCACAGCAGTTGCAGACTATATGTATGTTGGCTGCTCAACTGTGAACAGTGGTAAGTGGGAGTTACCACACTTGGCAATCCATTTTGAAAGTGCCAACTATTGTAACTTCAAATATCTCAAAATGTATTTATCAAAACGTAAAAAAAAACCCACCAACCATCAGTTGGATATGAATAGTATAATTTGCAATATAAAACCAAAGTTTCGGGTGTTTTGTGTTAATATTCACTCAGTAAATCAGTTTTTTCTTCCTCCTGTAAAATTCGCAAAAAGTCAGTTACGATAGTTGTGTTGCTACCCGCGATATATAATTATATATTTGATATACATATGTGTATAATATATATTTATATATATATATATATATATATATATATATATATATATATATATATATATATATATATATATATATTATATATATATGTATGTGTGTATAATATATATTATATATATATATATATATGTATGTGTGTATAATATATATATATATATATATATATATATATATGTTTTTCATTTATTTATTTATATATTATATATATATATATATATATATATATATATATATATATATATATATATATATATATATATAAAGTATAATACTTTGCAGCCTATATACATTGTATGTCATGCTGTTTCAACTCATGATCGTTCCACACCCTTTCCTTTACAGAACATATCCACGATATCAGACATCTACGATTGGATGACGTCCCGTCTCATTCCTGGCATGCTGCCCAAATACTGGTCCAACGGTAAACTCATGCCTGTGTATGACCAGCGGTTCGCATCCGACAACGCGCTGTACAGATTCACAGAAATCACCTTCACCCAAAGCCGAGTCACTCGTAAGCCAGTTCGAACTTGTATAATATATCTTGTATCCAAGCCTTCATGATGAGCAGAAATTGAGAACTCTGTAGTCCAGAGGGAAGGTGTTGGCTCCTCAACCTAAAGATCGTGGGTTCAAACCCCATTAACGGTTGAAAAAACTTCTTGATTTTTTTCCCTGTACAATCCTGGTCTAAGCATGTGGATCGACACCTAGTCCCATCGGAGACAGACGATAACAATGAGGTCCCATGTGCATACCACAACACTCTGTGCACGTCAAAGATGCCGTGGCTGTTTACAGGGCAGTATGGAGGAAAGTATAAATCCTACACCAAAGAAATCTGAGATCACCTTAGTCGTGAAATTGGGTAAAGTCAAATCAAAGAATAAAAAAAAGAGAAATTAACCATTGTCAAGTGGCATGATTAGTTAATAATTCCCTTACAGTCCTTATTTCATCTTTTGTGCAATTCAAATCACAGTAGGCTTGCAATCCGAATCACTTCAAACTATTGGTTTAAAAACAGTCAGTTAAGGGGAATGTATGGCCAGTTTTTAAAAGAAGGACCTAAAAACAATGTTATTACAGCCATGCAGGAAGAAAACCAAGACAACGAATACAAAGGAATAGACAGAATAAATAACAAATTTGGGCTTGAATGGAAGCAAGAGGCCTTATCCATCACCTCGCCATAAAAGAGAGAGAGAGAGAGAGAGAGAGAGAGAGAGAGAGAGAGAGAGAGAGAGAGAGAGAGAGAGAGAAAGAGAGAGAACCAGTTTTCTGTCAGTTGTCATCATTGGATCCGGATTTTATTTTATTCGTGACTTGATTTGATTTACCCACTTCCACAACTAAGGTCATAATCGGGGCTTTTGGTAGGATAATAAATGTTGCCCCGACTGCCCTGTAAACAGCCGAGGGATCTTCACAGTGCACAGAGCGTTGTGATCTGCACACGGAACGTTTTTTTTACCGAATGTCTCCGATGGAACTAGTTGTCTGTTTTACCGAATGTCTCCGATGGAACTAGTTGTCTATTTTACCGAATGTCTCCGATAAAACTAGTTGTCTATTTTACCGAATGTCTCCGATAAAACTAGTTGTCTATTTTACCGAATGTCTCCGATAAAACTAGTTGTCTATTTTACCGAATGTCTCCGATGGAACTAGTTGTCTATTTTGCCGAATGTCTCCGATGGAACTA
>JAXRKP010001053.1:5000-20000 GCA_037039925.1 Doris montereyensis | reverse complement strand
AGACAGACCTAGAATGAATTTTCCAGACAGACAAACAGACAGACAGACAGACAGACAGACAGACAAAAGACAGACGACAGACAGACAGACAGACAGACAGAGAGACAGACAGACAGACAGACAGACAGACAGACAGACAGACAGACAGACAGACAGACAGACACAGAGAGAGAGAGAGAGAGAGAGAACTTCAGAGAGAGAGAGAGAGAGAGAGAAAGCATTCTACTGTACGTGAATGTAAAAAGAAAAAAATGCGTTCTTGACCCTAACTTATTGATTCTATTTGGTGCACACAAAAACAGGAAAATTTGCCTCGTTGGACACAGTCATCTTCTTAGACGAAAGCTACAACGTGTGCATGAGTTGCATCCTGTTCATCCGAATCCTCCGCTTCCTGGCGCCACTAGCGGTCAACTACTACATCTACGTCATGCGGGTCACTCTAATGTCCATCCGTGGCAAGCTGGTCAGTCTTGGAGGTGACAATCCTGGTTTTCCTAGTGGCCTTTGCTACATTCTTCTACTTGTTTGAAGGACCTTTTGACCTACCGAGTGCGGACTGGTGAGTTGAGGATCTAGATAGAGCCAGGGGTTCTCTCTAACTGGGGGCTATGGACACCCATGGAGGAGAGAGGGACGTGAGTTTATCAAAGGGAGAGCTAGGAGCAGAGGTCATGTCTCTAACTTGGGTGCATGAACACCCAGGGGAGGGGATGAGTTCATCAAGAGGGTTCGTGGGGACGTTTCTGAAAGATAGAGCAGGGGTTCTTTCTCTAACTGGGGTGCATGAATACCCGACGGGGGAGAGAGGGGGAGGGGGTTCGTGAGTTTATCCAAGAGGGTTCGTGAGGACGTTTATAAAAGTTAAAACTAGAGAACAGTTTTGTTAAAATTGAATCTGATCTTGAACCCTTTACGACAAGATGATAAACACTATTCCTTATTCATCTTATGGTATTTCCTGTCACACTCGCATACACTCAAAACTTTATATAATGATTTATTGTTCATCTTTGTTGTTTACAGTATTACACTGTGAACTTGATCTTTACGAATCACAGTTATGCGTATTGTGGTATGATTTCAGATCGTGTCTCGAATAGTTGAATATTCATGGAGATATCTGACATCCACAGGGAGTTTATGTCTGTCTCTGTCTCTGTCTCAGTCCTCTGTCTCTGTCTCTGTCTCTGTCTCTGTCTCTGTCTCACTCTCTTCTCTGTCTCTCAGTCTCTGTCTCTGTCTCTGTTTATCTCTCTCCAGTTTGTCTTTGTCTGTTGTCTGTCTGTCTGTCTGTCTGTCTGTCTGTCTGTCTGTCTGTCTCTGTCTCTGTGTGTCTGTCTGTCTCTCTCTCGCTGTCTGTCTGTCTGTCTGTCTGTCTGTCTGTCTGTCTGATGTCGTCTGTCTGTCTTCTGTCTGTCTGTCTGTCTGTCTGTCTGTCTGTCTCTCTCTCTGTCTGTCTCTCTCTCTCTCTCTCTCTCTCTCTCTCTCTCTATCTTACCCTCTTTTCTCTCTTGAGCTCTCTCTCTCTGTTAAATCTCAAATCTCTCTCTCTCTCTCTCTCTCTCTCTCTCTCTCTCTCTCTCTCTCTGACATTGTCTCCTCAGTTATAAAGTAATGGCGCAGGTTTGACCTAAAACATACTCAAAATGCCCGCCGTAAGCACGGAGATAGTGACATTGGATAAACAAACACGCACAGCCCAATCGTTAGGTCTACGTATGGTGAATGAAAAGGGCTAAAGGGTACATGCGATTTTATGGTCACATGAGATGTAGTGGCCTAATAGTCAAGCCAACCAAAATGACCCAAAATAACTTTGACCCAAAAGAAACGTCCAGATAAATCGTTGGTACATCAAAGTTACAACTACTTTCATATACTCAGTACGTGTCTGCATTAAGTAAACACCGAAAATCAAACTTACAAAAGGAGTTATAACACATGTTTCACATGTCTTTCTGTACAGGAAAGACATGCAATACTAAACACAAAACGGCTTATAACTCGCTGACACTAAATCTGCTGGGATCGCCTTCATTTGTTTCAAGCCACTGCGTCTCGTAGTCCTTAAAGAACTCCCCAAAAGGTAAACACCCAGCGGGTTTGGAGTCTAGGCTGTGACTGCCGCAGCTGACGACCCTGTCTTGCTCCAAACTGCTACCTATCCAACGAAGGGTCGCTTTCGCGATGTTGGAAGATTGCCCGTCCTGTTGGAACCTTTTTGCTGTTGTCTTTCATTGGCACGGACTAACCTACCTAACTGCTTCAGAAGCTGGGAAGGAAGACATAGTATTTTATTTTCATTGGTGACCGTTATTGTCTTTTTCCTTGTCGACGTCCAATGATGCTCCACCGACTCACTGCTACCCACGCCGTGACCTTAGAGGTTTGCATGATCTTTTCGTGCAGTTCCTGGTGTTTAGAAGAGGCCCACTGCATGATGTATTTACTATTGACATAGCCATTCATGACACACAAAGACAACATGAGTCTAGCCATTGAACCACACATTGTCAATAAATCCCATAGTCCCAATAGCCCATTTGAACCACACATTGTCAATAAATCCCATAGCCATTGAATCACACATTGTCAATAAAGCCCATAGCCATTTGAACCACACATTGTCAATAAAGCCCATAGCCATTTGAACCACACATTGTCAATAAATCCATAGCCATTGAACCACACATTGTCAATAAATCCCATAGCCATTGAATCACACATTGTCAATAAAGCCCATAGCCATTTGAACCACACATTGTCAATAAATCCCATAGCCATTGAACCACACATTGTCAATAAATCCCATAGCCATTGAACCACGCATTGTCAATAAATCCCATAGCCATTGAACCATGCATTGTCAATAAATCCCATGTGGTCGTCGTTCATCTTTTGGATACAAAAAAAACCGACGACTCGTGGTTACCATAGCGTCAGCAGTTTGACCGGAGAGTCTCTGGTGAACTTCAACGCGATATGACTTAAGATGCAGTTAGTTCGAATTCAATTTTCCTTTCCAATTTTCTCGTACATCTAATGTCGTCAGCCCTGTGCCAAATAGACTTCGTTTTACTATCACTTACGGGATCTTGAAGAGTGCGCCGATACTCTCGGGATTCGTCACTGTTGAGGAATGCGCCGATGTTGTCGGGATTCATGGTTGTTGAGGAGTGCGCAGATGTTGTCGGAATTCATTGCTGTTGAGGAGTGCGCCGATGCTCTCGGGATTCATCGCTGTTGAGGAGTGCGCCGATGTTGTTGGGATTCATGGCTGTTGAGGAGTACGCTGCCAATGTTGTCGGAATTCATTGCTGTTGAGGAGTGCGCCACCAATGTTGTCGGAATTCATCGCTGCTGAGGAATGCGCCACCGATGTTGTCGGAATTCATCGCTGTTGACGAGTGCGCCGCCAATGTTGTCGGAATTCATCGTTGTTGAGGAGTGCGTCGCCAATGTTGTCGGGTTCATCGCTGTTGAGGTGCGCCGCCGATGTCGGGATTCATCGCTGTTGGAGTCGCCGCAATGTTGCTGTTGAGGAGTGCGCCGCCGATGTTGTAGGGATCATCTTATTTTCTACTGTATTAATTAAACTTATTTACCCATTTTCTTTTTGAGCTAATCGTCTGTTAAATTCAAATTATTTCGCAAAAAGAGCACGAGTTTTTCTTAGGTGACATTGTCTCCCAATAAGTTTTTACTACAAAGCCGTGTGTTTGGTTGAAAAGAGCACGCCTGAACATGCCACAACGGAGAAGCTTGAAAGTAATAATACAAACAACAAAAATGGAGATGATATAATTAACATCCGTTAAATTTTAGTTCGATTTGGGTCAATATTGTACAAGTTAATACTGTTTCTTTGTGTAAAAGGTTTTTGTTTGGGTTAATATTGCACAAGTTATGACTGTTTCTTTGTGTAAAGGTTTTTTTTGTTAATTTGGGTCAAGTTATGACTTTGTTTCTTTGTGTAAGGTTTTTGTTTGGGCCAATATTGCACAAAATTTGTTTCTTTGGGTGAAAAGGTTGGGATTTTTTTTGTATTTGGGTCAGCTGATATATTTTTGTATTGCTTTGCTTTCAGATTTTACTTTTTTCTAAATATTCACGTTTCAAACCTGCGCATTATTTTCACTCCCTAAAGTTGCATTCGTTTTCTCTCTCACCAGTTCCATCTGCATTGACCACTTTACTCACGCTTCTTCTGGGAATGGCCAAGTACAGATTTTAGTTCTAGCGTCAAGTCAGGCTCAGGTAAGGTCCATTGCCATAGCGAAATCATCTCAACACTGGTATCATGAATATGATGTCGTGCATTTCGCCTATGTTCCACGTGAATGTCCTCTGTGTTGGATTCTACAATGTAAATGTCAGGATTTGCCATACCTTCCATTAACTACGCTCCTTAAAACTCTGCTTAATGTTAGCCCATCTAAATTCCTAGTCTTACCCCATCAAACTATAATTCCTAGTGTTACCCCATCAAACTATAATTCCTAGTGTTACCCTTTCATTCTATAATTCTAGTGTTAGCCCATCAAACTATATAATTCCTGGTGTTAGCCCATCATTCTATAATTCCTAGTATTACCCCATCAAACTATAAAATTTCTTATTGCCTTCCCCTCAGACGATAATGCACAGAGTGATGTACGGCCTGTTCGGGACAATGTGCACCGTTCTCCTCCTCAACTTTGCCATCAGCATGCTTAACGTGACCTAGAGGTCATCAAAAGGCGTGAGACCAGAGCCGAGAAACGCATCAAGAAAACGGCCACCAAGGGCGGCTCAAACCTCCCTGGCAGCAGCGCTCACTGGAATGAAGGAGTTCGAGATCAGCTTGACCGACAGCTCGGTTCCTACGTCTGGGAAAAACTGGCCTCTCTTCTAAGCTTTGGGAAGGAAGAGAAATCTGAAAAAGTCGTCTGAAGACACACAGCCTTTGACGCCTGTCCTTCGTGAGTTTTGTTTGCGTTTGGGTTTTGGCTTTTTGTTTACTTTACTTTGAATAATTTTCTTTACGAATAGGTCAGGGGTCCCAAAAACATGTGATAATAATGCATGCTTGTGATATTTCGCCGACATATCTATATGTCAGGTTTTGGGGATTGAAAGACAGAGAGTTGGATTATAATGTGTGAATGATACATTGTGTAATGTCACAATTTCAAAGGCCTTTGATAAATTTCAGATTCCATCCACACCCCAACGTTAACGCCACCAAAGGTTTGAGGTGAAAGGTTTTACTCCCAAGTTAGTGCGTGTACCCATTTCACACCTGTGTCGAGTGGGTAAAATGCGTGTTACGTGTATTTCCCAAGGAACACAACGTGGACCTGGTGGTGCTGGGATTCGAACCCAGGATCTTATGATCCCCTGTCCGGCAGCCTAATCACTCGGCCACCGATACCACTTAAAAGTTTGAGGTGGGCATCAATTAATAAACATACGATCTGATTATTTTATCTTTTTCTGGAGTTGGGGGCATTCTTCCCATACTCGATACTGGTTGAGTTTTGTTCATTCACTACTCAAAATGGGTTGAATTGTGTTCATTCCCTACTCAAGATGATTTACGTTTTGTTCATTCGCCGCTTAAAATGGATTGGGTTTTGTTCATTCACTTCTCAAAAGGGGTTGGATTCTGTTCATTTGCTACTCAAGATGAGCTGGGTTTGTTCATTCGCTACTCAAGATGAGTTGGGTTTTGTTCATTCGCTACTCAAGATGAGCTGGGTTTGTTCATTCGCTACTCAAGATGAGTTGGGTTTTGTTCATTCGCTACTCAAGATGAGTTGGGTTTTGTTCATTCGCTACTCAAGATGAGCTGGGTTTTGTTCATTCGCTACTCAAGATGAGCTGGGTTTTGTTCATTCGCTACTCAAGATGAGTTGGGTTTTGTTCATTCATACTCAAGATGAGCTGGGTTTTGTTCATTCGCTACTCAAGATGAGCTGGGTTTTGTTCATTCCTACTCAAGAGGAGTTGGGTTTGTTCATTCCCTACTCAAGAGGAGTTGGGTTTTGTTCATTCGCTACTCAAGATGAGTTGGGTTTTGTTCATTCGCTACTCAAGATGAGTTGGGTTTTGTTCATTCGCTACTCAAGATGAATTGGGTTTTGTTCATTTCGGAGGAGTTGGGTTTTGTTCATTCGCTACTCAAAAGGGGTTGGATTCTGTTCATTCGCTACTCAAGATGAGTTGGGTTTTGTTCATTCGCTACTCAATATGAGTTGGGTTTGTTCATTCGCTACTCAAGATGAGTTGGGTTTTGTTCATTCGCTACTCAAGATGAGTTGGGTTTTGTTCATTCGCAACTCAAGATGAGTTGGGTTTTGTTCATTCGCTACTCAAGATGATCCGGTGCTAACTGAGGATCCAACTACCAAAATATTTAACATAACAATGACCATCGTATGGGTAGAACTACGATTTCAGACTGTTTCATTCTGGTGAGGAGGAATCTAAAAAAAAAAAAAACATCTGCTAGAGGCGGCTTAGAGTGACTATATTTTTTTTAATGAATTCTATAAGCTGTGCACTTTTCTTTCACAGCTTTCCCAAGATCGCAGACCAACATCCATAGATCTCGGAGTGAATTTGCGGAGAAGGTAAGAAGTCAAAGTGTTGCTTCGTTTTCTGTCCATTTATTTATACTCCTACTCACATTGTAATTGTCAGTTCTTTACTCTCCAAATTATGTCTAAATGAATTCTATGACTAATAGATCAGTTGGTAAAGGTGTAAATAGAATGCATTAATGTACGAACACGTCTGTCAATTAATCAATGCATCATTATTTCTTACCTTAATATCAAATTTGTCTTCCTTTTGATAAATTCTTGGTAATGCGAAAAACGTTTCATCTTTACTTTTTCAATAACAAGTTGTTTTTTTTCCCTTTCTGAATGCTTTTCTATTTGTTTGCTTTACACTTGAATGTTTTTGTACTAAAGTTGAGTTTCTTTGAGTGCAGTAGTTTAGGGTCACCACGTCAGGTTACATCTGCCCCCCCTCTTTTCACTTCACTCCTAAGGATTGATAACTAGCTTCACGTGAATGATCTCTGTCTACAATCATGTTTCCTTCTTTCAAATCTATAAACTCTTCATCTCCTGTGTCCTCCTTATTTGCATCCCTAACAGTTCCCAGCACTAATCCAAAGACTGGCTCCCTCGAATCCGTCCCATGACACCAGCCAGTCACGTGATGACGGAGATTCGGTTCTCTTCTACTACTTGGCAAGACTCAAAGCCATGGGGAACCGAGCTAAACCTTCAGATCCTTCCAACAGCACGGGGAACCGGAACGATCATGATCAAATGAGTACTTTGCAAGTACCAGCCATGTCGAAAGCATGTCTCACTTATCTTGAAGACATCAACTCGTCGACTAATTGTCTAAACCCGGAACAGAAAGAAACGACATCGATGTGCATAAAGAAATCGGATCGTTGATGAGTCACCGAGTTTGTGTGAAGCAGTGAGTTGTTATGAACCAAAGCCCAAGGAAAAAGGAGCCAAACTCCATTTTTTGTTATTTCCAACTGACATGCTATCCTTACTTGGCGCGCCAGACGCCATCTAACGCGATCTGACACCATCTGACACCATCAGACGCCATCTGACGCCATCTGACGCCCGACTGAAAGGGGAGGCAATGCCACTAGAAAAGCATGTAATTATGTGGTTCTGTTGTTCTACGTTATGGCTCTGATAAACGTATTTGATTAACTCTGGACTGGACATGTATTAAAGAAAAGCACTTTGTTATGTTTATGTACATGACCGATCTAAAGCAATACTCGTAACATTCTTAATATTCTGTGATACATAAACGTCTTCTGAAAAGACATACCGAAATGATAAAATATTGTCTTAAAGCGTGTTTCATTCTCCAAACGTTACATATTACCTTGCTAACTGTGTCACAAAAGACATCACTAAGACTGATCTAAGAGCTCAAAGACAATATGAAGAGCGATGTACCTTTGATGTGTGGTATTCAAAATATATGTGTAAGTGTGTGTTTACCTTAGGGTTACAACAATACATATCTGTTTCAGGACACCATTGATGGTTAATCAATACCGTTGTACTGGTTTTAGTACGTCAATGTACTATCAAAGATCAACTATGTTATAAAAAAAATGTTCTTTATTATGTTTTTGTTATTTGCATTCCCGATACGAGACATTCTAATTTCTGCCGTGTTTGGGTGTATGCCTGATTTCATCCATGTTAATAATCAAACCAATGAAAAAGCACGAATCTTTACCATTATCATCTTGTAACCATGACAATACTGTTGTTGTTGCTGTTGTTGTTTTTCATATTATTTTTTATAGTGTAGATGTTATACAGCAGTACCACCATAACGTGAGATAAAATATTTGATATTCAAGCTAAATTTTGTTATCATAGAATAATATTTTGCATAGTTAGAGCTGCAATAGCCGATCAGTTGTTTTTTTGTTAACGCGTACCTGTAAGCTAGTCTAGCTATTTGTGACGATGGGAATAGTACATGGTTCTAAATTCCCGAATACAGTGCTGAATGAATGTTTGCTATTTAAACACTTTGAATGATCTTCATGAATTAGGGAAACGTGTATATCACATTTATGAAACATGCTTTTCCCTATTATTTCCAGGACAAAATTTTGAAAATTGTATAATATGACTTTATCTCAACTTGGTCGTATATCTAAACAAATTTGTTATCATTCAATATTGATATAATGAACAACGATCTATTCTGTTTAAATTCCTCATGAATGATTTTGCTTTCAGACTTTTTATAATAATTCTGCAGTGAACAAAATCTTCTAGCCCGCTTAGCTGTCATGAAGTCTGATATCAAAATAACAATAATAAATCATTTCTAAATCGCACTAAGCCCATATATGATTAATACCCTATAAGGCGCTAGACATCACAATGGGGATGAGCAGAAAGAAGATTAATCGAACAGTTGTTAGTGGGAAGCTCTAAAAATGTTCTGTCTTGATATTGTTTTCTTCTTGAAAGAGTTGAACGAGGGATATTATCTTGTGGTTGATTATAAGGAGTTTCAAATTCGAGGGGCCGCGTGTGAAAAAGTTTTGTCCGAGAAATGAAATTGTAAAACATCCCATCATATTTCACACCATTTACATGATAAGCTTGTGTATAAGTTACATATTGTATAAATCCGACAACCACAAGGACTAAAGAGCGTACTCCCTTCACTTTCATGATGAGATTACAATTCGTTGATAATCCTGTAATCATTAGAAATCTCATTAATACAAGGGAGCAACAGTGAAATGAAGACAATGATGAAAACCGACAGGAAATGACAACTCCACCAATAAAATCAGAACAGAATTTATTGTCTTTTTTTTTGTTCACTCTAGAAATCTAATTATAGCATTGTCTTGTTATATGTTTATTCCTTTATAATGATTTTAATGCATTCAATAATTTGATATTACAAATTTTGACAAGAATATCAGTTCATGTCGCTATGACATGAATTACATTCCATAATGTATGTACTATAGGGATTAACCATTGTTGTGTTGTTTATAATACCAGCTTCCATTATATTATGGCTGAAACCTTAAAGTTTGATGTGAGATAGCAATAAAAGTTATTAGATTTCGCTTTGATAAATAAAGATTTTGCTAGATTTTCCTATATATATATATATATATATATATATATATATATATATATATATATATATATATATATATATATATATATATATATATATATATATTATTATATATATATAGATATATATAGATATATATATAGATATATATATATATATATATATATATATATATATATATATATATATATATATATATATATATATATATATATATATATATATATATAAATATGACCTCAGTTGTTTGAAATGTAGTGCTTCCAAGGCTGTAACTTTCATGGTAGGCTATATATTAAGTTATTAGCCGATACTTGAGGAAACCTTAAGATGTCCACTTAAAGACGACTAGATTCTTTTTCAACACAGTCATCAGCCATGCCACACATCTTTTTTGTTTGATTCGATTTACCCACAACCACAACAAAGGTGATCTCGGGGTTTTGGAAGGATTTTTTTTAATTTTGCCCAGACTGCCTTGTAAACACCCTGGGATCTTTAACGTCCAATAGCGTTGTGATATGCACACGTGACCTCCTTTTTATCATCCGTCTCCCATGGGACTAAGTGTTGATCCACCTACCTGGGCCAAGGATGTAGATTTTTTCGAAAAAAAATATCAAGGAATTTGTTGAACTGTTGACGGGGCTCGAATCCACTACCTTTTGGTTAAGAGGCTGACACCTTGCCTCTGAACTATCGAGTCGCCCTATGACACGCATATGTTCGGCAGCACTTGACCATTAATTAGCTCCATCCCGCCGACGAATTGACCAGTTGCGGGAATTCCCTTCATTGCAGTGGCGCTCTTTAAAGTCTCTTCATCTTGGGGATGTGTGGCGGCGGCGCCCGAGTTGTTAGGCTGCTGGACGAGAGACCATGAGGTACCGGGTTTAAGTCATAGCAAAGCTAGATCCAACATTGTGTTCCTTTGAATAAACACTTAACACGCGTATTCCCCACTGAACCCAGGTGCAAATGGGTACAAGCACTGTCTTAGGAGTGAAATATGTGCATCAGGTCATGTCCATGAGTTGAGTATTATCACATGTTCCAATTCACGGTTCAATGGATCATAATAACCTTGAAACAATTTTACTACCACTCATAGTAGCCGACAAGGAAACAGATATGAGACATGACCCCAAACAAACGTTAGGAGTATATTGGTATCATTTCTGTAATAAAACAATCAAGAAGATTATTCAGCCTGTAAATTTTTTTAATAACCCAAAACAATGTATCAATCAATTTTTTTTAATGACTGTTGTGAGTTGATGGAGCCCAGTGTGCGACAGCAGCTGCATTTTAAACGAGCTCGCAAGTTGCACTGGTTGAATAGTCCTAAAGAATTAATCATAATCCATTGCAGTTCTAGTTTCTATATAGAAGAAAAGACAAGATCCATGGCAGTTCTAGTTCTAGGCACGTCCAGATATAGAAGAGAAGACTAGATCCATGGCAGTTCTAGTTTCTATATAGAGGAGAAGACTAGATCCATGGCACGTCCAGTTTCTATATAGAGGAGAAGACAAGATTCTATATATAGAGGAGAAGACAAGATCCATGGCACGTCCAGTTTCTATATAGAGGAGAAGACAAGATCCATGGCAGGTCCAGTTTCTATATAGAGAGGAAGATCCAAGATCCATGGCAGGTCCAGTTTCTATATAGAGGAAGACTAGATGCCATGGCACCATGTCCAGTTTCTATATAGAGGAGAAGACTAGATCCATGGCAGGTCCAGTTTCTATATAGAGAGAGAAGACTAGATCCATGGCAGGTCCCAGTTTCTATATAGAAGAGAAGACTAGATCCATGGCAGGTCCAGTTTCTATATAGAGGAGAAGAGTAGATCCATAGCCCACGGCTATAAGAAGTAAATATTACACCAAAGGAAAGAGAAATCCATAAATTATTGATAGCTTGTAGATCAAACGAAGACGCAACTAACGAAGAAAAAGATATCTTCGAAAACGATTTACAAATGGCTGCAGAGAATCTTAAACCCAAACAGGAACTAATGCTTTTAGGATGTTTAACCGCTAGAGTAGGCAACAATGTAGAAACATCAGGAGGAATAACAGATAAAGGAGAGACAACAATTTCTCCAAATGGAGAGAGACTAATCGATTTTTGCCTTAGGAATAACATGATAATAGCCAACACCTTTTTTCGTCATAACGATATCCACAGATATACAAGAGTCAATGAAATCAAGTGTGAAGAGTCAATGATAGACTACATAATAGTTAGCAACTCCCTTTTTAGAGTACATTAGATGCTAGTGTTGACCATCACTTAGTGATTGACAAGATGAGATTAATGACTGAAGAAAAAAACAGAAAAGGAAAGAAAAGAAAGCTAATTAACTCAAAATAGAGGAACTAAATAAACCAGTAGTAAAACAGGTATACCAATCTAGAATAAAAAGATTTAGCAGTGAAAAACAGATGAATCTGAATGATAGCAAAATAGAAGAAAAGTGGCAGATGTATAAAGAAATACTCCTCGGTTGTACTGAAGAGGTCTGTGGTAGGAAACAAATTAAAGGGAGATAGGAAAGAACAGCATGGTGGAATGAGAATGTCAAGACTAAGATACAAAAAAAGAATGATGCCTGGAAGAGATACTTGCAAACAAAGAGACCAGAGGATGGGATAGATTACGTGAATAAAAGAACTATCGCCAAAGAGGAAATAAGGAAAGCAAAACAGGCCCAGTGGGAAGAGTTTGGACAAAGACTTCAAGAAAGCTATCAAGGAAATCAAAAAGCTGTTCTAGCGGGCAATGAGGAGCATGAAAAAGACCAAAGCATGCCCAATACGACAAATTAAGAATGCCAGAGGAGAAATAATGAAAGAAGACAGTGAAATCATTGAAACATGGAGAAAGTATTTTTAACAATTACATAATCCCTCCAGAACGTATGCAACAAGGAGTAAAAATCAATTAGCAAGCGTAAAAAGTAGTCCAGAGCAGACAGCTGAAGTTATAGATATATCAATGGATTAAATCCTAACGGCTATAAGAAAAGTGAAATTAGGAAAAGCCCAGGAGCAGATCAAGTTTAACCAGAAATGATTAAAAACCAAGGGATAGAGGCAGGCAAACTATTACATACAAAATATGCCAACAAGCATGGAAGTCAAAACAGGTGCCAGACGACTGGAAAAAGGGAACGGTAATATCAATACATAAGAAAGGATCAATTATGGAATGCTCAAACTATGGAGGGATATCACTATTTAGCGTTCCAGGAAAAGTGTAGGCTAGGATACTGGAAATGAGATTAAGGAAAAGAGTAGAGGATCAAATTGAAGAGTATCACAGTGGATATAGACCAGGAAGAAGTGTGCAAACAGAATGTAAACAGAATGAATGACAATAGAATAGCTAAATCAGTATACAGAGCTAAAGCCCAAGGCAAAAGACCAAAAAGCAGACCTTCGAGAAAGGAGAGAGAGAGAGAGAGAGAGAGAGAGAGAGAGAGAGAGAGAGAGAGAGAGAGAGAGAGAGAGAGAGAGAGAGAGAGAGAGAGAGAGAGAGAGAGAAGAAGAAGAAGAGAAGAAGAAGAAGAAGAAGAAGAAGAAGAAGAAGAAGAAAGAAGAAGAAGAAGAAGAAGAAGAAGAAGAAGAAGAAGAAGAAGAAGAAGAAGAAGAAGAAGAAGAAGAAGAAGAAGAAGAAGAAGAAGAAGAAGAAGAAGAAGAAGAAGAAGAAGAAGAAGAAGAAGAAAGAAGAAGAAGAAGAAGAAGAAGAAGAAGAAGAAGAAGAAGAAGAAGAAGAAGAAGAAGAAGAAGAAGAAGAAGAAGAAGAAGAAGAAGAAGAAGAAGAAGAAGAAGAAGAAGAAGAAGAAGAAGAAGAAGAAGAAGAAGAAGAAGAAGAAGAAGAAGAAGAAGAAGAAGAAGAAGAAGAAGAAGAAGAAGAAGAAGAAGAAGAAGAAGAAGAAGAAGAAGAAGAAGAAGAAGAAGAAGAAGAAGAAGAAGAAGAAGAAGAAGAAGAAGAAGAAGAAGAAGAAGAAGAAGAAGAAGAAGAAGAAGAAGAAGAAGAAGAAGAAGAAGAAGAAGAAGAAGAAGAAGAAGAAGAAGAAGAAGAAGAAGAAGAAGAAGAAGAAGAAGAAGAAGAAGAAGAAGAAGAAGAAGAAGAAGAAGAAGAAGAAGAAGAAGAAGAAGAAGAAGAAGAAGAAGAAGAAGAAGAAGAAGAAGAAGAAGAAGAAGAAGAAGAAGAAGAAGAAGAAGAAGAAGAAGAAGAAGAAGAAGAAGAAGAAGAAGAAGAAGAAGAAGAAGAAGAAGAAGAAGAAGAAGAAGAAAGAAGAAGAAGAAGAAGAAGAAGAAGAAGAAGAAGAAGAAGGAAGAAGAAGAAGAAGAAGAAGAAGAAGAAGAAGAAGAAGAAGAAGAAGAAGAAGAAGAAGAGAAAGAAAGAAGAAGAACATCAGCAAACCCCGTCACCAACCAACCAACAAAAAGACAAAGCAATGCAGTACAAAAGGCAGATAGGGCAAGACTTTTGATTTGATTTGATTTGATTTGATTTGATTGCACCCACATCCATTGCTAAATGTAGCGTTGGTGGCCGAGTGGTTAGACTGCCGGACTGGGAATCGGGAGGGCCAGCGTTCGAATCCTGTTCCTTGGGAAAGACACTTAGTACGTATTGCCCCACTCGACCCAGATAAAGTTCCTCAAAACCCTTAAGGTCTGCAGAGCCGAGCTTATCCCGGTGTCTATAGCGTGAAGCAGAACAGGTGACAATCACTTTCTGGCCAGGACACTAGTCTGACTCAAGTTTTTACTCCTGCTAGTGCTTGTACCCATTTGCACCTGGTAGCGTTGGGAAAATACGTGTTAAGCGTCTTTCCCAAGAAACACAACATCGAACCTGGTTTTGCTAGAATTCGAACTCCAGACCTCATGATCCCCAGTCCGGCAGTTTAACCGCTCAGCCACCGACGCCACTGACTCGATCCAGTTGTCTATTTTGTCTTTTTTTGTGTCTATTTGTCTTTTTGTGTCTATTTCTCTGTGTCTATTGTCTTTTATTGTGTGTCTATTTGTCTGTGTCCCTTTTGTCTTTGTCCCTATTTGTTGTCTCTTTTTCTCTGTCTAATTGTCTGTGTCTATTTTCTCTGTTGTCTATTGTCTTTTTGTTGCCTCTTTGTCTTTTTGTGTCTATTTGTCTCTGTCTCTGTTTTCTGTCTTTTTGTCTCTGTGTCTATTGTCTCTGTGTCTATTTCTCTGTGTCTATTTGTCTCTGTGCATCTATTGTCTCTGTGTCTATTGTCTTTGTGTCTATTGTCTCTGTGTCTATTTGTCTCTTTGTGTCTATTTGTCTCTG
>JAXRKP010001052.1:157500-174682 GCA_037039925.1 Doris montereyensis | reverse complement strand
TATTAGACTAGATCATAGTATAGTGAGTGAGTTTAAAGGTTGTAATTAGACTAAGATCTCGATATAGTGAGGTGAGTATAAGGTTGTATTAAGACTAAAGATCTGAGGTATAGACTAGACTAGTAAGGGTGAGGTTTAAAGGTTGTATTAGACTAGATCTAGTATAGTGCGTGAGTTTATAAAAAAGGTTGGTATTAGACTAGATCTAGTATAGTGAGGTGAGTTAAAGGTTGTATTAGACTAGATCTAGTATAGTGCGTGAGTTTAAAGGTTGTATTAGACTAGATCTAGTATAGTGAGTGAGTTTAAAGGTTGTATTAGACTAAGAATCTAGTATAGTGAGTGAGTATAAAGGTTGTATTAGACTAGATCTAGTATAGTGAGTGAGTTTAAAGGTGATGTATTAGACTAGATCTAGTATAGTGAGTGAGTTTAAAGGTGTATTAGACTAGATCTAGTATAGTGAGTGAGTTTAAAGGTTGTATTAGACTAGATCTAGTATAGTGAGTGAGGTTTAACGGTATTGTATTAGACTAGATCTAGTATAGTGAGGTGAGTTTAAAGGTTGTATCTAGACTACGAGATCTAGTATAGTGAGTGAGTTTAACGGTTGTATTAGACTAGATCTAGTATAGTGAGTAGAGTTGAGAGTTGAGTGCTTAAGTAGACTAGTTCTAGTATAGTGAGTGAGTTTAAAGGGTTGTATTAGACCTAGAATCTAGTATAGTGAGTGAGTTTAAAGGTCTGTATTTAGCCTAGATCTAGTATAGTGAGTGAGTTTAAAGGTTGTATTAGAACCTAGATCTAGTATAGTGGAGTGAGTTTAACGGTTGTATTAGTCTAGATCTAGTTTAGTGAGTGAGTTTTAAAGCGTCTTGTATTAGACTAGATTTAGTATAGTGAGTGAGTTTAAAGGTTGTATTAGACTAGATCTAGTATAGTGAGTGAGTTTAAAGGTTGTATTAGACTAGGATCTAGTATAGTGAGTGAGTTTGGTGAGTTTAAAAGGTTGTATTAGACTAGATCTAGTATAGTGAGTGAGTTTAAAGGTTGTATTAGACTAGATCTAGTATAGTGAGTGAGTTTAAAAGTTGTATTAGACTAGATCTAGTATAGTGAGTGAGTTTAAAGGTTGTATTAGACTAGATCTAGTATAGTGAGTGAGTTTAAAGGTCTAGTATAGTATTAGACTAGATCTAGTATAGTGAGTGAGTTTAAAGGTTGTATTAGACTAGATCTAGTATAGTGAGTGAGTTTAAAGGTTGTATTAGACTAGATCTAGTATAGTGAGTGAGGCTTAAAGGTTGTATTAGACTAGATCTAGTATAGTGAGTGAGTTTAAAGAAGGGCTTTAGACTAGATCTAGTATAGTGAGTGAGTTTAAAAGGTTGTATTAGACTAGATCTAGTATAGTGAGTGAGTTTTAAAGGCTAGTTGTATTAGACTAGATCTATAGTATAGTGAGTGAGTTTAAAGGTTGTATTAGACTAGATCTGTGGTATAGTGAGACTAGATCTAGTATAGTGAGTGAGTTTAAAGGTTGTATTAGACTAGATCTAGTATAGTGAGTGAGTTTAAAGGTTGTATTAGACTAGATCTAGTATAGTGAGTGAGTTTAAAGGTTGTATTAGACTAGATCTAGTATAGTGAGGTGAGTTTAAAGGTTGTATTAGACTAGATCTAGTATAGTGAGTGGTTTAAAGGTGTATTAGACTAGATTCAGTATAGTGAGTGTTAAAGGTTGTTTTAGACTAGATCTAGAATAGTGAGTGAGTTTAAAGGTTGTATTAGACTAGATCTAGTATAGTGAGTGAGTTTAAAGGTTGTATTAGACTAGATCTAGTATAGTGAGTGAGTTAAAGGTTGTATTAGACTAGATCTAGTATAGTGAGTGAGTTTAAAGGTTGTTTTAGACTAGATCTAGTATAGTGGAGGGAGTTTAAAGGTTTGTAATTAGACTAGATCTAGTATAGTGAGTGAGTTTAAAGGTTGTATTAGACTAGATCTAGTATAGTGAGTGAGTTTAAAGGTTGTATTAGACTAGATCTAGTATAGTGAGTGAGTTTAAAGGTTGTATTAGACTAGATCTAGTATAGTGAGTGAGTTTTAAAGGTTGTATTAGACTAGATCTAGTATAGTGAGTGAGTTTTAAAGGTTGTATTAGACTAGATCTAGTATAGGTGAGTGAGTTTAAAGGTTGTATTAGACTAGATCTAGTATAGTGAGTGAGTTTAAAGGTTGTATTAGACTAGATCTAGTATAGTGAGTGAGTTTAAAGTGTATTAGACTAGATCTAGTATCGTGAGTGAGTTTAAAGTTGTATTAGACTAGATCTAGTAGAGTGAGTGAGTTTAAAGGTTGTATTAGACTAGATCTAGTATAGTGAGTGAGTTTAAAGGTTGTATTAGACTAGATCTAGTATAGTGAGTGAGTTTAAAAGGTTGTAATAGACTAGATCTAGTATAGTGAGTGAGTTTAAAGGTTGTATTAGACTAGATCTAGTATAGTGAGTGAGTTTAAAGGTTGTATTAGACTAGATCTAGTATAGTGAGTGAGTTTAAAGGTTGTATTAGACTAGATCTAGTATAGTGAGTGAGTTTAAAGGTTGTATTAGACTAGATCTCGTATAGTGAGTGAGTTTAAGGTGTATTAGACTAGATCTAGTATAGTGAGTGAGTTTAAAGGTTGTATTAGACTAGATCTAGTATAGTGAGTGAGTTTTAAAGGTTGTATTAGACTAGATCTAGTATAGTGAGTGAGTTTAAAGGTTGTATTAGACTAGATCTAGTATAGTGAGTGAGTTTAAAGGTGTTGTATTAGACTAGATCTAGTATAGTGAGTGAGTTTTAAAGGTTGTATTAGACTAGATCGAGTTAGAGTGAGTGAGTTTAAAGGTTGTTTTAGACTAGATCTAGTATAGTGTAGTTGTGAGGTTGTTAAAGAGAGTTTGTATTAGTGACGAGAGTCTGAGTGTTTGAATAGTGAGTGTGAGTTTAAAGGTGGTATTAGACTAGATCTAGTATAGATGAGGTGAGTGTAGAGGTGGATTAGTACTAGATCTAGTATTGTTGAGTGAGTTTAAAGGTTGTATTAGACTAGATCTAGTTAGTGAGTGAGTGGAAGGTTGTATTGTAGTTAGTTAGTGAGTGAGTTTAAAGGTTGTTAACTAGATCTAGTATAGTGAGTGAGTTTAAAGGTTGTATTAGACTAGATCTAGTATAGTGGAGTGAGTTTAAAGGTTGTATTAGACTAGATCTAGTATAGTGAGTGAGTTTAAAGGTTGTATTAGACTAGATCTAGTATAGTGAGTGAGTTTAAAGGTTGTATTAGACTAGATCTAGTATAGTGAGTGAGTTTAAAGGTTGTATTAGACTAGATCTAGTATAGTGAGTGAGTTTTAAGGTTGTATTAGTACGAGAGCTAGTATAGTGAGGTTAGTTATGTGTTTATAGTAGGGTTGTAGGGGTCTAGTATATCTAGATTCTATTTGTTTTTTTGTTTGTAAAGGTTGAGTTTAAAGGTTGTTTTAGACTAGAATCTAGGTATAGTGAGTGAGTTTAAAGGTTGTATTAGACTAGATCTAGTAGAGTTTTTTTTTCAAGTTTGTTTTTAGATTTTAGTTAGAGTGAGTTTAAAGGTTGTATTAGACTAGATCTAGTATAGTGAGTGAGTTTAAAGGTTGTATTAGACTAGATCTAGTATAGTGAGTGAGTTTAAAGGTTGTATTAGACTAGATCTAGTATAGTGAGTGAGTTTAAAGGTTGTATTAGACTAGATCTAGTATAGTGAGTGAGTTTAAAGGTTGTTGACTAGATCTAGTATAGTGAGGATTAAGGGTATAACTAGATCTAGTATAGTGAGTGAGTTTAAGGTTGTTTGATGATTAGATATGGAGTTTAAGGTTGTATTAGACTGTAGTATTTGAGTTTAAGGTTGTATTGACTAGACTATATAGTGAGTGAGTTTAAAAGGTTGTATTAGACTAGATCTAGTATAGTGAGTGAGTTTAAAGGTTGTATTAGACTAGATCTAGGTAGTAGGTGAGTGAGTTTAAAGGTTGTATTAGATCTAGGTGCTAGTATAGTGAGTTGTGTTTCTTTGTAAGTTTTTTGTTGTATTAGACTAGATCTAGTATAGTGTGAGTGAGTTTAAAGGTTGTATTAGACTAGGAGTTCTTAGTATAGTGTGAGTGAGTTTAAAGGTTGTATTAGACTAGATCTAGTATAGTGAGTGAGTTTAAAGGTTGTATTAGACTAGATCTAGTATAGTGAGTGAGTTTAAAGGTTGTATTAGACTAGATCTAGTATAGTGAGTGAGTTTAAAAGTTGTATTAGGACTAGATCTAGTATAGTGAGTGAGTTTAAAGGTTGTATTAGACTAGATCTAGTATAATGAGTGAGTTTAAAGGTTGTATTAGACTAGATCTAGGTATAGTGAGTGAGTTTAAAGGTTGTATTAGACCTAGATCTAGTATAGTGAGTGAGTTTAAAGGTTGTATTAGACTAGCACACTGAGTTTGCCGTGAAACGCGTGAGGTTGGGAGCTTTCCGCCACTGCATGCTTATATTTAAGTGAAATAGGACCCGCATTGCTCGGCAAATATTATCTTTTTTTGTGTGTTTTGGAGGTTATCTTTTAGATTTTAAAAATATTTTAAAATATTTAGCCGAAGGCGACAACTGATCCGCCATCCTTTGAACTGTGGATGACTCAATCATTTTTATTTTGTTAATCTGGTTGAAATGTTTCTATTTTGGCAAGGGTGCGGGTTGTGTGTTTGTGTGTGTGAGGAGAGACAGAGAGAGAGAGAGAGAGAGAGAGAGAGAGAGAGAGAGAGAGAGAGAGAGCGAGAGAGGGAGAGAGGGGGAGGGGGAGAGAGAGAGGGAGAGGAGAGAGAGAGGGAGGGGAGAGAGAGGGAGGGGAGAGAGAGGGAGAGAGAGAGAGGGAGAGAGAGAGGGAGAGAGAGAGAGAGAGAGAGAGAGAGAGAGAGAGAGAGAGAGAGAGAGAGAGAGAGAGAGAGAGAGAGAGAGGAAAAGAGAAAACAAAAAAGACCCATCACGATAGTGACCGCAGTGAAAGGAAGACATGGATGCCAGACCGGACTGTGCATTTGAATCACCTGATCACACTGATATCGGCCTTTTGATTTGGAAATCCCTTTGACTCAGGAATCCCTTGACTTAGAAATCCTTGACTTGGAAATCCCATTTGGCTGAGGAAATCTCTTTTGACTTTGAAATCCAGAGAGTCTTAACTAGGCTAAGCGAGCCACCCGTGACTCCTAAGTTGGTGGTTGGTGGGGTCTGTCCTTTCCCTTCCACTTTTTCTTTATCTTGCTGTTTCTTCAATTCGCTTTGAGATCACGGCATGTGGTGGGCAGGGTAAATTTCAATCAATCAATGACACATGATTTCAGACACTTCCACCCTCTCCAATCGAGTATAAATGCGAAATCAATTTAACTTAGGCTATAAAAGCTTATGCACATGAAGCAGAGATCGCGCATATGGTTTCAGAGAGGTAAGTTTCAGTGAAATTGGGATCATGCATCTCGAAAATCTTCACTGAAGCACTCAAACCAATTTGGTATTTTACGTTAGCTTTTATAAAGTAAACAAAAATAATTGAAGATCGGTAAAACAAATTGTCCACATCGTGTCAATATAAGATAGACACTGTTTATTGCGTCATTTATCAACCTACGTACATAATGCCCAGCTCAACAGATCAGTCGGAGAGAATTTCTCATCGAACTGCTTACTAAGGAAATGGAAATGTGTGGACGAAAACGTGAACCGTTGGCATTCATTGCGTGGGCAAAACGGAAAGGAGAAGTAGATCTAGATCTAGATCTAATGCCGGCTGTTGATAAAACGTCTTAGAAGAAAGGCAGTGACAGCGAAGGGGATCCGCTGGGAATACGAGGGGGTGAGGCAGGCGGTGTTGGCGGTGATTCGTGAAGTGGTATGGTGGACGAAAATCGATACAATAATGAATGTAGTGCTTTAGAGAGAGAGACAGAGACAGAGACAGAGACAGAAAAAGAGACAGATCATGATTGGGAGATAGAACAGAAAGTTAAGGAAGAGAGCTTTGATATCACCAAGTGGAGGGTCATTCGGTTATGACAAGGGAAGGAGCTGTTAGAAAGACAAGAGGTGATAAGTGCCCCAATGATAGACACAATTCCACGAGATCAGCAAAGGCATTCACATGGCCACTGCAACACAGTGTCATGCCTTTGCTATCCAATACACAGACGCATATTATGTATACACGTGTTGATGTTTGCTTTCATGCATGTACATACATGCATACGTAATGCATGGGTGCTTATAGACACATACATACATGCTCATATACATACATATATACATACATACATACATATACATACACACACTCATACATACACACACTCATACATACATACATACATACATACATACATGCATACTTCACAATACATACATACGCACAAAATAAATGTACATACATTCATCGACATATTAATAAGAACACACACAGACACACACACACACACGCGTGCACGCACACACACACACACATACGCGTGCACGCACACACACACGCACACACACGCACACGACAGACTGCCGCCCAAGGAATGGAACATGCATTGCGTGGGTTTAATAATTCTATTGACACAGAAACACTAACATGAAGAGAGGCTATTTACATACACTAGTCAGACACAAGGGGGAAAAGACACAAGAGACGGAAATAAATTGGGGGTGGAGTGGGGGGGGCGCATAGACACAGGCAACACTGTACATGCTATTGATTTCCTGAGTGTTTATCATGGATCTAGACCAGCCTACTATTAATACAGGTTGCCTATTGAATTTGCTCTATTATTCTTGTTTTTCTTGTTCTAGTTGTTGTTGTTGTTCTTGTTGCTCTCTTCTTCTTCTTCTTCTTCTTCTTCTTCTTCTTCTTCTTCTTCTTCTTCTTCTTCTTCTTCTTCTTCTTCTTCTTCTTCTTCTTCTTCTTCTTCTTCTTCTTCTTCTTCTTCTTCTTCTTCTTCTTCTTCTTCTTCTTCGTCTTCTTCGTCTTCTTCGTCTTCTTCTGCTTCTTCTGCTTCTGCTTCTTCTTCTTCTTCTTTTTCTTCTTCTTCTTCTTCTTCTTCTTCTCCTCCTCTTCCTCTCCTCCTCCCTCCTCCATCCTCCTCCTCCAACTCATCTCCCTCCTCCAACTTTTTCTTCTTTTTCTTCTTCTTCTTCTTCTTCTTCTTCTTCTTCTTCTTCTTCTTCTTCTTGTTCTTCTTCTTCTTCTTCTTCTTCTTCTTCTTCTCTTCTTCTTCTTCTTCTTCTTCTTCTTCTTCTTCTTCTTCTTCTTCTTCTTCTTCTTCTTCTTCTTCTTCTTCTTCTTCTTCTTCTTCTTCTTCTTCTGTCTTCTTTTCTTCTTCTTCTTCTTCTTCTTCTTCTTCTTCTTCTTCTTCTTCTTCTTCTTCTTCTTTTCTTCTTGCCTGTTTGTTTTGTTTTAATTCTATTATCTGTTGTTTTCTGCTGTTCCTTCACACCGTCTTGCAGATAGGCCCACGCCTTTCTAAAGTTCTCTTGTATAGTTATTGTTTTGTTGTTGTTGAGCATTTCAAATGAAGAGCACTTCTGTTACTTGTTTTGGTTTTGTCCATTTCATTCTTGGTGTGACTTCTATACTATTACATGATTTGTGCCTTGTGCTATACTCGCCGTGAAGGTCTTACAGGTAGATCGATGGATGGACAGCTAGATACATTGGTATTTGGTTAATACCAGTAGATAGATCAATAGTCAGACAGAAAGAATAATTGACAGACATATATATAGATAGGTAGATATATATATGGGCGACTGGATGGATGAATAGATAAAATGGATGGAAAGGTAGATCTCTTTGTGTTTTTAATTGTTTTAAATATATATACAGTTAACTGTTTGCATGCTTTTTAGTTCATCAACAAACTGCATAAGATTGAAGTGGGTGGTTGGCGGGTGATGCTGGTAGGTCCTACTTCTTCCCTTTCCCCTGTCACTCTGTCATTTAGCTTTCTTTTTGCTGTCTTTTCGCACATTGACCTCACTGCATATAGTGAACTGGAGTAAATTCAATTTAAACATTTCATATTTCAGCCAAATAAGATCCTCCAACTTATGTTATTTTCTTTCCTTCGATTTTCACTTCAGTTGATATACACTTAACTTCTGTTTGTTTCTCGAAGACACTATGAGATGGTAGCATATGATTGGTGGGTAACGCTGGTAGTGTCTTCTGCTTTCCGAAAGTAAGTTCAAGTGCGTCTTTTCGTGATGCCAAGTTCATACCTGAGAAGACTCCGTGTTATGGTGAACGAGAGACACTTGACTTGAAATGAGATATGAGACTCACAGTCACACGGCAAGATATGGGACACCTGGCAACAACTGGGACGCCTGGCAAAGCGCTTTCTATCATTGACTTCGACTTGCTCCATCCAATGTCTTGTTAGTCTTTGACTGTTGACAATGGGATTTATTTTCCTCGGTTTTTCAGGCTCCTTCATTAGGTAACATTTGTATCGATTCCTCTGTGTGTGTTTGTAGGTGCGCACGCACGCATGTGTGTGAGGGGGGGAGAGAGAGAGAGAGGGGAGAGAGAGAGAGAGAGAGAGAGAGAGAGAGAGAGAGAGAGAGAGTGTGTGTGTACGTATGTGTGTGTGTGACCTGTATCCTCTATCAATAATTTTATCCTCTTCCAGAACTTGTCTCTGTTCCTCACATCACAACTATACCAAGGATGCCATTCCCACTCTCTCTCCCATGAGTTCTTAGTCCTCTTGCCATGAATTCATCATGGACATCCTGCTGGGAAGGAGATGACTCTGGTCTGGGTGTTTCCAATCGCCTTCTCCTTGCCATTTATTATTTCCTTTTAGCTTTCTTGATTGTGTTCAGACATAGGAATTAGATAACTCTATTTGGCTCCTCAGTGCCAGAATCAGAATAATTTGACTTGATCTAAGTGTCTTGTTTATCCTCACGAAGGCAGAGGCGCACATACACGCCTGTACACATCTGCTTGGCTATCTTTGAATCTATCGTCTGCCATATATTGTCATACTACCTATCTATCTACTTTTATTTATCTATCAAACTGTTTGTCGATCTATCTGTCAAACTATCTATCTATTTATATATATACTATCTATCAAACTATCGGTCTATCTATCTATCTGCCAAATTATCTATCTACCTATCTATCAAACTATCTATTTATCTATCTATCTGTCAAACTATCTATCTATCCTATCCATTTATCAAACTATATATCTATCTATTTGTTAATCTATCTATCTATCTATCTATCCTGGGCTAGCATTTGCATCACATCTGTCCCGAACCTAATAGCTAATAATACTAATGATGATACTGGTGAGGGTGATGATGATATAATAATAATAGTAGCAAGAGTGATAGTGATAATAATGATGATGATAATGATATACTGATAATAATAAATAAATAATAATGATACCAATGATGATCAAAAATAATATAATGATGATAATGATAATAATAATAATAATAATACTAATAATAACAATAATATAATAATAATAATAATAATAATAATAATAATAATAATACATGCGATAGTGAAAGGTGGGAACCTAAGTAGGTATTATAGTGTAGTCGTGGTTAAGGTGGAAAGCAGTGTGTGTGTGTGTGTGTGTGTGTGTGTGTGCTGTGCATGTATGTGTGTGAATATTGGGAGCAGTTCAATAAGTGTGCTTAGAGCAGTCTTTCAAGGTAAATGCTTCCCTACTCTCTCTCCCCCTTATATGAGCAACGTATTGAATGCATAGTGTGGGGTAGGGCTCTCCGTCCTTCACGGAGACACATGATAGGCCTACCGCAATACGGCCGTTTGCACATGTCACTGTTGTGATTGCTACCGGTCGCTTTCAGCTGAGTGGACATAAAAGGCAAAAAACAAGACGAAAGAAAGGAAATCTCATGTCCCCTCGGACATTGTGTGGGAAGGAGAGATCAGCTTTCTTGTTTTCATGAGTAGGAGAGCACTGGTAGTCTTTTCTCCTTTCCTTCTACATTTTCTCTCTAGATCAGTAGTTCTCTTATTCCGTGACTGTCTTTTCCATTAGAGTCCCAAGACCAGTGTTGCATGAAGGTAGAAATAAATGAATTCAAACTTCTCTTCTTTGATTGGTTCATGAGATGAGAATGATATGTAGTGTGTATGGTGGGTTTAGAGAGGTTGGGGGGGGGGGGGTAGAATCGACTTTCTATCATGAAGGTCTGAGATTAAATTCTTCTTTGCAAAAGCCATCGATTTGTCTATTGATTCTTCTTACAGAGTAGATTATAAACATAATTTCCCACACCCCCTCTCTCTCTCTCTCTCTCTCTCTCTCTCTCTCTCTCTCTCTCTCTCTCTCTCTCTCTCTCTCTCTCTCTCTCTCTCTCTCTCTCTCTCTCTCTCTCTCTCTCTCTCTCTCTCTTTATCTCTCTCTCTTTATCTCTCTTTCTCTCTCTTTATCTCTCTCTCTCTCTCTCTCTCTCTCTCTCTTTATCTCTCTCTCTCTCTCTCTCTCTCTTTATCTCTCTCTCTCTCTCTCTCTTTATCTCTCTCTTTATCTTCTCTCTCTCTCTCTCTTATCTCTCTCTCTCTCTTTTATCTCTCTCTCTCTCTCTCTTTATCTCTCTCTCTCTTTATCTCTCTCTCTCTCTCTCTCTCTCTCTCTCTCTCTCTCTCTCTCTCTCTCTCCTCTCTCTCTCTCTCTCTCTCACTCTCCTCCCTACTTACTCACCCACTCACTCACTCACTCATATATGCACACGCACGACCGGACGATTGAAGATATTATCAATTGAAAAAAACATCAACAAACCTATGTATTGGTCACTGCCAGCTTCCATTTTGACCGCTAAGAGAAAGGAACCACTCAACGTACTCATCATTATTTTACTCTTCTGTCTGTTGTCTTGTGTGTCTCACCATTATTTTACTCTTCTGTCTGTTGTCTTGTGTGTCTCACCATTATTTTACTCTTCTGTCTGTTGTCTTGTCTCACCATTATTTTACTCTTCTGTCTGTTGTCTTGTGTGTCTCACCATTATTTTACTCTTCTGTCTGTTGTCTTGTGTGTCTCACCATTATTTTACTCTTCTGTCTGTTGTCTTGTGTCTCATCATTATTTTACTCTTCTGTCTGTTGTCTTGTGTCTCATCATTATTTTACTCTTCTGTCTGTTGTCTTGTGTCTCATCATTATTTTACTCTTCTGTCTGTTGTCTTGTGTCTCATCATTATTTTACTCTTCTGTCTCTTGTCTTGTGTCTCATCATTATTTTACTCTTCTGTCTGTTGTCTTGTGTCTCATCATTATTTTACTCTTCTGTCTCTTCTCTTGTGTCTCATCATTATTGTACTCTTCTGTCTCTTCTCTTGTGTCTCATCATTATTTTACTCTTCTGTCTGTTTGTCTTGTGTCTCATCATTATTTTACTCTTCTGTCTCTTGTCTTGCGCCCCACCAATTAGCCGTCATATTGCAACTACATTATATGTATAAAGTTGTCTCCATTGGTAACGTACGGCCACGAAGGTAACAGGGCTACCATTTAGGCCAAATGGTTTTCACGGCAGGTGAAGAAGAAGAAGAAGAGAAGAGAAGAAGAAGAAGAAGAAGAAGAAGAAGAAGAAGAAGAAGAAGAAGAAGGGGTAGGAGAAGGAGGAGGAGATAACAAAAAAGAAAAACAGAAAAACAGAGAATCAACTTTTTAGAATTTGTGTATCTGCGGTTTCACTTTTTGTTTGTAAGAGTCGTGAAGCCATGTCACTGCAAACGGAAACAATCTTTTGACGTCATCTTTTCAAATGCGTACAATGAGACAGTTGAGATTGCAAACAGGCAAATTCATCTTGACACCAATTTGCAAGGGTAGGCCTACCAAGTTTGACTATTACTGTTAGCTGCTCAGGACGGTCAAGTAGACAGCGACAACCCGGTCGATGGAGTGTAAACCACGGACATGAATTCCAGCTGATAACACACTTTGGTGTGCTGTGGTTGATGGTAACACTTTGGTGTGTTGTGGTTGATGGTAACACTTTGGTGTGTTGTGGTTGATGGTAACATGACGGTGTGTTGTGGTTGATGGTAACATGATGGTTGATTGATGGTAACATGATGGTGTGTTGTAGTTGATGGTAACATGATGGTGTGTTGTGGTTGATGGTAACATGATGGTGTGTTGTAGTTGATGGTAACATGATGGTGTGTTGTGGTTGATGGTAACATGATGGTGTGTTGTGGTTGATAGTTGATGGTAACATGATGGTGTGTTGTGGTTGATAGTTGATGGTAACATGATGGTGTGTTGTGGTTGATAGTTGATGGTAACATGATGGTGTGTTGTAGTTGATAGTTGATGGTAACATGATGGTGTGTTGTAGTTGATGGTAACATGATGGTGTGTTGTGGTTGATGGTAACATGATGGTGTGTTGTAGTTGATGGTAACATGATGGTGTGTTGTGGTTGATAGTTGATGGTAACATGATGGTGTGTTGTGGTTGATAGTTGATGGTAACATGATGGTGTGTTGTGGTTGATAGTTGATGGTAACATGATGGTGTGTTGTGGTTGATAGTTGATGGTAACATGATGGTGTGTTGTGGTTGATAGTTGATGGTAACATGATGGTGTGTTGTGGTTGATAGTTGATGGTAACATGATGGTGTGTTGTGGTTGATGGTAACATGATGGTGTGTTGTGGTTGATGGTAACATGATGGTGTGTTGTGGTTGATGGTAACATGATGGTGTGTTGTAGTTGATGGTAACATGATGGTGTGTTGTGTTGATAGTTGATGGTAACATGATGGTGTGTTGTAGTTGATGGTAACATGATGGTGTGTTGTGTTGATTGATGGTGTGTTGTAGTTGATGGTAACATGATGGTGTGTTGTGGTTGATAGTTGATGGTAACATGATGGTGTGGTTGATAGTTGATGGTAACATGATGGTGTGTTGTAGTTGATGGTAACATGATGGTGTGTTGTGGTTGATAGTTGATGGTAACATGATGGTGTGTTGTGGTTGATGGTAACATGATGGTGTGTTGTGGTTGATGGTAACATGATGGTGTGTTGTAGTTGATGGTAACATGACGGTGTGTTGTGGTTGATGGTAGCATGATGGTGTGTTGTAGTTGATGGTAACATGATGGTGTGTTGTGGTCGATGGTAACATGATGGTGTGTTGTGGTTGATAGTTGATGGTAACATGATGGTGTGTTGTGGTTGATGGTAACATGACGGTGTGCTGTGCGACTGGCTTGGTTATGATAGGTACGACATGTTCGCGGTGGGCACTGTCTCATACCTTGGTGTACAGGTGACCGTTTCCAGGTACAACTCACCTCAGCACTCTGACTGAAAACAAGGGAGATCACGTGTTGGCGTTGCCTTTGACGTTCCGTTGTACGGGGCAGTCTTCAAATCGGGGCAACTCCACATCCGCGCAGGGTCCAGTAACACCAAACCTTCGTTTCGGTAATTACAGCTAATTGCAGCTGTCTCGATTCCAATGTTTATCACACGTATGTGTCTTCAACCATTATCGTCATGACAGTTTGGTCTGTTACGTCACCGACTATCTTTTGACAGTTGACGTAAGATGGAAAGCATAAGGTAGCTTTATAACCATCATAACATCCGTAGAAAAAAATAATATTACGCACACGCACGCACACACACGCACACACTCACACTCACACACACACTCACATACACACACACACATACACACACACTCACATACACTCACATACACACACACACTCACATACACACACACACCCATACACACACACACACACACTCACATACACATGCATATTCTTCCACACACACATGAATACATAAATCCTCACATTACATACACGGATCACAATGCCTTTTCATTTCCATAATGTGAATACGTAACAAGACAGTTAAATGTGTGTAGACGTTTTTTTCTAAGCCACAATATCACCACATTGAAAGTGGCTGCCCTTCACTCTGATCGGTGTGATGTGTTATGTGATTCACGTGTTCCGTGGTTTCATGTGTTCCATGTGTTTCATGTGTTTCATGTGTTTCATGTGATTCACGTGTTCCATGGTCTCATGTGTTCCATATGTTCCATGTGTTCCATGGTCTCATGTGTTCCATGTGTTCCATGTGTTCCATGTGTTCCATGGTCTCATGTGTTCCATGTGTTTCATGTGTTTCATGTGTTCCATGTGTTCCATGGTCTCATGTGTTCCATGTGTTCCATGTGTTTCATGTGTTTCATGTGTTCCATGTGTTCCATGGTCTCATGTGTTCCATGTGTTTCATGTGTTTCATGTGTTTCATGTGTTCCATGGTCTCATGTGTTTCCATGTGTTTCACGTGTTCATGTGTTCCATGGTCTCATGTGTTCCATGTGTTTCATGTGTTTCATGTGTTTCATGTGTTCCATGTGTTCCATGTGTTCCATGTGTTCCATGTGTTTCATGTGTTCCATGTGTTCCATGTGTTCCATGTGTTCCATGTGTTCCATGTGTTCCATGGTTCTCATGTGTTCCATGTGTTTCATGTGTTTCATGTGTTCCATGTGTTCCATGTGTTCCATGTGTTCCATGTGTTCTGTGTTTCATGTGTTTCATGTGTTCCATGTGTTCCATGTGTTCATGGTCTCATGTGTTCCATGTGTTTCATGTGTTTCATGTGTTCCATGTGTTCCATGGTCTCATGTGTTCCATGTGTTCCATGGTCTCATGTGTTCCATGTGTTTCACGTGTTTCATGTGTTTCATGTGTTCCATGTGTTTCACGTGTTTCATGTGTTCCATGTGTTTCACGTGTTTCATGTGTTCACATGTGTTTCATGTTTCATGTGTTCCATGTGTTCAATGGTCTCATGTGTTCCATGTGTTTCATGTGTTTCATGTGTGTTCCATGTGTTCCATGGTCTCATGTGTTCCATGTGTTCCATGGTCTCATGTGTTCCATGTGTTTCACGTGTTTCACGTGTTTCATGTATTTCATGTGTTTCATGTGTTTCACGTGTTTCATGTGTTTCAAGTGATTCATGTATTTCATGTGTTTCATGTGTTCCATGTGTTTCACGTGTTTCACGTGTTTCATGTATTTCATGTGATTCACGTGTTCCATGGTCTCATGTGTTCCATGTGTTTCACGTGTTTCATGTGATTCATGTGTTTCATGTGTTCATGTGATTCATGTGTTTCATGTGTTTCATGTGTTTCATGTGTTTCATGTGTTTCATGTGTTTCATGTGTTCCATGTGTTTCATGTGTTTCACGTGTTCCATGTGTTTCATGTGTTTCATGTGTTTCATGTGTTTCATGTGATTCATGTGTTTCATGTATTTCATGTGATTCACGTGTTCCATGGTCTCATGTGTTCCATGTGATTCACGTGTTTCATGTGATTCATGTGTTTCATGTGTTTCATGTGATTCATGTGTTTCATGTGTTTCATGTGTTTCATGTGATTCACGTGTTTCATGGTCTCATGTGTTCCATGTGTTTCAGGTGTTTCATGTGATTCATGTGTTTCATGTGTTTCATGTGATTCACGTGTTTCATGTGATTCATGTGTTTCATGTGTTTCATGTGATTCATGTGATGTGTTTCATGTGTTTCATGTGATTCACGTGTTCCATGGTGTCATGTGTTCCATGTGTTTCACGTGTTTCATGTGTTTCTGGTGATTCATGTGATTCATGTGTTTCATGTGTTTCATGTGTTCCATGTGTTTCCATGTGTTCCATGTGTTCCATGTGTTCATGTGTTTCATGTTTCATGTGTTTTCACGTGTTTCATGTGATTCATGTGTTCCATGTGTTTCACGTGTTTCATGTGTTTCTGGTGATTCATGTGATTCATGTGTTCCATGTGTTTCATGTGTTTCATGTGTTTCATGCCCCAGAGTTAGTTTGGGGCAAGGATGAAGTGAAGTCAGCTGTGACTTTTGTTAGAGCTTTGACTTGAAAACCCATGACGCGCGAGCCTTTGTGCATGTCTGTTAGCGCGTGAATCGCCAGCTTATCTCACACAATGCCATCACATGATATTGTAACGGGTATCGACTCGCCACAGAAGCCAAGCTTGTGCCAGATGCCACTAATTGATCCAACTACCGCAAACGATTCAATTCGCGGGGTGATTCGGTAGTCCAGAGGCAAGGTGGTGGCTCCTCAACCCAAAATGTGAGTTCAAGCCCCGCCAACGTACGGTTGAAACATCGTCTTGATGTTTTTTCGAGTACAATCCACCACCCCTCCCCCACACTCTGGTCCAAGCAGGTGAATCGACACCTAGTTGTGGGTGTGGGTCAAATCAAATCAAATCAAATCAAATCAAATCAAATTCAATTCAATTTGCGTACATCTTGTTCCAGTGATAAGGTACTAGATCCTAGGAAGTTGAAGTCTATAGTAGGGTGAGATTTTCAACGATGCTAAAAAAATAATAATCTAATTATATCTTTTAGTAGGCTGGGGGTGGGGTGGGGATGGCGGGGTGAGGTGATAAGAATAGGAAAAAGCTAAGTCTTTTCGCAGGCCATGGCATTTCAATTTTTTTCCTTTGGCATAATTTACCGAGATAGAAAAGGAAACCTTTTGATGAAATCGATGCATTATTTATTGAGATAGGAAAGGAAACCCTTTTGATGAAATCGATGCATTATTTATTGAGATAGGAAAGGAAACTTTGATGAAATCGATGCGTTATTTATTGAGATAGAAAAGGAAACTTTTGATGAAATCGATGCATTATTTATTGAGATAGGAAAGGAAACTTTTGATGAAATCGATGCATTATTTATTGAGATAGGAAAGGAAACTTTTGATGAAATCGATGCGTTATTTATTGAGATAGGAAAGGAAGCCCTTTTTGATTAAATCGATGCATTATTTATTGAGATAGGAAAGGAAGCCCTTTTGATGAAATCGATGCATTATTTATTGAGATAGGAAAGGAAGCCCTTTTGATTAAATCGATGCATTATTTATTGAGATAGGAAAGGAAGCCCTTTTGATTAAATCGATGCATTATTTATTGAGGTAGAAAGGAAGCCCTTTTGATTAAATCGATGCATTATTTATTGAGGTAGGAAAGGAAGCCC
>JAXRKP010001052.1:122500-152500 GCA_037039925.1 Doris montereyensis | reverse complement strand
CAGAGAGTTACATTTCAGGTTTGACATTTTGACGTATGGATGCTGGTAGGTCTTACTTCTTTCCTTTCACTTATATTTCACCTTACTGTTTCAGCTTAATTTACCCTGAGATGACCGCATTTCATGGTGAACGGGGTCAATTTCGATCAATCGATCAGAAGCGTAGGAAAGTTTAGCACAAGTTGTTTTGTATGCACAGTGGGAATGCACACCATTGACCTGGTGACGTGTGCAAAGACTCACTACTACAGGGGCGTACGCCTCTTAGTCTTATCCAATGGGCTGGTCGGTGTATCGATGTTATAGACCCGTCTCGGCTTTTAGGATATCGATCTCACTTTAAAGCTGTGTATTTTTTTAAAAATAATGTCAGTAGGTAATGTTTATTTACCTCGTTTAAAAGAGGGGGACGACTCGGTTGTCTAGAGGCAAGGTGTCAGCCTCTCAACCAAAAAGTCGTGGGTTCAAGCCCTGACGGTTAGAAGAACTTCTCGAATTTTCTCCCCCTGGTCCAGGTGGGTGGATCGCAGTCTGGTAAAAAGTAAAAAAGTGCTACCAAAACCCTCCGAGATCACCTCAGTTGTGGATGTGGGTAAAATTAAATCTAAAAAACCCAACGCAGAACCCAATAGACCGTTTGGAGCAAGTATTTCATCACTTGTTGGTGATGACTATGGTTGTACTGTCTTGACTCACTCCAAGTCAGCAATTGCGCCATTAAGTCACGCACGCGGGGGCTTACTGATGAATCAGTGGTCCTGCAAAGAGGGAGGGGTTGGGTGGGGTGAGATGGAGGCAGGGGGCGGGGGAGATGGAGGCAGGGGGCGGGTGGGAACAGGGGCGTGGTGGGGTTGGGGTTGGGAGCCAGGTGGGGGGGGGGGGGGGGGTTCTACCATTGGGCTGCTGATATCGTGGTACAATATGACTGCAAAGTGCAAAGCCTTCGATATTAAATTGGCACCCAATGGTGGGCAGTGAGTTGGGCCTACTGGTAGGTCCTGCTTCTTTCATTTCATTCTTTCATTTCGTTCTTTCATTTCATTCTTTCATTTCATTCTTTCATTTCATTTTTCATTTCATTCTTTCATCCTACTGTGTCCTCTTATTCGCCCTGAGATTACTGCATATGGTCGATGGGCTAAAATTTCAATGAAAGAAACCAAATGATATCCAGGGGGGAGGGGGTGTGACATCTGGATCTAAACTGAATTAGATCTACCACTAAATGAGTTATTTAAGAACAGTTGTCTAATCAATAGATTTATTGTCATGCGTGTTTTTTATAATATTAACGTACCCCAGTGGGTGCACTCGGTAGCCTGACAAGAGGGCGTGATTACGATCGATGTGTAACGTTAAGGAGAAGTTCGAAGGCTACATTGTTACCTTGTCAACATAATGTGCACGCTTAATGTTAGGGATCGCCACTGAAGGCGTAAACATTGCCATGTATTAGACACTAGACGCCACATATTTTGTAGCACGCTTGAACCCAGTGGTGTCGGTGGTCCAGTAGTTAAACTGTGTTTAAAAAACGCCATGGCGTGCAATTGGCATTGTGTTACCACACAATATACATGCTGGGCAGATAGGAATAAAAAAACACAGTTAATAGCCACCGGTTTGACTTTGATCCCATACACAATATACATGCTGGGCAGATAGGAATATAAAAACACACAGTTAATAGCCACCCGTTTGACTTTGATCCCATACACAATATACATGCTGGGCAGATAGGAATATAAAAACACAGTTAATAGCCACCCGTTTGACTTTGATCCCATACACAATATACATGCTGGGCAGATAGGAATATAAAAACACAGTTAATAGCCACCCGTTTGACTTTGATCCCATACACAATATACATGCTGGGCAGATAGGAATATATAAAAACACACAGTTAATAGCCACCCGTTTGACTTTGATCCCATACACAATATACATGCTGGGCAGATAGGAATATAAAAACACAGTTAATAGCCACCCGTTTGACTTTGATCCCATACACAATATACATGCTGGGCAGATAGGAATATAAAAACACACAGTTAATAGCCACCCGTTTGACTTTGATCCCATACACAATATACATGCTGGGCAGATAGGAATATAAAAACACACAGTTAATAGCCACCCGTTTGACTTTGATCCCACACACAATATACATGCTGGGCAGATAGGAATATAAAAACACACCAGTTTGAATCCCAGCTGGGCAGATAGGAATATAAAAACCACAGTTAATGACTTTGATCCCATACCTCATCTAATTGGTCTTTAACTTTGAATGCCATTGTGAATCAGTGGAAACAGGCCTCACCCGCCCCTTGTTATATTCCCCACTCACACGAGTACAGCTTATCTGACCCGAATTCCTCACAGAGTAGGTTCACGGGTTTATTGCTCGCTAATTGCAATGCCACAGCTTGTAGTGTATTTGTTGTTTTGTGGCTGTGTGTGTGTGTGTGTATGTGTGTATGTGATGTATCTGTGTGTGCGCACACATGATTTATGTTGTCTTTTTATGGTGATATATTCACTGGCATTCAGTGGTAGATGTGAGATAATAAAATAAAAAAACGTTGCACAGCTTTGCATAGATTTAGAGTTACATGTGTATAGTGTGTTACCAGTGGAAGGCCTACATTTGGTGTTCTCTCAAATACTCACGTGTGTGTCTTGTGACGTCATAGCTGCCGTGCGCGGTTGGTAGGTCTTACTTCTTTCCTTTCACTCTATTACTTCTTTCACTTTCACTCTATTACTTCTTTCCTTTCACTCTTTTACTTCTTTCCTTTCACTCTTTTACTTCTTTTTCCTCTATTACTCTATGTGATGTACTTCTTTCCTTTCACTCTTTTACTTCTTTCCTTTCACTCTGTTTAATTCTTTCCTTTCACTCTTTTTACTTCTTTCCTTTCTCTCTTTCTTCTTTCCTTGTGACTCTTACTTCTTTCCTTTCAGGTCTTTACTTCTTTCCTTCACTCTATTACTTCTTCCTTTCACTCTATTACTTCTTTCCTTTCACTCTATTACTTCTTTCCTTTCACTCTATTACTTCTTTCCTTTCACTCTACTACTTCTTTCCTTTTACTACTTCTTTTACTTTCCTTTCCTTTCACTCTTTTACTTCTTTCCTTTCACTTTTACTTTTTCCTTTCACTAATACTACTACTACTACTACTACTACTACTACTACTACTACTACTACTACTACTACTACTACTAACTACTACTACTACTACTACTACTACTACTACTACTACTACTACTACTACTACTACTACTACAACTACTACTACTACTACTACTACTACTACTACTACTACTACTACTACTACTACTACTACTACTACTACTACTACTACTACTACTACTACTACTACTACTACTACTACTCCTACTACTATTACTACTACTACTACTACTACTGCTGCTGCTACTACTACTACTACTACCACTACTATTACTGATAATGAAAATGACTAATAAGACTAGGATGATAATGACTAATAAAAAGGATGATAATGATAATAAAACCACCACCGATGATAATGAAAATAAGAATAAGAAGGATAATAATAATAATAAAAATGATAATAATAAGAATAAAAATGATAATAATAATAATAATAAGAATAACAATGATAATAATAAGAATAATGACAATAATAATGATAATGATAGTAATAATAAAATAATAATGATAATAATAATAATAATGATAATAATAATAATACTAATCATAATGATAATACTAATAATAATGATAATACTAATAATAATGATAATACTAATAATAATGATAATACTATAACAACAATAACTAATAATAATAATAATGATGATGACGATGATGGGAAGATGATAATGAAAACCACAACCACTACTGATAATGAAAAATGATAATGATAATAAGGAGGATGATAATGATAATAAAAAGGATGATACTAATAATAAAAAGGATGATAATAATAAGAATAACTGATAATAATAAGAATAATAATAATAATGATAATAATGACAATGATAATATAATAATAATAATAATAATAATACTAATAATAATGATAATATTAATAATAATGATAATACTAATAATAATGATAATACTACTAATAATGATAATACTATAACAACAATAACTAATAATAGTAATGATGATGATGACGATGATGGGAAGATGATAATGATGACGATGATGATATAACTATCAATGAATGAAGTCGTCGCAGAATAGAATGAGAATTGTCAGGCCGCGATTGCATTTCCGTTTGAAGCCAGTAATGCACGTGCCGACCTAGTTCCAACTTTCCCCTCTGTTGTCGACATCGGGACGGGGCGGGGCGGGGCGACACAGGGCGACACAGACCCGACACGAAGTGGCACGCGACGGGTGTAGGGTCAGAGGTCACCGCGCCATGTGATGGTAGCGTCACAGTCAAATACCTGTAACACATGTACCGTACATGGAATAGGAAACTTGGCCGTGTTGCCTGGTGTGTCCTCGTCAGTTTTGGGGTACGAGTGGCTGTGGGTAGTGTGAGTAGTGTGGGTAGTGTGAGTAGTGTGAGTAGTGTGAGTAGTGTGAGTAGTGTGAGTAGTGTGGGTAGTGTGAGTAGTGTGGGTAGTGTGGGTAGTGTGGGTAGTGTGAGTAGTGTGAGTAGTGTGAGTAGTGTGGGTAGTGTGAGTAGTGTGAGTAGTGTGGGTAGTGTGAGTAGTGTGGGTAGTGTGAGTAGTGTGAGGTAGTGTGAGTAGTGTGAGTAGTGTGAGTAGTGTGAGTAGTGTGGGTAGTGTGAGTAGTGTGAGTAGTGTGGGTAGTGTGGTAGTGTGGGTAGTGTGAGTAGTGTGGGTCTGTGTGAGTAGTGAGTAGTGTGAGTAGTGTGAGTAGTGTGAGTAGTGTGGGTAGTGTGAGTAGTGTGAGTAGTGTGGGTAGTGTGAGTAGTGTAGTGTGAGTAGTGTGAGTAGTGTGAGTAGTGTGGGTAGTGTGAGTAGTGTGGGTAGTGTGAGTAGTGTGAGTAGTGTGGGTAGTGTGGGTAGTGTGAGTAGTGTGGGTAGTGTGAGTAGTGTGGGTAGTGTGAGTAGTGTGGGTAGTGTGAGTAGTGTGAGTAGTGTGGGTAGTCCACTCTGGTGTTCTCTGTCTGTCTGTCTATCTGTCGGCCCATCTGTCGGTTTGTGTCTGTCTGTCTGTCTATCCATTCATCCATCTTTTTCTTCCATCCATCTATCTATCCATCCATCCATCCATCTGTCTATCCTTCTATTTGTCGGTCTGTCTACCTATCCATACATCTATCTATCTATCTATCTATCCTTCTATCCATCCATGTATCCATCTACCCATCCATGTTTGTCCAGCCGCTGCCCCAACCCTTCTATCCAAGTGTTGACGGTACCCAAGCCCCAAGCCCCAAGCCATTTCACCGACTACGCACCAGCAACACGTTAGCCACCCCACTACGTCACCGCGTTGCTTGATCAATGTTGGCTCACCGAACACACTTGCGACCACGCGCGGGACCCCTATAGATCTAGTCGTCAAATTATTCAAGGTTGAAGCCATGCTGGCTACCCTTCAATATCGCACGTTAGCAGTCCAATGATTGCACACAAAGATAAGCGGCCGAAAATCACGACAACAGAAGATCGTTTACACTGTGACTGTATGCATATACATAGTGGATTTATGTACGAATGCCTCCGCCTGGAGTTGGCAACTCTATGATTTGTTTTTTTTCATGATGGATCCGAACGTGAGTGACATTTACAAGTTCCATTTGTCCTTTCCGTCATGTCGATTTTCCAATGTTATAGTAAACCTGCTGATGTGAATATCACCCAGCTGGCATTCTTGGGCTGACTCGGTCACAGCATAATTATGCTTTCCCTGTTTATGCTTTCCTTGTTTTATGCTTTCGTTGGTTCTTCACCATGCTTTGTGTGGAAGGAGGGAAATAGAGCATAACATGCCATACGTAGTAAGCAATCATAACCGTTAAAAGCTGTGTGGTTTCCTCCCCTGTTTGGGATACTCATCATGCCATCTTTAAATCAAGTGTTAGCGACTTCCTCTTTCGAGGTGAGTTGTTTACCTTAGATAAGTTCTCGTTTGCAACTGTGCTCCGTGCTGTCTCGACGTGTATCCGAAGGTAGACTCCCCTTTTACATCCATTTTCCATGTTGTCTCGATGTGTATCTGAAGGTAGACTCCCCTTTGCAGTCATTTTCCGTGCTGTATCGATGTGTATCTGAAGGTAGACTCCCCTTTGAAGCCATGCTCCGCGTTATCTTGATGTGTTCCTAAAGATAGGTTCCCCTTTGAAGCCATGCTCCGCAGTGTCTTGATGTGTTCCTAAAGATAGGTTCCCCTTTGAAGCCATGCTCCATGGTGTCTTGATGTGTTTCTACAGATAGGTTCCCCTTTGAAGCCATGCTCGCGGTGTCTTGATGTGTTCCTAAAGATAGGTTCCCCTTTGAAGCCATGCTCCGCGTTGTCTTGATGTGTTCTTAAAGATATGTTCCCCTTTGAAGCCATGCTCCGCGTTGTCTTGATGTGTTCTTAAAGATAGGTTCCCCTTTGCAGCCATGCTCCGCGGTGTCTTGATGTGTTCCTAAAGATAGGTTCCCCTTTGCAGCCATGCTCCGCGGTGTCTTGATGTGTTTCTAAAGATAGGTTCCCATTTGCAGCCATGCTCCGGCAAGGTGTCTTGATGTGTTTCTAAAGATAGGTTCCCATTTGCAGCCATGCTCCTTGATGTGTTTCTAAAGATAGTGTCTTGATGTGTTTCTAAAGATAGGTTCCCATTTGCAGCCATGCTCCGCGGTGTCTTGATGTGTTTCTAAAGATAGGTTCCCATTTGCAGCCATGCTCCGCGGTGTCTTGATGTGTTTCTAAAGATAGGTTCCCATTTGTGCTCCGCGGTGTCTTGATGTGTTTCTAAAGATAGGTTCATTGCAGCCATGCTCCGCGGTGTCTTGATGTGTTTCTAAAGATAGGTTCCCATTTGCAGCCATGCTCCGCGGTGTCTTGATGTGTTTCTTGGTTCCCATTTGCAGCCATGCTCCGCGGTGTCTTGATGTGTTTCTAAAGATAGGTTCCCATTTGCAGTGTTTCCCCATTTGCAGCCATGCTCCGCGGTGTCTTGATGTGTTTCTAAAGATAGGTTCCCATTTGCAGCCATGCTCCGCGGTGGCTTGATGTGTTTCTAAAGATAGGTTCCCATTTGCAGCCATGCTCCGCTTGATGTGTTTCTTGGTTCCCATTTGTTTTCTTTTAACGACCCATTTGCAGCCATGTACATGGGACCATGCTCCGCGGTGTCTTGATGTGTTTCTAAAGATAGGTTCCCATCCCATGCTCTGTTGATAGCATGGCACAGTGTGCATGATGTAACCACATAGCATGGCACAGTTGTGGGCCAGTTGGGGCCAGTGGCCCTACCAGTACCTCCTGCTTCTTTCCCTTCCTCCTTCACCTGTCTTTCGTTTCGCTGTTTCTTTCTCAATTCACACCGAGATTATAAACCGCACGTGTTGGACGTGTAAACTTCAATCAAGCAAACAAAGCAAAGGTGACTACTGTGCCATGTTAAGACTATTTCGGTGTTTCGACACCTCGTGGAATGGGAGTTTTCTGTATGACGTCACACGTTGCAAAGTTGAGTGTGTGCATACACAGCCTGTCTTCAAACCAAATTTATTGATGTATTAATCACGTGGTATACTTCAAACCCACTTGTCGAAACAGAGGATTGAAAAACAGTGGCGGATTTAAGGCGCAGTGATGAGATAATTATCACTGAGACCGAAGATAACAAATTAAATGTGAATCGAGAAAACTACATTCATTATGTGATTAGAAGATAAGCCGTACATTTGCAGGGATTGGTAATACAATTATTCCCTAGTTATCATCTGGTCTTTTCCTGCCATTCATCTCTCTCTCTCTCTTCTCTCTCTCTCTCTCTCTCTCTCTCTCTCTCTCTCTCTCTCTCTCTCTCTCTCTCTCTCTCTCTCTCTCTCTCTCTCTCTCTCTCTCTCTCTCTCTCTCTCTCTCTCTCTCTCTCTCTCCTCTCTCTCTCTCCCCCTCCCCTCCCCCTCCCCCCCCCTCCCCCTCTCCCTCTCCCTCTCCCCTCTCTCTCTCCCCTCTCTCCCTCTCTCTCTCTCCCCCTCTCTCCCTCTCTCTCTCTCCCCTCTCCCCTCCTCTCTCTCTCTCTCTCTCTCTCTCTCTCTCTCTCTCTCTCTCTCTCTCTCTCTCTCTCTCTCTCTCTCTCTCTCTCTCTCTCTCTCTCTCGCTTGAAGCAAAGGAAGAAGGAATTCACTTGTAAGCAACCTGTACCACACCCACCCCCCCACCAGAAGCAGGAGGCAGTAATTATTATGATATTAATATTCGAGTTTCCTGATGTGCTGGCTGCGGGCTTGGGACAGCCTTTGACCCATTACAAAGGCTATAAATGTTGCTTGTATGACAGACTGGTAGGCTTGCACATTATCGTCGGCGGGGAATGGCTGGTCACCGTCTCTGTCCTCACGTAACACGTTCATGCCTTTGAAATTGTGTGTTGGTGATAGACACACAGCTGGCCATGTGTGAAAACGGACAGACGTAAACGTCACTCAGTGACCAGGTCACACAGACGTTACCAGTTGGAACATAGCACGCCTGGAACACTGTGTCAGACAATGGTTTTTTCAACAATTCACAAGGACATAGTTTGTAAAAATAAAATACAAATTTTAAGAAAGAAAAAAGAAAAGGAAAGAAAAAAAAGGAAGACGTAATTGACGGCTAAAAGCCATTAGTCCAGAGTGCGTTTTTTAATTTTTTTTTTACTTTTTGTGCACAACTTCAGCAACATACATCATTAGCTGAATAAAATCTGCAGGCTTGACGACATAAATTTATATTATGCTGGTGCAAGTTATTTGTGTGTGTGTGTGTGTGTGTGTGTTTATATAAGTTAGATATGGTTTTAACATAACTCCCTCGTCCACTTTTTCTGGTTAGAAAGGGACGGGCGGGGTGGGGCGGCCAGTTGCACGGGCGATAGCGATGAAACCCTCGTGAACTTTCATAGCCGACATTATCAAAACATCAGCAACTTAATCATGAGGCAATGACATGCGGTCAGCTATGTTTCGTTATGCTCCGCTAAGTTTGACCTTCACGTGGGCTTTGTGAAGTTTCCCCGTTGTGATAGTAGGAAGTCGTTCATGTACAGAGTGATGAAGGATGTGCTTTGGTCAGCAAACTCTTGACTTCGATTGACGCCAGACCACACAGCTTGGATGTTGCCTAGCGACGGGGTACGGGGATCGAATCTGGTCACGGTTGAACATGTGGTTTGTCTCCAATATGAAGTGTAGAATGAGTCATAGTAGGAGAGACTATCCAAACAATCCATGCAGGTGTTGCTGGAAGAAAGACAAGAAAAACTCGTAAAGCATCCAGTAAAAATATGTTTATGATCCAACATCATCAAGTGAATCCTGCTCGTTTAGTCGGTCACTCTCTCAAGGATTTATTCAAGCGTACCAGCCCACTGTGGCAGTCGGCGGGAGGGGAGGATGTCATCTCATTGGCGTGTTTGCTGTGACATTTCAATCGGTCAAGTTTTGTTAGTTTTAAAGACCATAAATTATTATTGTGGATAACTTCAATCTAACCGGGAAAAATCAAATTTAACGCGTCCATATACTAAAATGTGTCATTTCTTGAATTTGTACAGCGAAGCCAATATTATGGGAAGAAATACCCCTGATAACACAGGTTGGAATGTGGAAGCAAAGAGGTTTATTTACTGTCCATTGAAATTTAGTTCGTGGCACATTCTGAAATTTGAAGAAATCGACGTTGGATATCTGCAATGGCCTACTGACACAGGACTGGTCTGTTTTATCCCGCTTCATTTCTTTTGTTTTGTCGTGGGGAAAAGGGAATGCGGGGGGGGGGGGTTGGGTTGAGGCGCTCAGTCAGGGCTGTTTTAGATCGGGGATTAAAGGTAATGGATTAGAGGTGACACCTTATATGCTTGACCAGACCAAGTAGAATCATTGGCATACATGCATCTAGGTCAACTATCGGGTAGAATCATTGGTATACATGCATCTAGGTCAACTATAGGGTAGAATCATTGGCATACATGCATCTAGGTCAACTATCGGGTAGAATCATTGGCATACATGCATCTAGGTCAACTATCGGGTAGAATCATTGGCATACATGCATCTAGGTCAACTATCGGGTGGAATCATTGATATACATGCATTTAGGTCAACTATCGGGTAGAATCATTGGCATACATGCATCTAGGTCAACTATCGGGTAGAATCATTGGCATACATGCATCTAGGTCAACTATCGGGTAGAATCATTGGTATACATGCATTTAGGTCAACTATCGGGTAGAATCATTGGCATATATGCATTTAGGTCAACTATCGGGTAGAATCATTGGCATATATGCATTTAGGTCAGGTAGAAGCTATCGGGTAACTACCAGAATCATTGGTATATATGCATTTAGGTCAATTATCAGGTAGAATCATTGATATATGCATTTAGCAATTAGAATCGTCAACTATTAGGTAGAATCATTGGTATATATGCATTTAGGTTAATTATCAGGTAGAATCATTGGCATACATGCATTTAGGTTAATTATCAGGTAGAATCATTGGCATACATACATTAAGGTCAACTATCAGGTAGAATCATTGGTATATATGCATTTAGGTCAATCATCAGGTAGAATCATCGGCATACATGCATTTAGGGCAATCTCAGCTTGATACTGAAAATGTCAATTATTTCTCATTATGGTATCTTTCATCTTGATGTTTCGTCAGAACCTACCCCGACATCATCGCATGCAATGTGGGTGGAGTAAATTTCAATGAAACAATAAGAAACTCAATGTTTGCTTGTTGGTGCAATTTTATGAGTGTGCTTATTCTTCTATATGTGTTTTGCTTGTATAGATGTTTGTGGACAGCTGGCAACATCCGGGGCTATGGTTGTTGTCGTTGTTGTTGTTGCCACACACCATTGTCACGTTGATTGCATTTCATCTCTGGACACGCTTGTTGCTAGGTTTAGCCCATTGATTGTCGTCAAACCTGAATGAAGTACACCTAGTGTGGTAAATGGTGTTGTGTTTAGATTGACGTCAAACCTGAATGATGTACACCTAGTGTGGTAAATGGTGTTGTGTTTAGATTGACGTCAAACCTGAATGAAGTACACCTAGTGTGATAAATGGTGTTGTGTTTAGATTGACGTCAAACCTGAATGAAGTACACCTAGTGTGATAAATGGTGTTGTGTTTAGATTGACGTCAAACCTGAATGAAGTACATCAAGTGTGATAAATGGTGTTGTGTTTAGATTGACGTCAAACCTGAATGAAGTACACCTAGTGTGATAAATGGTGTTGTGTTTAGATTGACGTCAAACCTGAATGAAGTACATCAAGTGTGATAAATGGTGTTGTGTTTAGATACAGCTTAAATACTCGTTTCTGCGTCTACCTCCATGTTCCCGTCTTGTTAATCCGTAAACTCTTTGTCACAAGGGAATGGGTTTTGTTACGGTTGAGCAAGATGATGACAGGTCTTTAGTTCATCTCACATTGATCAAGAAGACTAGAAACGTTGAGGGAAATGTTAACATCCGTCTAGGCCTAGAGGCCCAGTGATGGAGCTAACCCCGGTTTTTAGGATATTAAGCAGAGCCACTTTAGAGGACGTTTATGTTTTAGTAGGCTCTAGTTCTAACTCTTAGCTTTCACTGCTGCCACCTCGCACCTGAATGGAGCGAGGAAAGTCCTGTTGCGTGCATTTCCGAATGACTTTTTTTCTTTTATCAAAAGTAGGATTCCAACACACACATTCGCTGTCCAACCACCAGCAAAGACAACAAAACTGCAACACGAAATAATGACACAAAAACATCAAACTACTCAAAACATCGACACAAAAATGACACAAAATAAAAACACACAAAATAGAAATACAAGACCACAAACAAAAACACAAAACAACAAAACACAAAACAAAAACAAAAACAAAACCCAAAACAACCAAAACACGAAGCAACAGCATAAAACAAGAATGCAGACCAAAAAGACAAGACAAAAACAACTCAAGATAACAACAGCACATAAACTGTCATGCATGTGAAACTTTTCCCTCCTGGGCTCATGGAATCGTTTGGGGTTTCCTGATTTAACTGTCAGGGCAGATCTAGTTTTGTCTCTTATCTTGATTTTGTTTTATCAATCATAGATTTACAATATCCCTTTGATCTGTTGTTAATGTATGCATGACTTTTATTTCACCCACTGACACTGATGTGACTGACAATTGTCTGCTCTTTGTGTCTTCCTGTCCCCATCAGATGGCTTCAGCAAACGATTCTAAATGGCAGAAAGACGCCGCTGACCAGAACTTTGACTACATGTTCAAGCTGCTCATCATTGGCAACAGTAGTGTCGGGAAGACGTCGTTTTTGTTCCGCTACGCAGACGACTCATTCACGTCAGCCTTCGTGTCCACTGTAGGCATTGACTTCAAGGTCAAGACAGTCTTCCGCCAGGACAAGCGAGTCAAACTACAGATTTGGGTGAGTCACTAGCCCACGCGATAGGCTTTGAAACTGCGGCTTGCTCCCATTGGCCTATCTCACTGGGCGGTTGGCAGGAGCTGCTGGTAGGTCCTACTTCTTTCCTTTTACTCTTTTACTCTTTCACTTCTGTTTTATCTTGCTGTTTCCTCTTAATTCACACTGAGATCACCACAATGGTGGACGGCGTAAATTCCAATTTCACAAACACGCTTTTACTTATCTTTAATCTTTCTGTTTCCTCCCTGAGATTACCATATAGGAAGGATGGAGTGAATTTCAATCAAGCAATCATTGTCCTATCTGACATGGGAATGTCTTGCTCTCAGTGACCTGTCTGACACGATCTTGTGTCATCTCCATTCCTTCATTCACAACTTCCTTGATCTTCCATTTATTGATCTCTCATTCATTGATCTCTCATTCAGCTGCTCCTTCGTACATTCGTCGTTCTCTTCTTCTACCTCCCTTTCTGTGTTCAATGCACGTTGTCACCAGTGTCTTAGGACTGTCGAATCGACGGCCTGCTCTGTTTCTGCTTGGCTGCTTGGCTTACCAACTTGATTAATGTGTGACAGTCAGTCAGTCTGTTTCTACCGCGCGTACACACAGCGTACCGATCACACGCATGTACACACACACGTACACACACAGATACACACACATACACGCACATTCCACACACACACACACACACACACACACAAAGGCTTTGAGTCTCAAGACAATCTGTTGAGAACTGAGAACATCACACGCCATTCACGTGTGAGCTACTTCACCTACAACGTAAAGACAAACAGTGGGGAAGGGGGAAGGGGGGGGGGAGGCAAGGGGCGTGTCGGAAGTGAAGAATAACCCACATAAAATAATAATATTATAAAACTCCATAGGAACAAAAACGAGATCATTAATTCAAGGGATTGGACAGAAAACTAAATCTAAGAGCACCGCTTGAGTTTAAACCCATGGCATTGGCGTCGATACGCATTGCCTCGCCATGACAGGAAAGCGTAGATCTAGTCAGCTTGGTTGAAAGTCTCATGTTGACATTGAGATTCTGAATGATAGCTTGAACTTGAATCCTGTGGGTGTCTATAGATCTAGAGAAGGACATTTAGTGTGGTCAGAATAATGGACATTTAGTGTGATCAGAATAATGGACATTTAGTGTGATCAGAATAATGGACATTTAGTGTGGTCAGAATAATGGATATTTAGTGTGGTCAGAATAATGGACATTTAGTGTGGTCGCAATAACGTGTGTGACGTACAGCAGACACATAGGTGCGTGGTTATTGCCCGGCGCCATGTCTTATCAACGCTTTTATCTTCTAACATCTTGTCTGTCTTTCATTTTTGTGGACTTTTTGGGTTGTTTTGTTTTGTTTTTATGGTTGTTTTGGAGCGGCGGAGGATTGGAGGGAGTCTGGGGTTCATCACACAGCCTTGAAACCAACCTACGTGCTTCTTGAAGAAAAATAAATCACAGCCACGAAGAACTAATATATTCATTTCTTCGTCATTCTCAAATGGCCCAATTACGCCTCAAACCATGTTCATGATATAACTACGCCTGTTTTTTATTTGAATGGATAGTAATCCTATACTATTACACCACTCTATTTTACATTGGAATGGATAGTAATCCTATACTATTACACTTCTCTATGTTACATTGGAATGGATAGTAATCCTATACTATTACACTTCTCTATGTTACATTGGAATGGATAGTAATCCTATACTATTACACTTCTCTATGTTACATTGGAATGGATAGTAATCCTATACTATTACATCACTCTATGTTACATTGGAATGGATAGTAATCCTATACTATTACACCACTCTATGTTACATTGGAATGGATAGTAATCCTATACTATTACACCACTATGTTACATTGGAATGGATAGTAATCCTATACTATTACATCACTCTATGTTACATTGGAATGGATAGTAATCCTATACTATTACACCACTCTATGTTACATTGGAATGGATAGTAATCCTATACTATTACACTTCTCTATGTTACATTGGAATGGATAGTAATCCTATACTATTACACCACTCTATGTTACATTGGAATGGATAGTAATCCTATACTATTACATCACTCTATGTTACATTGGAATGGATAGTAATCCTATACTATTACACCACTCTATGTTACATTGGAATGGATAGTAATCCTATACTATTACATCACTCTATGTTACATTGGAATGGATAGTAATCCTATACTATTACACCACTCTATGTTACATTGGAATGGATAGTAATCCTATACTATTACATCACTCTATGTTACATTGGAATGGATAGTAATCCTATACTATTACACCACTCTATGTTACATTGGAATGGATAGTAATCCTATACTATTACACTTCTCTATGTTACATTGGAATGGATAGTAATCCTATACTATTACACTTCTCTATGTTACATTGGAATGGATAGTAATTGGAATGGATAGTAATCCTATACTATTACACTTCTCTATGTTACATTGGAATGGATAGTAATCCTATACTATTACACTTCTCTATGTTACATTGGAATGGATAGTAATTCTATACTATTACACTTCTCTATGTTACATTGGAATGGATAGTAATCCTATACTATTACACTTCTCTATGTTACATTGGAATGGATAGTAATCCTATACTATTACATCACTCTATGTTACTTGGAATGGATAGTAATCCTATACTATTACATCACTCTATGTTACATTGGAATGGATAGTAATTCTATACTATTACACTTCTCTATGTTACATTGGAATGGATAGTAATTCTATACTATTACACTTCTCTATGTTACATTGGAATGGATAGTAATCCTATACTATTACATCACTCTATGTTACATTGGAATGGATAGTAATCCTATACTAATTACATACTATTACATCACTCTATGTTACATTGGAATGGATAGTAATCCTATACTATTACACTTCTCTATGTTACATTGGAATGGATAGTAATTCTATACTATTACACTTCTCTATGTTACATTGGAATGGATAGTAATCCTATACTATTACATCACTCTATGTTACATTGGAATGGATAGTAATCCTATACTATTACACCGCTCTATGTTACATTGGAATGGATAGTAATCCTATACTATTACACTTCTCTATGTTACATTGGAATGGATAGTAATTCTATACTATTACACCACTCTATGGTACACACACGAAGAGTCTTGAATTTTTAGGCAAATCGATGAGCTCTAATGTACAGCGTGATTGGTTGGCGAGGGAAGTTGGTAGGTTCTACTTCTTTCCTTGCACTCTTTCACTTTCACCTCTTTCACCTTGCTGTTTCCTCTCAGTTCACCCTGATATCACCACAGATGGTGGAAGGGGTAAATATGTCAAATGAACCATCTCTGAGGTCCTCGTCCAACTGCCGTGTTAATGGCAGCCAGCCCCAGGAAAAGCGTTCGCTGCTCTGGCTGGATTAAGCTGGCGCTTAAGGTCACAGGCAATTGGCATTGATCCCCGCCCCCGTGACATCACACCTGCGGTACCGCTGTCCCGGGGTGTCAGGCGCCAGGCTTAACGTGGCAAATGAGTTCCGTCCGTGAGTGCCTGGTGTTTGGATCCACTTTGGACCAATGGCTAGACAGCTTATCTGGCTACTGGCTCGCACGTGGACTGCAATGATAACAACACTAATTAGTGTGTGCATTGCGCGATTTGGGTGGTATCCAGTTAGCTCCCTGTTGGTCGTGGGTGGTTGATGGGCGATGCTTGTAAGTCTTACCTCTGTCCTGTTACTTTTCCACTTTTCTTTCATCCTGCTGTTTCCTCTTAATTCACTCTGAGATCACCACAATGGTGGATGGGATAAATTTCAAACAAACAAACAAACAAATAAACAAACAAACCATGTTGGTTAGGCGTAGTTTGCATTGTCACTTTTTGTTGAGACCAAAGTTAACATCTGATTTTTTGTGTGTGTCCATGAAATTATTGCCCCCATTGTCGTCCTTTTCATTGAAATTATTGCCCCCATTGTCGTCCTTTTCATTGAAATTATTGCCCCCTTTGTCGTCCTTTTCATTGAAATTATTGCCTCCTTTTGTCGTGAAATTATTGCCCCCTTTGCCTCATTTGTCGTCCTTTTCATTGAAATTATTGCCCTCTTTGTCGCCCTTTTCAAAATTATTGCCCCCTTTGTCGTCCTTTTCATTGAAATTATTGCCCCCTTTGTCGTCCTTTTCATTGAAATTATTGCCTCCTTTGTCGTCCTTTTCATTGAAATTATTGCCCCCTTTGTCGTCCTTTTCATTGAAATTATTGCCTCCTTTGTCGTCCTTTTCATTGAAATTATTGCCCCCTTTGTCGTCCTTTTCATTGAAATTATTGCCCCCTTTGTTCGTCCTTTCATCCTTTTCATTGAAATTATTGCCTCCTTTGTCGTCCTTTTCATTGAAATTATTGCCCCCTTTGTCGTCCTTTTCATTGAAATTATTGCCCCCTTTCCTGTCCTTTTCATTGAAATTATTGCCCCCTTTCTGTCCTTTTCATTGAAATTATTGCCCCCTTTCCTGTCCTTTTCATTGAAATTATTGCCCCTTTCCTGTCCTTTTCATTGAAATTTATTGCCCCCTTTCCTGTCCTTTTCATTGAAATTATTGCCCCCTTTCCTGTCCTTTTCATTGAAATTATTGCCCCTTTCCCCCTGTCCTTTTTCCCCCTTTCCTGTCCTTTTTCATTGAAATTATTGCCACCTTTCCTGTCTTTTTCATTGAAATTATTGCCCCTTTCCTGTCCTTTTCATTGAAACTATTGCCCCCTTTCCTGTCCTTTTCACTGAAATTATTGCCCTCTTTCCTGTCCTTTTCATTGAAATTATTGCCCCCTTTCCTGTCCTTTTCACTGAAATTATTGCCCCCTTTCCTGTCCTTTTCATTGAAATTATTGCCCCCTTTCCTGTCCTTTCATTGAAATTATTGCCCCCTTTCCTGTCCTTTTCACTGAAATTATTGCCCCCTTTCCTGTCCTTTTCCTTGAAATTATTGCCCCCTTTCTTGTCCTTTTCACTGAAATTATTGCCCCCTTTCCTGTCCTTTTCACTGAAATTATTGCCCCCTTTCCTGTCCTTTTCACTGAAATTATTGCCCCTTTTCCTGTCCTTTTCCTTGAAATTATTGCCCCCTTTCTTGTCCTTTTCACTGAAATTATTGCCCCCTTTCCTGTCCTTTTCACTGGAAATTATTGCCCCCTTTCCTGTCCTTTTCACTGAAATTATTGCCCCCTTTCCTGTCCTTTTCACCATTTGATTCCAAGTCTAATGTGTATGTATCGTGATTATGGAAGGGACATGTTCTATATGCTCTGTATTTTTCTGTCTTTTTTTGTTTTTGTTTTTGTTTTGTTTTGCCTGTCTGCCTTGTGCCATCTTTGTCAGCGTTGTCATTCCGAGAGAGAGAGAGAGAGAGAGAGAGAGAGAGAGAGAGAGAGAGAGAGAGAGAGAGAGAGAGAGAGAGAGAGAGAGAGAGAGAGAGAGAGAGAGAGAGAGAGAGAGAGGAGAGGGAGAGAGAGAGAGAGAGGGAGAGAGAGAGGGAGAGGGAGAGGGAGAGGGAGAGGGAGAGGGAGAGGGAGGAGAGGGAGAGGGAGAGGGAGAGAGAGAGAGAGAGAGAGAGAGAGAGAGAGAGAGAGAGAGAGAGAGAGAGAGAGAGAGAGAGAGAGAGAGAGAGAGAGAGAGAGAGAGAGAGAGAGCGGCGAGCGAGAGAGAGCGAGAGAGAGCGAGAGAGAGAGAGAGAGAGAGAGAGAGCGAGAGAGAGAGAGCGAGCGAGCGAGAGCGAGAGCGAGAGAGCGAGAGCGAGAGAGAGAGAGAGCACACTAATCACTGAACCTGAGATTGACTACTTCAGGTTCACCGTTTGTATATCATAATACAACCAGGAGATATCAAGTCCGATCACTGGATCGAGTCAGTATTCAATACTGAGGTTGCACGGGTAGGCAGGAACGATACTGTTTCAACTTTTCAATAATGAAATCTGTAGAAAATAGCGGCTTAGGTGAATGGAAATTCTACTTTTATAAACAGCCCCAAAAGAACGTCACGTGTGGTAGAAAAATTCCTCAAATGAAAACGATCTTGGGTTCATTCATAGTGCAGACTATTGCTATTTTTATTGGCCCGGCAACAGCTTTTGACTATTCTTATTAGCCTGGCAACAGCTTTTGACTATTCTTATTAGCCTGGCAACAGCTTTTGACTATTCTTATCAGCCTGGCAACGGCTTTTTATTATTCTTATTGGCCTGGCAACAGAGTTTTTTATTATTCTTATTGGCCTGGCAACAGAGTTTTTTTTATTATTCTTATTGGCCTGGCAACAGAGTTTTTTTTATTATTCTTATTGGCCTGGCAACAGAGTTTTTTTTTTATTCTTATTGGCCTGGCAACAGAGTTTTTTTTTTTATTCTTATTGGCCTGGCAACAGAGTTTTTTTATTATTCTTATTGGCCTGGCAACAGAGTTTTTTTATTATTCTTATTGGCCTGGCAACAGAGGTTCTGAGGCACAAAAAACAACCAACTCATAATTATATTATAAAGATGTTAACTCTCTAACCTCTACAGGCCTACAGTACAAACCTCTTTCTTAACGCCATTACATTGTACAATCCTTGGTCGCCATCCAAGGCGTAGAGACCGGAAAATCAATCCAAACCTAATCCAACCCAATGTTTGCGCTTGTAGATGTTTTGTGTGCTAGTCTGCTGTTATAATTTTGTCTATGGCATTTCTGTCGGTTTTTTTTCTCTCGCGGAGATAAAATAAACGGACATTGTGTTCGTTAACACCTTTTGTCCGTACGGACTCACACAAGGGAGAGGATAATCAGTTTTGCCTCTAGCATATATCCGTTTCCTCTCCCCTTGTCTTAGCATATATCCGTTTCCTCTCCCCTTGCTCTAGCATATATCCGTTTCCTCTCCCCTTGCCTTTAGCATATATCCGTTTCTCTCCCTTGTCTTTAGCATATATCCGTTTCCTCTCCCCTTGTCTTTAGCATCTATCCGTTTCCTCTCCCTTGTCTTTAGCATTTATCCGTTTCCTCTCCCCTTGTCTTTAGCATATATCCGTTTCCTCTCCCCTTGTCTTAGCATTTATCCGTTTCCTCTCCCCTCATCTCTAGCATATATCCGTTTCCTCTCCCCTTGTCTTTAGCATATATCCGTTTCGTCTCCCCTTGTCTCTAGCATTTATCCGTTTCCTCTCCCTCGTCTCTAGCATATATCCGTTTCGTCTCCCCTCGTCTCTAGCATTTATCCGTTTCTTCTCCCCTCGTCTCTAGCATATATCCGTTTCCCTCCCCTTGTCTTAGCATTTATCCGTTTCCTCTCCCCTCGTCTCTAGCATATATCCGTTTCCTCTCCCTTGTCTTTAGCATATATCCGTTTCCTCTCCCCGTTTCTGCTTTCTTCCGCGTTCTTTCGTGCGAAGAAAATAACGTGTTTGGAAATCCTTTATGGGTTGTATCAATTGGAAACAACCGTGGTGCCCACATTGGGTCAACACAACAAGCCCAGTAATAACACACGTTCAATTGAGTTAGTGGTGAAATCAGTCGCGTGTTGTGTTGCAAGAGTCTTTCGTCACTCCTCGCGATCCACGTTCTACGCACGTTTGACGTCATCACTTTCCATTGCCCGCACAGCTCCATTCAATGTGGGCCACTCGATACTGGCTCGTGGTCTGTCTGTAAGCGTGTGTAGCGATTGGTGTTCTGGGAGTTCTTTCCTTATCGATCACCCCGCTTGTGTATGTGAGTCTCAATTTAGATTGCCTTGTAATGTTCTGTAACACTCGCTTGCCATATTGGGCCCGACATTTTTGTCGTCGTCGCTACGTAAGGTAGTAGTTGCTAGCTATTTTGATAACGTCATCGTGGTCTGAGGAAGGCGATTCGGGGGTGAGGAGAGGTGGATATGGAGGAGGAGAAGAGAGGAGGAGAGGAGAGGAGGGATGATGTGAAATTGATTAACGAGTTTTTTGCTCTGTCGTCACGAATCACGACATCCCAACGGAATGTCATTGATAACATTGGGCGGTTAGCGGGCGCTGATCATAGGTCTAACTGCTTTCTTTTCGCCCTTTCATCTATCTTTCATCTTACTGCTGTTTCCTCATATTCACCTTGACATTACCGCATATCGTGGACAGGGTAAACTTTAACGATACAAATCATTGATTTATAAATATGGACCAACATTTATTTTTGGCTGTATGGATATATGGATATCTATATTTTTTGTGTGTAAGTCATTGCTTTGCTGTGTGTCGAGATCATGGTGTTTTTGTGCAACGGATGGTGGAAGTGAATTTATAGGGCTGTTTTCTTTTTCTTTTTCCCTTTCTTTCTTTGTATTTCTTTCTATATTTTTTAAAAACCAATAACAATGACTATGGCTTGTCAATAGGCTGTACGATGAGCAATGTCATTTGAATTGGTAGTTGGTCACGTTTGTTTTGCACAGTAACAGATTCTACAGTTTTACACTCAACACAGTCAATTATATAGGTGGGACCATAACACGCATTAGAACTGCGCTTTTGTAGATGGCGCTCGTGCGCGCCGCGCGCGCGTGTGTGTATGTGTGTGTGTTTGTGTATGGGAGAGTGGGATGGGATGTCATAATACAATGCTTACACACCGTATAGTATTATAAATGATTGTGTTTGGTAACTAGGCGTGCAAATATGAGCACAGCTGCTGTGCAACTCCCCACCGTTACTGTAACGGTAAGGGACACACCACAATGCGACTGTGCCGTGATATTTCATCCACACCTCTAGTCTCTAGTGTCTGTAGGTAGTTGTGTTGCGTTTAGGTCTCGGAGCTATTTTCACAGGCTGTCACGTGACCTCACAGTGAATGCACCAACACAATTGGCTTTCAGACTGCTTTGAACGATGGAATAATTAGCACAATTTGGCACCAATTGGGGCCTCTCTTTGTATTTATTGTCTACCTGTATTTTCTTTTCTTCAGTTATTTCATTTTTGTTTTTAAACATTCGATAATGATACAAATGAATGAAAATGATTGTCTGTGTGAATACTGCCGTTGCTGTATGCACGAGAGAGAGAGAGAAAAGAGGTTTTACACTGGAGACCCCAGTGACGAAAGCGGGAACAAAGTGAGAAAGGGGACGAGTGGTGAACGAAACGGAGCACCCAAACCAACGCTGATGTGAAACTGACTTTGATCTCATATTTGTAAACACATCCATTCATACACCCCCCCTCTCTCTCTCTCTCTCTCTCTCTCTCTCTCTCTCTCTCTCTCTCTCTCTCTCTCTCTCTCTCTCTCTCTCTCTCTCTCTCTCCTCTCTCCTCTCTCCCTCTCCCTCTCCCTCCATCTCCCTCCCTCACTCACTCACCTCCCTCACTCCCTCCCTCCCTCCCTCCCTCTCTCTCTCTCTCTCTCTCTCTCTCTCTCTTCATACACTCACTCCCACTATCTCTCATTCTCACTCGCTATCTCGCTTTCTCCCTGTCTCTCTATCTCTCTCGGTCTTTTTCTCTCTCTCTCTCTCTCTCTCTCTCTCTCTCTCTCTCTCTCTCTCTCTCTCTCTCTCTCTCTCTCTCTCTCTCTCTCTCTCTCTCTCTCTCTCTCTCTCTCTCTCTCTCTCTCTCTCTCTCTCTCTCTCTCTCTCTCTCTCTCTCTCTCTCTCTCTCTCTCTCTCTCTCTCTCCTCTCTCTCTCTTTCTCTCTCTCTCTCTCTCTCTCTCTCTCTCTCTCTCTCTCTCTCTCTCTCTCTCTCTCTCTCTCTCTATCTATCTATCTATCTATCTTTCTATCTATCTATCTCTAACTCTATCGCACATACTCATAACCCCACACGCTCATAGCTATTCCAATTTTCCCGCTGTAGGATATTTTGTGTTGACACAATTCAATTAGACAGGCTGGTGGCCAATTACTGTTGCTGTTAGTGTTAGGTTTAGTGTTAGTTTTAGTGTTAATGTGAGTTTTAGTGTTCGTGTGAGTTTTAGTGTGAGTTTTGCGTTTTGGCATCACAGACTGGCGCCTGGCATTGTTCCCTTCAAGTTTTTCATTATTGGTTGCTGGATTTCTCAACTGCCCAACTCTTCCTATTATTGCTGTTGTTGCTGTCGTTGTTTCCCTGCCGCACATTTCGTGGGCGCTTGGCGGGTGTTACTGGCAGCTTCTCGTCTCCTCTCACTTTTCCATCTATCTTTTATCTTGCTGTTTCCTCTGAATTCACGATGAGAACACCACATAATATGGTGGACGGGGTAAATTAATCAGTCAATAAAAGTCGTACATTTCACATAGCATCTGTCTTCTTTTCCTGTTTTCACTGAATGTTCTTTTAAGTGGTAACGTTGCTTCACGTTCCTTACGGCCCCTAAAGCTGGAGCTTATTTCGATTTCTGTAGCTTGAAGCGCAGCGTGTGATAATAATCACACCCGGAACAGGACGCTAGTCTGTCGCAGGTTTTTACTCCAAAGCTGCAGTTGGTACCTAGAACCTGTGTTCACCTGAGTCGAGTGGGAACCTTGCGTGTGTACGTGACTTTTCCCAGGTAACACAACGGCCGACCTAGCATTGCTGTGACTCGAACCAGGGACGTCTTGATCGCAGGTCCGGCAATTCAGCCACGAGGCCACCGGCGTCGTCCTGGCAGGCTCTCCTCCAAAATAGAGAAGATAACAAGGGAATAGAGAAGAACTCGTGATAGGACCTAAGCTGGCATGCTCTCCTCCAAAAGAGATAACAAGGGAATAGAGAAGAACTCTGTGATAGACACCTAGGACCCAAGCTGTGCTCTCCTCCAAAAGAGATAACAAGGGAATAGAGAAGAACTCGTGATAGGACCCAAGCTGGCATGCTCTCCTCCAAAAGAGATAACAAGGGAATAGAGAAGAACTCGTGATAGGACCCAAGCTGGCATGCTCTCCTCCAAAAGAGATAACAAGGGAATAGAGAAGAACTTGTGATAGGACCCAAGCTGGCATGCTCTCCTCCAAAAGAGATAACAAAGGGAATAGAGAAGAACTCGTGATAGGACTGGCATGCTCTCCTCCAAAAGAGATAACAAGGGAATAGAGAAGAACTCGTGATAGGACCTGAACTGGCATGCTCTCCTCCAAAAGAGATAACAAGGGAATAGAGAAGAACTTGTGATAGGACCCAAGCTGGCATGCTCTCCTCCAAAAGAGATAACAAGGGAATAGAGAAGAACTTGTGATAGGACCCAAGCTGGCATGCTCTCCTCCAAAAGAGATAACAAGGGAATAGAGAAGAACTTGTGATAGGACCCAAGCTGGCATGTTCTCCTCCAAAAGAGATAACAAGGGAATAGAGAAGAACTCATGATAGGACCCAAGCTGGCATGCTCTCAAAAGAGATAACAAAGGAATAGAGAAGAACTCATGATAGGACCCAAGCTGGGATGCTTCTCTCCAAAAGAGATAACAAGGGAATAGAGAAGAACTCATGATAGGACCCAAGCTGGGAGGCTTCTCCTCCAAAAGAGATAACAAAGGGAATAGAGAAGAACTCATGATAGGACCCAAGCTGGGGAGGCTTCTCCCCAAAAAGAGATAACAAGGAATAGAGAAGAACTCGTGATAGGACCCAAGAGAAAGAGCATGTAGATTATGACTTAATGACTGACTGTATGTATTATTGTCGTTGACAGGACACAGCGGGTCAAGAGAGGTATCGAACCATCACCACTGCCTACTACAGGGGAGCCATGGGATTCTTGCTCATGTACGACATTACCAACGAGGAGTCGTTCAACGCCGTACAAGACTGGTGGGTTCCTTCTCTCTTCTCGGTCTCTTCTCCTTTTTCCTCTTATTACTTTTTTCCTCCTCTTTTCCTCTTTTACTCTTTTCCTCTTTTTACTTTTTTCAATTTCCCTCTTTTACTATTTTTACTTTTTTCCTCCTCTTTTACTCTTTTCCTTCTCTTTTCCTCTTTTCTTTCTTTACTCTTTTACTCTTTTCCTCCTCTTTTCCTCCTCTTTCCCCTTTCCTCCTCTTTTCCCTTTTCCTCCTCTTTTTATTCTTTTCCTCTTTTACTCTTTCCTCCTCTTTTCCTCTTCTTACTCTTTTTCCTCCTCTTTTCTTCTAAGCCGAATGCCTTGACGTGATACCTTTCTGATTTCTATCTAACTGCATTTACATTTCACCTATCGTGTTCTCTTGTAGCACAGTCTTGTACTGTCTCGTGTCACTTTCTACTCTACTGTACTAGTCTATTCAATTATAATCGCTCTCTCTGCCTGTCTCTCTTTCTGTCTATGTCTATGTCTGTCTGTCTGTCTGTCTGTCTGTCTCTCTCTCTCTCTCTCTCTCTCTCTCTCTCTCTCTCTCTCTCTCTCTCTCTCTCTCTCTCTCTCTCTCTCTCTCTCTCTCTCTCTCTCTGTGTCTCTGTCTGTCTATCTCTAATATCTAGCTATCTAAGTGTACATCTGTTTGTCTGTCTGTCTTTACTCTGACTTTGTCTCCTCAATCCCGTCTTCTTTTTTTGTCTCCCCCTTCCATCCCAGCCCTTTCCTACTCGTTCCACTGGGAAGGGGGGGGCTATGCGACACACCAAACACCTACAACAACCAATGCCAGGTATCACACATCAATTCGATCATACTCACATCGACGCTGCTGTGTTCACAAGCATGCACACACACATGCACACACACACAAAAACACTCACTCAAACACACACACACCCACACGACTCAAACACACACACGTACACACAAACACACATCCATCCAAAAATGTACCCAAACACACACACCCACAACCCACACAACTCACACAACTCACACACACACACACACACACACACATACAGACACACACATTTGGCCCTCATTCAGATTTTGCTCATGCTTAGCTGTAGGGAGCGCCCCCCCCCCCCCCCCCGGTATCCCCCAGAGCTGGACACGTGCACAGTGGCGTCACATCAGTAGAGACCAGAGAGCTCTGGGACGCCAGGCAATGGAGCAGCACGCCCCAAATCGATATACGCCTTCAATGGTGCTCCTCCTCCCCTGCCCCTCCCTTCCTCCCTTCCATTCCCTCCCTTTCCTGATGCATGCACTACCAATGGTCGAGCCAACTTTGAGTCTGAGCTTCTTCCATCTTGGGCGATGGGATCGCAGTTAGAGAGAGAGAGAGAGAGAGAGAGTGAGTGTGTGTGAGAGAGAGAGGGATTGAATGAGAAAGAGGGAGGGTGTGGGTGAGAGGGGAGATTGAATGGGAAACAACAGGAAGGGAGGGGGGGTGGTGGGAGTAACATGAGATTGAATGGGAAACAGGGAGGAAGGGAGGGGGTGGTGGGAGTAACATGAGATTGAATGGGAAACAGGGAGGAAGGGAGGGGGTGGTGGGAGTAACATGAGATTGAATGGGTAACAGGGAGGAAGGGGGTGGTGGGAGTAGAGATTGAATGGGTAACATTGAATGGGGGGGTGGGAGTAGCACAGGAAGGAAACAGGGGAAGGGGGGTGTGGTGGGAGTAGCATGAGATTGAATGGGTAACAGGAAGGAAGGAAGGGGGTGGTGGGAGTAGCATGAGATTGAATGGGTAACAGGAAGGAAGGGAGGGGGTGGTGGGAGTAGCATGAGATTGAATGGGTAACAGGAAGGGAGGGAGGGGGTGGTGGGAGTAGCATGAGATTGAATGGGAAACAGGGAGAAGGAAGGGGGTGGTGGGAGTAGCATGAGATTGAATGGGTAACAGGAAGGAGGGGGAGGGGGTGGGGGAGTAGCATGAGATTGAATGGGTAACAGGAAGGAAGGGTGGTGGGAGTAGCATGAGATTGAATGGGTAACAGGAAGGAAGGAAGGGGGGTGGTGGGAGTAGCATGAGATTGAATGGGTAACAGGGAGGAAGGGGGTGGTGGGAGTAGCATGAGATTGAATGGGTAACAGGAGGAGGAGGAAGGGGGGGTGGTGGGAGTAGCATGAGATTGAATGGGTAACAGGAAGGGAAGGAAGGGGGGTGGTGGGAGTAGCATGAGATTGAATGGGTAACAGGAAGGAAGGAAGGGGGTGGTGGGAGTAGCATGAGATTGAATGGGTAGTGAGGTAATACCAGTTAGAGTAAGGGTACCTATCACGACTGGTCGGGGAGAGGATGTAAGGCTGCCGATGAAAAGTGTTTTCTGCTGAATGATAATAATAAGAAGAAGAAGAAAAGAACAAGAAGAAGAAGACAGAATCAGAATCCTTTATCTGTTTTTGAATATAGAGTTTTGATTTGGTCATGGTGACATAACTTGATACAAAAACAATATATATATATATATATATATATATATATATATATATATATATATATATATATATATATATATATATATATATATATATATATATATAAATGTAACCTTCTAAAAAAAAATCTAATAAAAACACATTTTTAAAATGATAAAAAAAGGAAAGAAAGGAAATCACTAACAATTAACTACATACAAAACCTTTATAGGTGAGCTCATGGAGGAAACCTATTTCAGCCTACATCCACCAATCTATCGAACCATTTGTCTATCTATCCATCCATCCATCCATCTATCTATTAATCTATCTATCTTTCTATCTCTCTATTCACAATCTATGTATCTGTAATATATTTATCAGCTATATATCTATTATTATTATTATTATTATTATTATTATTATTATTATTGTTGTTATTGTTATTATTAATATATTGTTATTGTTATTATTATTATTATTGTTATTGTTATTGTTGATATTATTATTATCGGCATTACTATTAACATTTTCACGTGGGCGGTTGGCAGATGCTACTGGTAGGTCCTCCTTCTTTTCTTTCATTCTTTTACCTCTTTTTAGCTTGCTGTTTCCTCTTAATTCACCCCTGAGATTCCCACATATGGTGGACAGGGTATATTTTAATGAAACAAATCAATATCACTCCATCTGTTGTAGATGAAGCTCGAGTGACACATGAAGAGATTGACCAGACACAGGACCTCCCCCCACTCTCTCTCTCTCTCTCTCTCTCTCTCTCTCTCTCTCTCTCTCTCTCTCTCTCTCTCTCTCTCTCTCTCTCTCTCTCTCTCTCTCTCCTCTCCCTCCCTCTCTCTCTCTCTCCCTCCCTCTCTCTCCCTCCCTCCCTCTCTCCCTCTCTCTCTCTCTCTCTCTCTCTCTCTCTCTCTCCCTCCCTCCCTCTCTCTCCCTCCCTCCCTCCCTCCCTCTCTCTCCCTCCCTCTCTCTCCCTCTCTCTCCTCTCTCCCTCCCTCCCTCTCTCTCCCTCTCTCCTCTCTCTCTCTCTCTCTCTCTCTCTCTCTCTCTCTCTCTCTCTCTCTCTCTCTCTCTCTCTCTCTCTCTCTCTCTCTCTCTCTCTCTCTCTCTCTCTCTCTCTCTCTCTCTCTCTCTCTCTCTCTCTCTCTCTCTCTCTCTCTCTCTCTCTCTCTCTCTCTCTCTCTCTCTCTCTCTCGTGCTTCATAACTATTCTTACTCTTCTTCTACCAACTCTTTACTGCTGTTTGTTCACACAAAGCATTGGCAAAAGCAAAACCTTATCCTTCAGTGATATTACTGTTACTATTAGTTTACTTTTTCTTTCATTTGGTCCTTTAACAAGTCACGGTTTATGACTTTTTCTCTTATTCTGATGCTACGTTCATCACTTCGTTACATTCAGTTGGAGAATAAATGTTGCCATGTTTATGTGATGTTTATGACTTTTTCTCTTATTCTGATGCGGCGTTCATCACTTCGTTACATTCAGTTGGAGAATAAATGTTGCCATGTTTATGTGATGTTTATTGGCTTTTTTATTATCTTATTTTGGAGGTGTTGTCTTCAAAGTGACGGCCATCTTTGCCTGTGTTGTCTGATTACCATTCCTTTAATCATGGTATATTCCCTTTCTCTTGTTTCTGTCATGGCACAAGCTCATTTTTTAAATTATTGTTTTGCCGAGCTTTGAAGTGTATTTGTGTGATTTCCTTGAAAGTTTATTCATAATACAGTTCAAATAGTTGTTCCTGTGACTAAACAATGTATAAATATATCAAAGTTTAACGTCATTGACTTCTACATTACATGGTAGATCTAATTACTCACTTATTTTGTCAGCAATTGGTTTGTGTTTAACAATAAATTTAGTTTCAATTCAGTTAATTTGCATCAATAAAGGCATTTAAAATGAAAGGAGATATGCCCATGATTTCTAATTTCAAATGTAAAGTGTATGCTAAGTATGAACTGCAGCCAGTAGATATTTATTTATATTTATATTTATATTTATATTTATATTTATATTTATATTTATATTTATATTTATGTTTATATTTATATTTTTATTTTATATATATTTATATTTATATTTATATTTATATTTATATTATATTTATATTTATATACATAGCAGATTAATCCATTTATCTTTTGAATTCAATAAGTAATAAATGATGTTTTCTGTCTGCCTATTTAATACATTTTTTTTTTATACCTTTTTTTTTCAGGTCTAGAATTTTTTGAAACATCAGCCAAAGAGAACATCAATGTAAAAGCTGTATTTGAAAGACTGGTAGACATCATATGCGACAAGATGTCTGAAAGCCTGACGCTGATCCCACCATGGTGAACAACACGGCCAAGTCAACTCGGCTGACTGAGAACCCCAACATGAACAACAGCGGCTGTTCCTGCTGATTGCACCCATCCCCGCGGTCCCCACCCCATTCTCTCCTCACTTACTCTTTATCATTAGCGCTACTAGTATTATTGGGTTTTTGTCATTTTGCCATGGAAGGAAGAACGACAGCACATTTACCTCCCTTTCCCCCAAGTGTGAGTGACCAATAGAGCAGTTGTGTGTCCATTTGTGTGACTGAATACAAAAAATGGACTGGTTTGGTTTTTGGTTTTTTTTCTCTCAAATGAAGACTAGGTTTGAATTAAGCTTCATTTGGGATTTCTCTTCGTCTTCTTTATAGTTGCCCACCCCCCCCCCTCTCCCAAATGAATCTCTTTGCTATTTAGTTTGTGTGGATGAACTATGAGGGAAATAAAGTAACGAGAAGGTTATGTTTTCAAATCTATCACTTGTTTCCGTCATGATATCATTATTTCTGAGCCTCTAGAGAAGAGGATTGCAATATTGTGTTTCACATCCAGTGAGAAGATGATTGAGTCGTGAAGTGAATTTTATCTCTACAGGGAATGCTAATAACGGGGGTTGGTTTTATTTTCTGATTATTTTTTTTTGCAAGAGAAATGCTCAGGCAACCCAGTTGATGTCTGTAATGTTGTGTGGATGACAGAGGATGAAAGTACACATGCTAAAAGCCAGAAA
>JAXRKP010001052.1:2500-117500 GCA_037039925.1 Doris montereyensis | reverse complement strand
CACAGAAGAAATGGGCTATGTTGCCGCTAGTTATCTTCTCTGCTTCCCTAACCAGCTTGATGTGTTGTTCTGACGTGTACTGGACACAAGAATCGGTTTATGAAGTCATCACGAGACGTGTTCAAGCATTCATTTTGAGGAATCTCCATGACCTATATTTTTGTCTTGATTTGATCCGTGTGGAGATGTAGACACGCAATACCTGCCTTGAGAGTTGACAGCGGAATGCTTATTTCATCGGGATGCGCCCCTTTCTGTTTGCGTTTATGAGTGTGTGTGTGTGTGTGTGTGTGAAGATTGATGTGAGGGATGAAAAGATTTCGTGGGTGTACCTATACCCACGTTGCATGATTTCTGTCTTTTTATCCCCATTGTCAAGACTTTTTGACTGCCTTTATTTATTTGATAATTTGCTTTATTCCCATAGTGATGCTTTATACATTATTTTACAGTCATTTACATGTAGTGTTTTCATGTTTTGTAAAGTACTCTAGCATTTGAAATTTAGAGTGACAGTTTCGTTTTTTAGTAGGTTTTTTCTCTCTCTCTAAATCTTCAACTGTAAAGCATTGTAAGATCTGTGTTTCAAAGTGACGTTTAGCCTCATGGGACAATGAGCTTAGACAATGCCTGGAAATTTTCTGGTTGTGGAATATTTAACTTCATTGTCATACTACTACTAGTACTATTGTTTCTTTTGTCTTTTTCATCTCTTGTCTTGGCAACTAATACTAATAGTATTCTTTAGTCTAGTTTAGTCAATGTACTTTTTCTTATACACACTTTGTAGTTTTTGTTTTTTTTACATTATTCAGACTAGATGAGAACTTTTCTAACTGGACTTAACCGAGATAAGTTTAACAGTGAAATCATTCAACACACAATTGTGTCTTCATTGAAAAGAAAGGTCTCTACAGTTTGCTTGGTTTTGGAGTCTAGCATTTATTCATATGTCATTTCTGTCAGTCATATGTGCGCTGATTATTATTTTTTAATTTCAGCAATATAGTTAACTTTTTGCTTTAAAACAATTGACATATTTTAGAAAATTGCGTTGGATGTTGACATAATTAATGCGGTAGGATTACTCCTTATCTTACATATGACATGTACCATAGTCCATACAGGTGCATTCAAACAACAACCACAATAAATCTGGCGTGTCTCTCTCCAGTTGGGGCAGATTCAATTTTCACACGTTTGAATTTTGCATCACATGGGAGAATAAATAGATTTATATTTAGGTTGTCCAATTAGTGTTGACAGATGTTGTGATAGACAGTATTATAGACAAGTCTTTGCCTGAAACACTAAAGAGTATGTAGAAGCTATGTGTTGTGTGAATTTAATTTAAAGCTGCTTTAATTTCATTGTTTAATTTCCATTATTATAATGTGAATCTATTTAATTTCCATTAAAATATGAATTTATATAATATAATATATTTACATGTGATTTTCCCACTACATTTTACCTTAGCTCAATTTACTCTTTTCTTTTTCTTTTGTTTCTGGTTTGTTTTTATTGAAGATTTCATATTTAGTGTCCCCCTTTGCCCCACCCTACCCTTCCCAGAATTGAGTTACCTATTTGTAATCACACCAGTGTTGTTACAGCTGTACTTTGTCTTCATTCTATACATACGTACATATAATAATAATAATAATATACATATAAATAAATATCTGTTGGGTTTAAAATATTAATCTTTTAGTGCTTAGGTTTTGTATGATTTTGTCCTTAATTCTAGGTAGGCTTTATGCTAGGCCATGAGGCTGGACACACACTGGAAATAATTTATGTAGATACAAATAAAGTCATGATAACCAAACTCATGTGTGAACTTGCCCTTTATTTTCATTGCTTCTCTCCCTTGTGTGAAATCGTGTGCTGTCTCTCACCTCCTTCTTTCACTCTTGTGTGAAATCATGTGCTGTCTCTCACCTCCTTCTTTCACTCTTGTGTGAAATCATGTGCTGTCTCTCACCTCCTTCTTTCACTCTTGTGTGAAATCATGTGCTGTCTCTCACCTCCTTCTTTCACTCTTGTGTGAAATCATGTGCTGTCTCTCACCTCCTTCTTTCACTCTTGTGTGAAATCATGTGCTGTCTCTCACCTCCTTCTTTCCCTCTTGTGTGAAATCGTGTGCTGTCTCTCACCTCCTTCTTTCCCTCTTGTGTGAAATCATGTGCTGTCTCTCACCTCCTTCTTTCCCTCTTGTGTGAAATCATGTGCTGTCTCTCACCTTTCCCTCTTGTGTGAAATCATGTGCTGTCTCTCACCTCCTTCTTTCCCTCTTGTGTGAAATCCTTCTTTCACTCATTCTTTTGTGACAGGTTTTGTTGGGTTTTTAAAAGATGTTTTTGTTATACAATATTTTAGAGGAAAATTTTCCTTTTCTCAGTAGAAATAAGCGGTTGGCAAGTGCTACTGGTGGCTCTTAAATCTTTTCTTTCACTCTTTTACTTATCACTCAGCACGCCATTTCCTCTGAGATAACCACATGTGGTGGACAGGGTAAGTTTCACCAAAATAAAATCTCAGTGAAAATATTTCTAGAACGGTTTGTCTTTAATGTGTTTCTCTTTGTTAATGCATTTTTGATGTGGGCGGGCGTTGCTGGTCGGTTCTATTTCCTTTCTTTCCGTCTTTCACTTATCTTTCATCTTGCTGTTTCCTCTTAATTCACCCTGAGATTACCGCAATGGTGGACAGGGTAAATTTCAATAAAACAAACGTCTTTGTTTGTATATTTGTGGGGACTCGGTAGGCCAGAGGCAAGGTGTCGACCTCTCAACCAAAAGGTAGTGGGTTCCAGTTTTTGCCAGCAAAATCTACCACCCTGCTCCAAGTAGGTGGATCGACACCTAGTCTCATTGGGGACGGATGATAAAAAGGAGGTATCCTGTGCAGATTACAACATTCTATGCATGTTAAAGATCCCTTGGCTGTTTACAGAGAAGTCCGGGCAAAAAAAAATTAAAACCCTACCTAATCCCCCGAGATCACCTTCGTTGTGGATGTGGGTACATCAAATCAAATCAAGTCAAAATTGTACATTTCTTATACTTAACATTGAAAAATTTTAATTGATCGAATGAGGGGACTTGGTAGCCCAGAGGCAAGGTGTTGTCCTCTTAACCAAAAGTTCATGGGATTAAGCCCCAGCTGGTTGAAAAGTAGTGAAGAAAACAATAAAGATTGGATTTTCAAAATATGTGAATAAAAATATATAATATATCTTAATTTTATTCTGTATCCTGGTACATAAATATCTTTTTTTTAACTTAGTTTCATTTAAAATCATAAAAGAAATAATGAAAAGCTAAAACATTTTAACAGACAAAGTGACCATTATCCGCTGCAAACTTTGAAAGCATGCAAGCAAATACATTTCATAAGGTCAAAACTAATTCTTTAACTTTAGATCTTATTGAAATGTATTTGGCGACACAGATTGGATTATGATGGAAAGCAAGAAGGTAGCCCATTGACAATAGGAATAGTTCATATCTGGACTACACAGATTGGAGTATGATGAAGGCAAGAAGGTAGCCCATACTACACAGATTGGATTATGATGGAAAGCAAGAAGGTAGCCCATACTACACAGATTGGATTATGATGGAAAGCAAGAAGGTAGCTACACACAGATTGGATTATGATGGAAAGCAAGAAGGTGCCCATACTACACAGATTGGATTATGATGGAAAGCAAGAAAGGTAGCCCAATAGGAATAGTTCATATCTGGACTACACAGATTGGATTATGATGGAAAGCAAGAAGGTAGCCCATACTTCACAGATTGGATTATGATGGAAAGCAAGAAGGTAGCCCATTGACAATAGGAATAGTTCATATCTGGACTACACAGATTGGATTATGATCTGAACTACACAGATTGATTATGATGGAAAGCAAGAAGGTAGCCCATACTACACAGATTGGATTATGATGGAAAGCAAGAAGGTAGCCCATACTACACAGATTGGATTATGATGGAAGGCAAGAAGGTAGCCCATACTACACAGATTGGATTATGATGGAAGGCAAGAAGGTAGCCCATACTACACAAATTGGATTATGATGGAAGGCAAGAAGGTAGCCCATACTACACAGATTGGATTATGATGGAAAGCAAGAAGGTAGCCCATACTACACAGATTGGATTATGATGGAAAGCAAGAAGGTAGCCCATACTACACAGATTGGATTATGATGGAAAGCAAGAAGGTATCCCATACTACACAGATTGGATTATGATGGAAAGCAAGAAGGTAGCCCATACTACACAGATTGGATTATGATAGAAGGCAAGAAGGTAGCCCACACTACACAGATTGGATTATGATAGAAGGCAAGAAGGTAGCCCATACTACACAGATTGGATTATGATGGAAAGCAAGAAGGTAGCCCATTGACAATAGGAATAGTTCATATCTGGACTACACAGATTGGATTATGATGGAAAGCAAGAAGGTAGCTCATTGACAATAGGAATAGTTCATAGCTGCCAACCAGTACGTCAAAAACATATTTAGTACGTTTTTTTGGGTCTTGAGTACATTACTCTGTATTTACCTTGAAAAGCATGTATGTGAGGATTAACTGTAATTTTAGTTTTTTGAGAATCCCTAAATTAAAGGCAGAGACTCTGAGAGATTAGGGTGAAAATCTTGAGATGAAATTCTGAGTTCACAAAACTATTATCGCACTTTGCCAGAAAAGCCAGTGATTGACAGATTTTTGTTGTTATTAACTGTAAAAGGTGTTAATTCAAGTTGGAATAAGTTTGCGTGATCAGAGTGTGTTTTTACTTGAAAAAGTTGGCAGCTGTGATATTTATTTCAGGCAAGAACACAGCCAGTTGACAGAATGATTAATTTAAATGAATAGCACAGAAGATTGACAACCAAACGGTAAAACACTTTAGTTATACGGACATGAGTCGACATAAAAGTTAAGTGAATAGAACCAGCTGCAATGGAAAGACAGCCAGTAGGGTTGGGAAACATAACGGATATAGCCAACAATAACTCCAATCTGTTTCATTGAAATTTACTCCCATCCACCCTTTCCATGAAATGATTTAAGTTAGAAAGGGGTCACAGCTTTAATTGCCATCATAGTCTTTTCTTTGCTTTCTTTCATTACAATTTGTCCTTTTACTCGAGACTTTGATTCCAATAACTCATTGGTTTAAAGATAGAAAGCAACAACAGGTGATTAAGAGGTCAAATATGGTGAACTTTTATATATTACTTTATAGCTTGATAAAAATTCAAAGTCAGGAGAAAAGTGACAAATATTCTAAACAAATCAACTCAAGTGTGAACTAGTGTCCCTGTCACCTTTGCAAAGTCAGAAGAAAAGTGACAAATATTTGCCCCCCTCACTGTCACTTTGTAAAGTCAGAAAGAAAGTGACAAATATTTGCCCCCCTCACTGTCACTTTGTGAAGTCAGAAAGAAAGTGACAAATATTTGCCCCCCCCTTCCCCTCACTGTCACTTTGTAAAGTCAGAAGAAAAGTGACAAATATTTGCCGCCCCCCCCTCACTGTCACTTTGTGAAGTCAGAAGAAAAGTAACAAATAATTGCCCCCCCTCCCCTCCCCCTCCCCCTCACTGTCACTTTGTGAAGTCAGAAGAAAAGTGACAAATATTCTAAACAAATCAACTCAAGTGTGAAATAGTGCTCCTGTCACCTTTGTAAAGTCAGAAGAAAAGTGACAAATATTTGTCCCCTCACTGTCACTTTGTAAAGTCAGAAGAAAAGTGACCAATATTTGTCCCCTCACTATCACTTTGTAAAGTCAGAAGAAAAGGGACAAATATTTGCCCCCTCACTGTCACTTTGGGAAATCAGAAGAAAAGTGACAAATATTCTAAAAATAACTCAAATGTTAAATTTTCTTCCTGTACTGTCAAGTGTCACCTTTGTAAAATAAATTTGATGAGTAGATTAAATAGTAATGTAAAATATAAAATGTATTCTCAGATGTGGAGAACAGTCAATTATGAATGATTGTGTAACTTGCATATTTTACTTTTCATAAATGTCATAAAATCAAGTTAGAAATTATTTGTTTTTAAGTCGTAAAGAATTAGACAATGACTACATAATAACATTAAAATTTGCATATAAATGAACATTTTCCTTTTCGTAAATGTGATAAAATAGGTAAGATTTTAATTTTAAAAAGGTATATAGAATTAAGACAATGAACATAATATTGTCTATTATCACAGGCCAAGTTTCAGTGGGATAAAAACATGTTTACATTCATTTTGTATTTGATCATTTCCCATACATGTGTTGAGGTGATAAAGACATTACATAGTAATCACAGCTGTAAAGGTTCAAATTTCATAAATTAACATGGATGAGTATATTATGTGTAAAACATGGCAAGAAAATATCACCATAATGTACATACGACCATGGACACACAAGTAACCAAAACTTGACAAGGCATTACAAGGGAACAAAAATAGACGTATTGATCGGTCATTTGTGAGTTGGTAAGCACGTAAAGGTATTTGCTAGCAAGATAAAAAAAACAGGAACAGGGGGTACAGTACAAGTTGCCAAAGACAGACGGTCGGCTCAGAACTTTATTGCCCTAACTACACACTAACTCATTTCGAGAAAAGCGGCTCTAACTCTAAAGTTCTCAGCTGAAAAGAGAATCTGAAGTTAGGAGAAATTGCAAGTGTCATTTGTGACAAACGTAGACCGAATTTGATTACAATTTTTCATGAGATAAAACAAATGGCGACTGAATCTGATGATAATCAAAAGTCCCAAATTGTCAAATGAGTAGATGGCACAATAAAAATCTGAGACAACGAGACTTTGGTAGAAACAGCTTTGGAATGGAGTGAGTTAAAGAGAGTACATGCGTAAACTCTCTTCTGGTTTGCCAGATGGTAGGAAATCAGATCTTTTCTTCTTTTTTCTTTTTTAGGCCCAATTGTTGATGAATTTCGTCAGAGCAGATATTGAAATCTTTTTGCAAATAGTCAACAATTTATCTCATCTGTCTTTCCCAAAGAAGTTTTCTTTCTTAGTACTTTTTAGGTCATCGCTGTAATTTTTCTTTTTTGCACCATTTTGAGGCAGCAAACAACAACACCAAAGTAAAAAGTTGTGTCTAAAGTTTGGGACGAAGGACGGGAGGGAAAAGAAACAAACACCTGTTTTCAAGTATGTTCAGAATGTGGTACTTAATATTAAGTAAGACATGAAATCAGCGTGTCTTCAGTTACAACCATGTTGGTCTCCTTTCCTAGGGTAATAATAACAACAATATTTGGCCTGTCTGTACATATAGGCTGGCTGACATTCAAGGCTTCTTGAGGCAAGAAAATATCACCTGGCATTGGTGCTCACCAAACACTGATTTTGAAGAATGCATGAAAAGAATTGTCCTATTACATGAAATTAACATTAAAAATATATATATATATATCACATGTTTATATTGCAATCATCCTTCTGTTCAGGAAAGTTTGTTGATTTGATGAGTAGGCACATATATTACGTAAACATTTTATGAAACAAACGCATTTTGCACTGAAAGTCAAAGTCAACAAATTGATTAAAAACAATAGTAAAAAAATATTATCATCCCTTGCCGAATATGAACAATTCTAAGTTAAGCAAAAATATTCTCATCCCTTGCGAGAATATAAACAATTCTAAGTTAAGCAAAAATATATCCTGTCAAGTAAATTTAGCAGCAAAAATCAGGGCTTTTATAATAATTTCAATCAAAAGGTGATTAACTATCAATTCATGCAGTTAATGTCCCAACTGCCATATCAAGCAACGGATATCTCACTGTCAATTCACATATTAATGTACTGTCCAGAAAAAGTAATGCATATTATTTCTATGTGACTTAAAACCTGTTCTTAGACTTATTGTTCACATTTCATACCAGTGTTTTGTTTGGTTACTGTGAGTGAGTTCTTTTCAACTGGTTTTTATTCCAATTCTCTCGCTGTTAATAAATCAAGGTATGAAGATTTCATGTCCGTGATTTTGTCCTTTTTGTACCTTTTTGTTTCGAAATATGATATGCGTTACTTTTTGTGGCCAGATAATTCTTTCCTGTAATTTTACCAAAGTTTAGGTTTTGTCATCATGTCAAGCAGTTAATATTTCAACTATCATACCAAGCAATTGATATTTTACTGTCATTATCATGTTAATATTCCAACTATCATACCAAGCAATTGATATTTTACTGTCATTATCATGTTAATAGTTCAAATAGTTAATGCTTTACTGTAATTTCAAACAGGTTAATGTTTTACTGTCATTATCATGTTAATATTCCAACTATCATACCAAGCAATTGATATTTTACTGTCATTATCATGATAATAGTTCAAATAGTTAATGCTTTACTGTAATTTCAAACAGGTTAATGTTTTACTGTCATTATCATGTTAATATTCCAACTATCATACCAAGCAATTAATATTTTACTGTCATTATTATTTTAATAGTTCAAATAGTTAATGCTTTACTGTAATTTCAAACAGGTTAATGTTTTACTGTCATTATCATGTTAATATTCCAACTATCATACCAAGCAATTAATATTTTACTGTCATTATCATTTTAATAGTTCAAATAGTTAATGCTTTACTGTAATTTCAAACAGGTCAATGTTTTACTGTCATTATCATGTTAATATTCCAACTATCATACCAAGCAATTGATATTTTACTGTCATTATCATGTTAATAGTTCAAATAGTTAATGCTTTACTGTAATTTCAAACAGGTTAATGTTTTGCTGTCATTATGTTAATATTTTAAATAGTTAATGCCTTACTGTAATTTCAAACAGGTTAATGTTTTGCTGTCATTATCATGTTAATATTTCAAATAGTTAATGCTTTACTGTAATTTCAAACAGGTTAATGTTTTGCTGTCATTATCATGTTAATATTTCAAATAGTTAATGCTTTACTGTAATTTCAAACAGGTTAATGTTTTGCTGTCATTATCATGTTAATATTTCAAATAGTTAATGCTTTACTGTAATTTCAAACAGGTTAATGTTTTGCTGTCATTTCAAGCAGTAGATGATTCTCCTGTTGGTGAATCGGCTAAAGCAATTGTATTCTCATTTTCCATTTGCCCTCTTTCGGTTGCGTTATTTTCCATCGCATCGTCTTCCTTGGTCTTTCAATGGCACTCAAAGCTTCGCTGTTCTGCTCTAGCACTGACCCCTCTTCAGCGTTCACAAAGCCTTCATTGACCAGTCCAGTAGCGGCAGTATCATCTTCATCACCTTCAGCCGTGTGCAAGAGGGAGGTATCCTCAGGTGTAGTTTCAGCATGGGTTTCTTCTGAGATGTATAAATTAGGTGCGGCTATTGTCTCAACTTCTGGCATTTGAGAAATGTTATTCTTTTCAGTAGATGGCGGTGGAAGAATATCAGGATGCGCAGGCTCTTCGTCCTTTCCTACAGGTCTGTCAAGATCTGTCACAATCACAGAGGCTTGTGAGCCAAACCTTGGGAACATAAGAAAATTTATGTCATTTAATTACAACCACCAATGCCTATAAGACACCAATGCCTATAAAACAAATATTTGTAGTTCAGAAGAAATACAAGCAAAGAATTCATAAAATACAAGATGAAATAAAAACTTTGTTAAACCTGTTCTGACAACAAATAAAGTTTCAATTGGAGATGAATGGACCATTACACAAATCAAATAGTCTGCGTTATTTGACTCTTGTCATGTCAAGTACGGATAAGGACAAAGACGAGGTATTAGCACTTGGATCAGTGATCTCATTGATCACCGAGCCATCGGACAGGGAAAATCAGAAATAGCTACGGCCTGGCACCCATAAGGCGTAGTTAGATCTAGAAAGTTGTTTAAATCTGGGACACAAATGGAAAGAATTGTTAGTGAATATAACTGCTAGTCATGATAAAGGTTCACACAAAAGACCATGTTAACGAAACTCCTTTTCGAGAAGCGCAGTTAGCTTGGTTGGCAGTGCGCTCTCTCTTGTCATGACGAGGCAAAGCTCACGACACAGAGATGGCGGGTTCGATTCTATTGATGTCAAGATTTTCTCCGTGTTTATTCATCCGTTCTCTCTCTGCCCATTTGCCTTGTCTTTGTTCCTAGCAGGTTTTCTCTGCCTGAAAATAATATTTCATGTTCACATTCATCACTTGGGGTGTAAGTGTAAGTGTAAGTGTAAGTGTAAGTGTGAAAGGCCTAAACACAGGATTGACGTGGGGTCTCTTCTCTTCAAGTGATTCTCTCTCTGCCCTGAGCTTCAAGTGATTCTCTCTCTGCCCTGAGCTTCAAGTGATTCTCTCTCTGCCCTGAGCTTCAATTGATTCTCTCTGCCCTGAGCTTCAATTGATTCTCTCTCTGCCCTGAGCTTCAAGTGATTCTCTCTCTGCCCTGAGCTTCAATTGATTCTCTCTCTGCCTGAGCTTCAATTGATTCTCTCTCTGCCCTGAGCTTCAAGTGATTCTCTCTCTGCCCTGAGCTTCAATTGATTCTCTCTCTGCCCTGAGCTTCAATTGATTCTCTCTCTGCCCTGAGCTTCAATTGATTCTCTCTCTGCCCTGAGCTTCAAGTGATTCTCTCTCTGCCCTGAGCTTCTCTCTCTGCCCTGAGCTTCAATTGATTCTCTCTCTGCCCTGAGCTTCAATTGATTCTCTCTCTGCCCTGAGCTTCAAGTGATTCTCTCTCTGCCCTGAGCCTTCAATTGATTCTCTCTCTGCCCTGAGCTTCAATTGATTCTCTCTCTGCCCTGAGCTTCAATTGATTCTCTCTCTGCCCTGAGCTTCAATTGATTCTCTCTCTGCCCTGAGCTTCAAGTGATTCTCTCTCTGCCCTGAGCTTCAAGTGATTCTCTCTCTGCCCTGAGCTTCAATTGATTCTCTCTGCTGCCTGAGCTTCAAGTGATTCTCTCTCTGCCCTGAGCTTCAATTGATTCTCTCTCTGCCCTGAGCTTCAAGTGATTCTCTCTCTGCCCTGAGCTTCAATTGATTCTCTCTCTGCCCTGAGCTTCAATTGATTCTCTCTCTGCCCTGAGCTTCAATTGATTCTCTCTCTGCCCTGAGCTTCAATTGATTCTCTCTCTGCCCTGAGCTTCAAGTGATTCTCTCTGCCTGATTCTCTCTCTGCCCTGAGCTTCAAGTGATTCTCTCTCTGCCCTGAGCTTCAAGTGATTCTCTCTCTGCCCTGAGCTGATTCTCTCTCTGCCCTGAGCTTCAATTGATTCTCTCTCTGCCCTGAGCTTCAAGTGATTCTCTCTCTGAAGTGATTCTCTCTCTGCCCTGAGCTTCAATTGATTCTCTCTCTGCCCTGAGCTTCAAGTGATTCTCTCTCTGCCCTGAGCTTCAAGTGATTCTCTCTCTGCCCTGAGCTTCAAGTGATTCTCTCTCTGCCCTGAGCTTCAAGTGATTCTCTCTCTGCCCTGAGCTTCAATTGATTCTCTCTCTGCCCTGAGCTTCAATTGATTCTCTCTCTGCCCTGAGCTTCAATTGATTCTCTCTCTGCCCTGAGCTTCAATTGATTCTCTCTCTGCCCTGAGCTTCAATTGATTCTCTCTCTGCCCTGAGCTTCAAGTGATTCTCTCTCTGCCCTGAGCTTCAAGTGATTCTCTCTGATTCTCTCTCTGCCCTGAGCTTCAAGTGATTCTCTCTCTGCCCTGAGCTTCAATTGATTCTCTCTCTGCCCTGAGCTTCAATTGATTCTCTCTCTGCCCTGAGCTTCAATTGATTCTCTCTCTGCCCTGAGCTTCAATTGATTCTCTCTCTGCCCTGAGCTTCAATTGATTCTCTCTCTGCCCTGAGCTTCAATTGATTCTCTCTCTGCCCTGAGCTTCAAGTGATTCTCTCTCTGCCCTGAGCTTCAATTGATTCTCTCTCTGCCCTGAGCTTCAAGTGATTCTCTCTCTGCCCTGAGCTTCATTCTCTCTCTGCCCTGAGCTTCAATTGATTCTCTCTCTGAGCCCTCTCTCTGAGCTTCAAGTGATTCTCTCTCTGCCCTGATTCTCTCTCTGCCCTGAGCTTCAATTGATTCTCTCTCTGCCCTGAGCTTCAATTGATTCTCTCTCTGCCCTGAGCTTCAATTGATTCTCTCTCTGCCCTGAGCTTCAATTGATTCTCTCTCTGCCCTGAGTGATTCTCTCTCTGCCTGATTCTCTCTCTGCCCTGAGCTTCAAGTGATTCTCTCTCTGCCCTGAGCTTCAATTGATTCTCTCTCTGCCCTGAGCTTCAAGTGATTCTCTCTCTGCCCTGAGCTTCAAGTGATTCTCTCTCTGCCCTGAATAGCTCATAATTGTTGATCTGAACATGTCTGCCCTGACCAAACTTTCATCTGAAATTATGTGGAGCTGTAAGCAATGTCGCTTTTGCCCGAGTTTCCTTGTTTTTGCCCTGACAAATATCTTTGTAAGACATTGAAAACAAATTGGGCAAATGGTATGAATTTCCATTGACTGATTGGGTGAATTTCCATTGTCGGATTGTGTGAATTTCCATTATCGGATTGTGTGAATTTCCATTGTCGGATTGTGTGAATTTCCATTGTTGGATTGTGTGAATTTCAATCGTCGGATTGTGTGAATTTCTATTCTCAGATTGTGTGAATTTCCATCGTCATATTGTGTGAATTTCCATTGTCATATTGTGTGAATTTCCATTGTCGGATTGTGTGAATTTCCATTGTCGGTTTGTGTGAATTTCCATTGTCATATTGTGTGAATTTCCATTGTTGGATTGTGCCCTGAATTTCCATTGTCGGATTGTGTGAATTTCCATTGTCATATTGTGTGAATTTCCATGCCCTGTCGGATTGTGTGAATTTCCATTGTCATATTGTGTGAATTTCCATTATTTGATTGTGTGAATTTCCATTGTCATATTGTGTGAATTTCCATTATTTGATTGTGTGAATTTACATTGTTGGATTGTGTGAATTTCCATTATTTGATTGTGTGAATTTCCATTGTTGGATTATGTAAATTTCCATTATTTGATTGTGTGAATTTCCATTGTCATATTGTGTGAATTTCCTGTTATCGGATTGTGTGAATTTCCATTGTTGGATTGTGTGAATTTCCATTGTCCTCTCTCTGTTGTGTGAATTTCCATTGTCATATTGTGTGAATTTCCATTAAAGAGTACTAAAGAGTTTACCACCAGCCAAACATGGGCAGAGTGTACTAAAGAGTTTACCACCAACCAAATATGGGCAGAGTGTACTAAAGAGTTTTACCACCAACCAAACATGGGCAGAGTGTACTAAAGAGTTTACCACCAGCCAAATATGGGCAGAGTGTACTAAAGAGTTTACCACCAACCAAACATTGGCAGAGTGTACTAAAGAGTTTACCACCAACCAAACATGGGCAGTTTACCACCAGCTAAACATTGGCAGAGTGTACTAAAGAGTTTACCACCAGCCAAACATGGGCAGAGTGTACTAATGAGTTTACCACCAACCAAACATGGGCAGAGTGTACTAAAGTTTACCACCAAATAAATATGGGCAGAGTGTACTAAAGAGTTTACCACCAACCAAATATGGGCAGAGTGTACTAAAGAGTTTACCACCAGCCAAACATGGGAAAGAGTGTACTAAAGAGTTTACCACCAACCAAATATGGGCAGAGTGTACTAAAGAGTTTACTACCAGCCAAACATGGGCAGAGTGTACTAAAGAGTTTACCACCAACCAAATATGGGCAGAGTGTACTAAAGAGTTTACCACCAACCAAATATGGGCAGTTTACCACCAACCAAACATTGGCAGAGTGTACTAAAGAGTTTACCACCAACCAAACATGGGCAGTTTACCACCAACCAAACATTGGCAGAGTGTACTAAAGAGTTTACCACCAACCAAACATGGGCAGAGTGTACTAAAGAGTTTACCACCAACCAAACATTGGCAGAGTGTACTAAAGAGTTTACCACCAACCAAATATGGGCAGAGTGTACTTAAGAGTTTACCACCAGCCAAATGGGCAGAGTGTACTAAAGGTTTACCACCAACCAAACATTGGCAGAGTGTACTAAAAAGTTTACCACCAACCAAACATTGGCAGAGTGTACTAAAGAGTTTACCACCAACTAAACATGGGAGTGTACTAGAACCAAACATGGGAAGAGTGTACTAAAGAGTTTACCACCAACCAAACATTGGCATAGTGTACTAAAGAGTTTACCACCAACCAAATATGGGCAGGGTGCAAAAGTTTACCACCAGCCAAACATGGGCAGAGTGTACTAAAGAGTTTACCACCAGCCAAACCATGGGCAGAGTGTACTAACCAACCAAACATGGGCAGTTTTACCACCAACCAAACATGGGCAGTGTACTAAAGAGTTTACCACCAACCAAACATGGGCAGAGTGTACTAAAGAGTTTACCACCAACCAAACATGGGCAGAGTGTACTAAAGAGTTTACCACCAGCCAAACATGGGCAGAGTGTACTAAAGAGTTTACCACCAGCCAAACATGGGCAGAGTGTACTAAAGAGTTTACCACCAGCCAAACATGGGCAGAGTTTACCACCAAAAACAGAGTTTACCACCAACCAAACATGGGCAGAGTGTACTAAAGTTTACCACCAACCAAACATGGGCAGAGTGTACTAAAGAGTTTACCACCAACCAAACATGGGCAGAGTGTACTAAAGAGTTTACCAACCAAACATGGGCAGAGTGTACTAAAGAGTTTACCACCAGCCAAACATGGGCAGAGTGTACTAAAGTTTACCACCAACCAAACATGGGCAGTGTACTAAAGTTTTACCACCAGCCAAACATGGGCAGAGTGTACTAAAGAGTTTACCACCAACCAAACATGGGCAGAGTGTACTAAAGAGTTTACCACCAACCAAACATGGGCAGAGTGTACTAAAGAGTTTACCACCAACCAAACATGGGCAGAGTGTACTAAAGAGTTTACCACCAACCAAACATGGGCAGAGTGTACTAAAGAGTTTACCACCAACCAAACATGGGCAGAGTGTACTAAAGAGTTTACCACCAGCCAAACATGGGCAGTTTACCACCAACCAAACATGGGCAGAGTGTACTAGTTTACCACCAACCAAACATGGGCAGAGTGTAGTGTACTAAAGAGTTTACCACCAGCCAAACATGGGCAGAGTGTACTAAAGAGTTTACCACCAGCCAAACATGGGCAGTTTACCACCAACCAAACGTGGGCAGTTTACCACCAACCAAACATGGGCTGAGTGTACTAAAGAGTTTACCACCAACCAAACATGGGCAGAGTGTACTCACGTCATCCAACTCCATCAGTTCTAGCGGCCTGTTTATGGTACCAGCCAGGTACATGGTTTCCAGGTCCGGTCCCATTGGCGGTTCGGGATAAAGATCTTCCCTGTATTCTGTTTTTTCTACACAATCCAATCAAAATAAACACAGTAAGAAAAACAGAGATTAAACAAAGTAGCTTATATCAATTTAATCAGTTTACAATTGTTAACGTTTTGTAAATTAAGAAAAGGAAGTTGTGAAAAGCCGTATGTATTACTACAGTACTATTCTTTATAGAAAATGCAAGAATCAAATATTAAGTCTTTGACTACATTTATTTCTGGATTAAAATCGCATTTAATTTTTATACGAAAGAAGCACAAAACCAAATCAAGTGTTGAACACTTGTCTGTGCCACTTCACCGGATGTTTTGATCATAAAATTTGAATAAAAACTAAAAACTAGGTATGTATAGAAATGAAACAAATAGTGTGTATGTCATGAAATGCCAACATATCGGCTTATGGTGGTCGGAACACGTCAGTATGGGAAGCCGAATTATCAGGTTGTGGTAGTCAAAAGAGTGAACAAATTGTTGGGTTCAATGCTAAATCAAAATATGCGTGCTGACAGTAATACTCAAGGATCGAGTTTGTCAGTTATTATGAAGAATGAAAAAGAAATTTGCTTTTGCTACAGGACATATTTTGTGATTATGGCTAGAAATATGTCAAAAGCCAGATAATCTCAGTCAGAGGAGATGATTAAAGAGACGATATCTTTGTGTTAAAAAGTGTTTTCCAAGAATGTTTCCATCAACAGGAAAGGAAGTCCATAATTGTATATCTAGTACACACTCTGAGTTTTTTAAAAGCAGAAAAGAGATTTGTTTTTTCAGGTTAAACAAATACAACGACCTTCCCCTAATATGTTTTCATCTGGAAATATAAAAACTTTGCACCAATGTCCTACTCTCTTGCCTTCTTCTATAATCCAAATAAGGACAGTAAAAAGAAAGTTTCTTCAAGGCCGTTATAGCCCAAAGAGCCGGAGCTTATCTTAGTTTCTATAGCGTGAAGCAGAACAGGTGATAATAATCACCTCCTGGACAGGACAGCTAGTCTGATGCAAGTTTTGACTCCCAATTTAACCATTTACACCTGGGTTGAGTGACAAAATTGCGTGTTAAGTGTCTTTCCCAAGCAACATGTCAGACTTAGATTTACTCGGGATTTGAACCCGGAACCTCATGATCCCAAGTTTGAAAATGAGCAATCTTTGCACTGATCATGGCCTTTTACGCTCTTTCCCTCTTCTGTGATTCCAATAAAATGAATTGAAAAAAGACCAATTCTTGCACTGACACCCTTTTAATAAACACATCACCACAATACATACAATATACGACATATCAATTTGTTCCCAAACCTGCAAACTCCACAGCATCTGGCATTTCATCCCAAATTTTGACCAACGCATTTTGGGTCACAGGATCTCTAACAGGTTTCTGACGCTGCGTTGAGGAACATACCTGGAATACAAGAGATGAAAAATATGAAAATGTTCCACTAGTAAAAAAGGAAGGCTTTATAAGTTTGTATATTTCATCCTATACTATAACTGGCAATCTCGTTATCAAAGTCTCTCTCCATCTTGTGTGAAGTATTCGTTAGAGCAACCTACGGACGACACTTATCAATGGCTTATACAGCTTCATATTGTGGTCAACAGAGGAATGCAGAGTTGAGCCCCTTTCCAAAGGGAAAGAAAGAACTTGAATCGGTGTCATTAAAACTTTGACCTCACAACACTATCCATTTGATGACCACCATCAGTCAAACTTTGTAATTGTGTGCTTATACTCCCATGCCACCAGTAAAAGCGCACGGTAAACAGATTTAGAGAAGAGGACAAGAAGACCAGTGAGGTGCCAGTAGCTCAGTCAGGTAGAGCATCTCACTAGCCCCCACAAGGCCTGAGTACAATTCCCAGTCCGGGCAAATTTTCTGGTCCTCTATCGAAGCAGCAGCAAAATGAGTAGCTAGGTCTGTTCAGACTCAGTGAAAGAAAAGGTGGCATGGAAAGCAATGGCAAACTACCACATCATTACCCATGCCTAGAAAAATCCGGACTCTACTACTCATTACCCTCTCCTCAAGTCGGAATATGGGACTCACCTTTCTATGCTTACGGTCTGTGTGATTAACTATGTAGCATTGAATGGCTTCCTGCTCGTCTTTGACCAAGTGAGCAACAAGATCTTCTGCTTCCTTTTTATTTCTTTTTTCTAACGTGGTTTCCTTTGCTCACATTGCCAATTCATTTAATGTCACTTAGTGTAAGTAAAGTTTTCTTCAAGGCCATTATGACACATAGAGACGGGAGCTATTACCAAAACAATAGACATTAGTAATCAAAAACATTTCACAAGAGTATTGGCAATATAACAACGTCATGTTGTGTGAATGAAGAAAGAAAGGGATGAAATTGTACAAACTTGCAGGGGTGGGCACAATGCCTATTGCACATAACTGCTTTGAACTTTGAACTTCTATAGCATGAAGCGAAACAGGTGATAATAATCCCCTCCTGGACAGGACCAGCAAGTGTGACACAGGTTTTCACTTCCAAGCTAGTGCAAATGGGATAAGCTCTGGCTCTATAGGTTGTAATGACTTTGAAGGAACTAGTGCTTGTACCCATTTGAACCTGGGACGATTGGGAAAATGCATGTCACGTGTTTTTAAGGAACATAACATCAGACTTAGCTTTGCTAAGATTCAAACCCTGGGACCTCGTGATCCAAAGTCCGGTAGCCTAATCACTTGGCCAATAATGCCACACTTTCACTCAATGAGGCAAGCCAAATAAAATGAGAGAAAAATGGCACTGAGTCACACAAACTTCATCTCTCTCTATTAGTTATTACAATCCAAATTCAAAAACTTTCAAGACTTTCCATATTGAAGATGATCATTGAATGTCAAGTTGCACATTGTGCCAGACAGAGAAAGCTTTTAATCAATTACAGTCAACATTTCCCAATAATTCCTACATGTAGTTATGACAACACAAACAGAAACTAAAAATCTTACCCACGATATTCATTTTCATCAACAGCCTTTTCTTCGTAGGATGCACAAAGAATGAGGTCATAATCTCTCTGAGCAAGGCGATGGCAAAAGGCTGGCATAATTTCAACAAATCGAGCAGCGTTTTTTCTTATATCCTCTTTGACTGTCTCTGTAGATATTAAAAATTATTTATTTATGTTGATGCATACATATACAAATCATGTGCGCTGACTACAATACTCAAGCACTCAACTAGTCAGTTACTATGAAGAAAGTAAACAAAGCAAGTGTAATGTAAGAACAGTAAAAAAGATTTTAACATCAAAGATGGAAAACAAGGGACAATAATAATATCAATCAAGCAATAAAACAACCAATAAGAACAAGAAAAAGAAAAAGCCAATCCGAAAACCAGTATGTGTCATTCAATCTCTTTCAATTCAGCAATACAATAGACTTGTAAATTGTGTTTGATCTCAAAACTTGGAGATATTGTCTACAACAATGGAGGCGTTCATCAGTGTTTCTTCTAAGATAATCTGTGTTTATCAACTCTGAGAATACCAATTGCCAAGTTATCAGTGTTTCCACTAGGTTGTGCTATGCCAATTGCCAATTTATCAGTGCTTCCACTAGGTTGTGTTATGCCAATTGCCAATTTATAAGTGCTTCCACTAGGTTGTGCTATGCCAATTGCCAATTTATCAGTGCTTCCACTAGGTTGTGCTATGCCAATTGCCAATTTATCAGTGCTTCCACTAGGTTGTGCTATGCCAATTGCCAATTTATAAGTGCTTCCACTAGGTTGTGTTATGCCAATTGCCAATTTATCAGTACTTCCACTAGGTTGTGCTATGCCAATTGCCAATTTATCAGTGCTTTCACTAGGTTGTGCTATGCCAATTGCCAATTTATCAGTGCTTTCACTAGGTTGTGCTATGCCAATTGCCAATTTATCAGTGCTTTCACTAGGTTGTGCTATACCAATTGCCAATTTATCAGTGCTTTCACTAGGTTGTGCTATGCCAATTGCCAATTTATCAGTGCTTTCACTAGGTTGTGCTATGCCAATTGCCAATTTATCAGTACATCCACTAGGTTGTGCTATGCCAATTGCCAATTTATCAGTGCTTCCACTAGGTTGTGCTATGCCAATTGCCAATTTATCAGTGCTTCCACTAGGTTGTGCTATGCCAACTGCCAATTTATCAGTGCTTCCACTAGGTTGTGCTATGCCAATTGCCAATTTATCAGTGCTTCCACTAGGTTGTGCTATGCCAACTGCCAATTTATCAGTGCTTCCACTAGGTTGTGCTATGCCAATTTATCAGTACTTCCACTAGGTTGTGTTTGTCAACTGCCAATTTATCAGTGCTTCCACTAGGTTGTGCTATGCCAATTTATCAGTACTTCCACTAGGTTGTGTTATGTCAATTGCCAATTTATCAGTACTTCCACTAGGTTGTGTTATGTCAATTGCCAATTTATCAGTACTTCACTAGGTTGTGTTTGTCAACTGCCAATTTATCAGTGCTTCCACTAGATTGTGCTATGCCAAACATCAATGTACCGGTTGTAGGCGTTTCCTCACAGTTTTTATTGCAAAGACTCTATACTGCTTAAGTTGAGAGGAAACGCCCACAACTGATACATCAGTGTTTGGCATCAACAACGGAAAGCACCGATAGTTTGGCGATTGGCACTCAATGCTTGAAATGTATCACTCTTGCGGAAAATAGAATTAATCTGGCATCGAGCAATAACTTTTTGACACCCAAAGTATTAAGCTTGTTTTCATACTTTGATAATTAAAGCTTAGTATCATATATCCTATTTGTGTATTACATAATTGGATATTAAAATATTTTTCCTATTATATCCTATCTGTGTATTACATAATTGGATATTAAAATATTTTTTCTATTATATCCTATTTGTGTATTACATAATTGAATATTAAAATATTTTTCCTATTATATCCTATCTGTGTATTACATAATTGGATATTAAAATATTATATTATTTGTGTATTGCATAATTGGATATTAAAATATTTTGTCTATTATATCCTATTTGTGTATTACATAATTGGATATTAAAATATTTTGTCCCTATTATATAATTGGATATTAAAATATTTTTCCTATTATATCCTATCTGTATTGCATAATTGGATATTAAAATATTTTTCCTATTATGGTGAATAGAAAATAGCAAATAGCAAACATATAGAAATAGAAGTAAACACCTGCAAAAAGGGACACAGGCTCCAATCTTCTGAAAACGTCAATCATATCGTCTAGCAGTTGCAGTAAAGTAGCGTGGAGAGAATCCTTGTCTTCTCAGCCTCACGGCAATATGCATTGATGATTTCTATTTGGCGGGCAAGTTGGTGCACCGGAACGAATATGGATGGCGCTCTAATGCATGAATCTGTGATGAGAACAAGTATAAAGTGAATGCAAATGGCATCGAACATAACTTAGGGTTTTTGTGGTGAAAATGCATGTACTCCGTTTGCTCTTTGAGACAGATGTAGTTTAAAGAACCTCTTAGATGTTGTAACATTAACATCAGTAGACAAGCTGAACTTCTTTCCAGTAAAATGCTTTAAAAAACACACAACCAAAAATGCAAAATACAAATAAACAAACAACAAAAAACTCCCCAGCTAGCAGAGATTAAAATGATTATGTTATGGCATAGGGGAAGATGGTTTAAGAGTTATCAAAATATAATACATATATAAAAAGATGTCATCAAAACAATAATGCACAAAAATTACATGGACATTTGAGGAATATGATAAAAAGATAATTTTCAATTAAATCTTGGGAGTAAACATAAAATGGCTATACTCTATTTAATAAGATTTTCTTTGTCTGACACTGTGACAGCACAAAAAAACCCAATATTTTTATAGGATCCCTGAACAAAGATATTTTCTCACCTAAGACAGCCCGCCCTCGAAGAACAGCAGCCATGAATTTGTAGGTTTCCATCCCGTCAACTCGGTACTCGTAGGACATTAGAACCGGCCACAGGGGATCATTAGGAAAGCAGTTCTTGCAACCTGCACTGCGAGAGATCATGTAAACAATCCACGTCAGGATGCTCATAACCAAAATCGCATTTATTCCAATCAAGATCCAGTAGCTGTACGGTTCTACTAACCATGCACTCTCTACAGTAGCGGGCGTGACAGAAGCTATCATGGCTCCAAACATGCAGCCTCCAGCTAAGCAACCGATGGACAGGCTCTGAATTACATTGAAACTGGTAACCCGATAAGGACGGACAATAATAATGAGTATTGCAAGAAAGCTCAAAATTACTGACAAAGCTATAGTCTGACTTTTAATCTCATAATCAGCAGCAGCAAAAACAGTCAGTAAAACAAGCTTGACCATGTGGGCAAAAGGTTTGTAGTATACGGCTCTCAAGTTGAACGAAGAGAATAGATGATATCCCTGGACTGCCCACACCACATCTAAGCCAGACATATACTCAACTTCCTTCAACCTTAAGTACTCCTCATGGTGACGGGACGCCATCAAAAGTTTTTGCCTTCGAATCCTGACAATCATCCAAACAGGAACCACGCCAAATAGCAAGATGATGACGATAAAACCAACGGTCAGATAGGCCCATGCCAGCCCTTCAAAACAGTCAGTTGAGTTTTTAACAGACACCTTTTTCATAGTACAAAGGAACATTCTAAAAGTGGCAGTTCCCAGTGGTAGGGCTAAAACTTGACACGTAAACAGAAAAATTCTTTCCAAGCGCGCATTATGAACCATCAAGTACGGAGGCTGACGATAGCGCAGAATACAATAAATGGAGAGGAAAATAACAGAAAGCGCCAACACCAAAGTTCCCCATCCAATGAGAATGTTATTGTAATCAATGGGAATGCTAGAACTGGGGGTTTCCTGCTGTTGAATATGTGTATAAGCGCCACTCTCAATTTTGATGAAATCCCAAACATCGGCATTGAAAAGCAAAATAAAATTTGTGTATTTTAACCAGGTTTTTGGATAAGCCCATTTCAGGGACATTGATTGAATCAAGGCTAGGATCTGAAACACTTCAAGAACCAAGATGAAAGCATCTGAAATGATTAATGATGTTGTTCTCTTTGTCAACTGTTTCTGTCTTTCTTTGTCAATAACATTTGATGTGCCTTTCTTTGATGTTGCCAGCATACTTTCCTCCATCTGCTGTTTAGGGTCAGATGGCAAGAACGGTTCAACCTCTCGAAGGTAAAGTTGAGGCATAGTGAATAGGTCCACAGCACAACAGTATTATGTGAATTCTGTAATAAGAAAGAAAATTTAAAGAAATAAACACAAATAATTACACCAAAACAAACGGGGAGATGGGGAAGGTGGCAGGGGGTCAGGGTTAGGGATGGAGATAGTGTGTGCCCGATTATGGGAGTCCTACCCTCTGGGTCATAATAATAAATAAAGACAACAGACAGGTCTTCTGAAATTTATATGGTGTTCATTCTAGATCTTATCTGATCAATCTAATCTAAATCTTATATTTCTAAAATTCTAGTTTCTAGATCCAAGCTCTTGATTCACATCTAACTATCGCGTAAGCATACTTTCTTCTTCTTCATGATCAAAAATTGAAATTGTATTACAAAACAGTTACAATGAATCCATGTGTTCATTTACATTTAGCCTTGGTAATTATTATGCTGTCAGAGTCGAGATTCCATTTTCAACTAAGAAAACCATCGCCATCTTGATTTTTAGCGTCATTCACCCAGACGACAAACAAGCCTCGGAAATTGCCGATAAAGTACGAAAGCAAGGAAAACATTTTTTTTTACAAAAAAAGATATTCTAGGCCTTTATTCGTTTACATTTTACTGTAGTCAATCATTATAACTGAAAGGTTATTCCATTCAAGAAATATAATAGGCCTGCATAATTTTGATGATAAAGCCAAAGCAGCAACTCTATGCCCTTACGTGACCTTTGAACCATGACACAGGTCACATCCATTTGTTGACTGCTGTTACGAATGCCTTAGCACAACTTATCTTGCTTTATTACTTTCAAATCTGATGAGGAGTCTGGATTCTATATTGAATTGACCTGATTAACCATTTCTTATAAATTACCTTTGTTTCCACTTGTAATAACTAGATCTAGATCTAGATCTAATACACTTTTGAAATGCCTCTCAAATTTGCGGCCAACATTTCTATGATGTTTCATGAAATTCCATCCTTGGCATCGCGATATGCTGCAGTGAAGAACGCTGGATTTAAGTATGTTGAAATGGCATTTCCATATGCTGAACAAAAAGAAAAACTACAACAAGCTAAGGATGAGGCTGGTTTAGAACAAGTCCTTATCAATGCATATCCAGGTACAATTTAATGTCCATCAATCTTTGTGAGATACAGAGATGAATTGTCTAACCACTGGTGTAGGTGCTACCAACTTGTTCAACTTACTGACAATCATGAATTAGATCTATCTATGTGGAAAGTATCGTGTCATTTGTTTTTTTTAATGCATTTAACTTTAAATTCTTCACTTACTATTCAATGTTATCTTCATCATAATCATCCTCATATGTTATCATTTTCTTCATTTTCTCTCTTCCTATGTAGCTTGCTCTTCCTCTTGTTTTGCATTTGTTCGGGTGATTGTTTCTTTTTGCTTTCTTTATTCTTTGATATCTGACCGTCATCTTGCCATTTCCTTGGTAATTTATCCTGAGATCACCATATCGTCAGTGAAACTGTCTAAGCGTGTAAGTCCATGGTATATGGGATACGACATTTCATTGTGTCGATTGCCCCCGAAAATTTCCACCGGAGGATAACCACCAGAGATCTCCCAGTGACAACCTGACAAAACACCAATAACCATCGGAAATGCCGGTGGCAACTGACGACTTGCTGATTACCACTGGGTTTTTCTATGGTAATTGCTGCTACCATGATATTTATCTTTCAATGGATCAAATGCACACTTCTTTGGCTTGTGTCTTTAAAAATATTACAGGCGGTGAACCAATAGAAATGCTCCAGGGATGCATGATCTTAATGAAAATTTCCATTTTTCTTCCTGCCTTGGAAACTTTAATCTCGAAAGTCAAGGAGGGCTTACTGTTTAAATCTTTTTAAAAATTCAACTCTTACCATCAAAGCTCATTTTGTGCCCAACTGATTTATTTTTTTCCATTTACTACATTCTAAAGACTTTTAAAATAGTTATTTATTGAATTAAAACCCAAAAAGCACAACATAGTGTTTTGCAGCTCTTTTTGATGATCTATTATGAAAAATTACATCAGGAGGACCTACGTGTTTAGACAGTTTCACAGACGATATAATAAATTATGGTGATGATTTTCTTTTCCTTCCTCTGTTTCTTCCTCCTCTCCTCCCTCCTCTCTTTCCACCTCTCCTCCCTCCTCTCCTTCCACCTCTCCTCCCTCCTCTCCTTCCACCTCTCCTCCCTCCTCTCCTTCCTCCTCTCCTCCCTCCTCTCCTTCCACCTCTCCTTTCTCCTCTCCTTCCACCTCTCCTCCCTCCTCTCCTTCCACCTCTCCTTCCTCCTCTCCTTCCACCTCTCCTCCTCCTCTCCTTCCACCTCTCCTCCCTCCTCTCCTTCCTCCTCTCCTCCCTCCTCTCCTTCCACCTCTCCTCCCTCCTCTCCTTCCACCTCTCCTCCCTCCTCTCCTTCCACCTCTCCTTCCTCCTCTCCCTTCCACCTCTCCTCCCTCCTCTCCTTCCACCTCTCCTCCTCCTCTCCTTCCACCTCTCCTTTCTCCTCCTCTTTTGTTGAACTTCAGTCTTTTTTCTTGTTCTCCTTTTTGTCAGAAGGACCATTGTGAAGTGGAAATGTTTTGTAAGGAGTAATATTTTATATGATATTTGGTGGCAATCCAAAACTATCTTTTTATGAGCTTTAGTGCTAATAAGGATAAAAAAATAATCTAAGAAAGAACTAAATCGTGCATATATTATACAGTAGTGACCGCCTAAATGCCCACCGTCTTAATGCCTGTTTTAAAAAAATTTGTTTTAATCATACATTGCTAATATGGTTTATGTCCGTCAACAATGTGCCATTTATTGCAACCACCCTTCATTACCTATCCATTGTAGTGTAATAAAAGATGACCAGTTTTCTCTTCACAACTCCACCCACTGTACAGTACAGCCTTTGTTCCATTGGATCACTGGTTTGTCACTGGGCAATTAGAATTGAAGTCTTTCGGACTCTGCTCACGGTTCTTTCTTGATGTCGTAGGTTGTATGCAATCACCTGGCATTTTTAATAGACCCGGCACGCATCTCAATCGAGGATCAAGGTGTGAACAGTTTTATTACTCCCCTGTCTTGCATTGGCTGTATCCATTGTGCCTTTGGGTCTTCGTGGCGAGCGATGGTCAACCCGTCTACACACCCACCACCTCAGTGCTAAATAGTTTCTAGGTGTCCCTATTTCTCGCATTAAATTTTCCATAATTGTTGACTTTTGCACCATATTCGATGAACTCCTTGGTAATCAGCCACCCCCCCCCCCCCCCTCTCCCACAACCCCAAATTGTTGCCCCTGACCTGCTTTCGCCTAAATACACGTTTTCTCTGCTTCCCGACCACCGAGCATTTAGGCAGTCACTGCTGTACCAATTTCTTTTTCAATACATGTAATTTAATAACAATTTTGGAACATACTTTATGACAGATTTATACTACAAATTGCATACATAAATAACACTGTGTTCCTGAAAATCACAACCATTAAACTGAAGCTAGCAAAACTCCATTATATTTGTGTTCATCAACTTTTTAAAAGGAAATATTTCATCTGGAGACCTCGGACTTGCTGCTCTGCCTGAAAGAGTGCAAGAATTTAGAGATACCCATGAAATATCAATTGATTATGCCAAAATCCCTCAATTGCAAAAGGTGAGAAAAATTTTAAGTTTTAAACGTGTCATTAGTTATTTAATTAGCTAATGTAGCATAGGTACCTGTTTTTGTAGTAAAGCATACTTATCATACATGCTAGGAATTAGACAATGTTTGGGTTGGACAGAAATATTTTCCATTTAGATATATCATGTGACAGTATAAAACAGTAGTGTCCGCCTAACAATCCACCCTTCGGAAATTGAAAAAGTGGGATGTTCACCGGACTGGGATCTTAGGCGAACACATGTCAAATACTTTCTCACTTTGTAACAGAAGGGTATGTTCTTCACACCTTGAGACCAGACACCTTGTATCTTATTGGACTCTACCAAGGTTCATTGATAACACGGAGATAGCATCAGTTTTCTCAAATATGATTTGCTGACCAATCAGAAAGCTGGTTTTAAGCTTTACTTGAGCCAATGAAAGGGAAAAAAACAATTGAAATAGTAATTACATGTAAACACATTTTAAGGGCATCCCCATCCACACAGAAAAGGTTGGCCTTCACGCACAAAATTGAGAGGAGGAAGAAGGTAAAATCCAGCTTTCGCTAAAGAATGTTTGTTAAGGCAGGACGGAAGTAGCCAGCCATCCCACCACAGATTGCTAAGGTGAGTGCCAAGCAACACCTTGTTGTCTTGTATGGTTCGGGTGAAGCTGTTTTCAACATTTAAATTATGCACAGATCGCTGCTTTAATGCCCCAATCGAGTTTATGAATGAGTCGGCTGTCATTGGTAATTATTGTGTAACAATTAGCATGGCGACAAGTCTGATAGTGAGAAAATTTTTGCCAGGTCTGTTCCCAAAAGTGGGATGATAGCCAGATGTAAAAGGGCCAATTTGTATAGAAAAAATTCTGTTTCTGAGAAAAGTGGGATCTTAGGTGGTGAGATGTTAGGTGGCTACAACTGTACTTTTTATCCAGTGCAGCTCAAAGTCAAAGGTAGATGAATTTATAGGCAAAAATCCCTTTAGATGAACTTGTGTGTATAAAGAGTTTCAATTACATACCATTTGATGTATTCACAAGTTTTACCATCGTAAATGCTGTTGTTGTGTCAGTCATAGACTGGTTAGTGATTGCCTCCCTTGTTTTCACTTCAGAATGCATATAATGGCAGGTAAAATTCCTAAAGGCACCGACAATACAAGGCTAGAAAAAATGATGTCTACTTATGTGGAGAACATCACATATGCTGCTGAACGACTTCAAAAAGTAATTTATCAAATATTTCTCTTTAATTCTGTCATATTTAGGGTCAAAAGCAAGCATGCTACATCTGTAATCAGTAATTTAGTCAATCAGTTGTTATTATAATGAACATGGTGTTGGTGGCCAGTGATTACATTGCTGGTCCCGGGTTCGAATTCTAGCAAAACTAGGTCTGATGTTGTGTTCCTAGGGAAATACACTTAACATGCATTTTCCCCACTCAACTCAGGTGTAAATAGGTACAAACACTAGCTTCAGGGTGAAAACCTGCGTCAGACAAATGTCCTATCGAGGAGGTGATTATTATCACCTGTTCTGCTTTAGGCTATAGGAACTGGGATTAGCTCTGGATCTATAGGCCGTAATGACCTTTAAGGAACGTCACTTGTTTTTTTCATTATAATGAACAAGAATAGAAGCAACAAAGGAGGGGAAATGAAAAAACACGCATCTATTGGATTTCTAGCACTAGGCTGTTGATTCATATAAAAACACAACAGTGAATCCGTCCTCTCTTAAAACTCTAATGACAACTTTGCAGCCTTTGGTCTAAGATTAGTGAACCCTAGTCCTTTCTTTTAAAATTACGAAATCTTGCTCTTGTCTTTTTTCAAATCGCCATATAGAATGCAATTTCTCTACTTCATATTTGGTCTCCCCTTTTTTTCAAATCGCCATATAGAATGCAATTTCTCTACTTCATGTTTGGTCTCAGTCTCCCCTTTTGTTCATTTAAAGGAAGGCATCTTAAGCCTTATTGAACCGGTGAACAACAGAATATCTGTGCCCGACTATTTCTTGCACAGTCCTCGTCAAGGTATATAACATTTTTTGTGCTCAAATGTCTTAGATGTAAATTAAGGTCCATTGTGCTTTAAGACTGTTTTGTGTCCTCCCATTATGTCCTGTGTCTGTGTGAGTGCTTGGCGGGTGCTGCTGGTAGGTCCTACTTCTTTCCTTTCATCCTTTTATTTATCCTTTCATCTTGCTGTTTCCTTTTATTTCACCCTTAGATCACCACAAATGGTGGATGGGTAAATTCCAATCAAACAAACAAATAAACAAGTCCTGTCAGTTTCAACAATTAAAAAGTGGTATTGGGGGGGGAGGGGGGTGCCACCAAAAGGTTAATTTTCTGTTCTTTGCATATTCGGATAGAAAGATCATTATCTACAAGTTAATGGCAGAAAAATGTCCATATGACGTATGATTTTTTTTTTACAAATATTTTGTAGGGGATTGTAGATAAAAACAGTAAAAATTTTGACATAAATTACCCTAACACTGAATGAGAAGGTGGCAGTAAAAACCCTAATATTGGCGGCTAATCGCTAAATGTGGCAACACCTCTTACATTAGTAACAATGCCAGAGGTTTTTTTTTACTTGCATTTTTCTCGAAATGTATTTTTTTCACGCCTCCGCCATTTACCGAATGATTTGTATTATATTTGGCACACAGGTTCCTCTTGTCAATGTTAATAGAATAACTTGTGGTTTTTTTTATATCTTGTAAATTTTTTGAGAAGTAAAAGAATTTGTTTTTAAATGCCGTTTTTGTATATTCACAATTTATATATAGATCTATATATATATTATTTTCAAAAATTCATAAAAAAAAACAAACTATCCAAAATATAAAAACCCAGACGTCACTCTTTAGATATTGAATGGAAAAGACGATCTGCACAGGTTTTGAGTGATTTTATTCATAACTAAGGAGGAGATAGATTTTGAAAATTGGGTTGAAATCCAAGATGGTGGCCTTTTCTATTGCAACCAAGGACGCTACAAACTTTTCAATGATATATGATGACTGTATTTTGACAGTTACTCATGTACGTACTAAAAGCAAAAACCTAAACTCAAAAGCATGCATTTTTAATAGCCATCATCTTCAACTAGAATCAAAACTTTGTCAGTTCACATAACAGGAGATGTTTGTTGGGTTTTTTTTTCATTAATTGTTGTATTTTACGCAGAAGTATGCAGGGATGTATTTATTAATTTTTATACATAATATATTTTTGATTTGAGGATTGATGTTTTTTTGAAGATTCACTTTTGATTCATAATTTTACATCTTTTCACTAAAATTCTCAGGTTTGGACATTGTCAAGAAAATCAACCACCCGAATTTGAAACTTCAGTTTGTAAGTGCTCTGTAGCTTTAACGTCTTATTTTTCTGATTAAACTATTCAATGACACTTTCTATTTATTTTGCTGGTACTGTCATTACAGATTGCATAATTTTGTATTCATCCATTTTTCTTATCCCTCATTTAAATGATAGAAAATGATACATCATCTATAAATTTCCGATACAATGTATCCTAAAATAGAAAAAGGAATCCAATCTAATCCAATCCAATCCAATCCAATTCAATCTAACAACTAGTACGTAAAAAAGTATTTAGGACATTCTTATGTTTTTTGTTTGTAAGTCTTGACAAATATGTGTATGAAGGTTAACCCTAAGTTATCGGCAACGACTGAGATAGATTGGGGTGAAAGTCTGGAAGTGTCCATATTTTCCATATGTGCAAATAATACGTGCAAATATTTTTTTCAAGGATATTTTCCACGTTCAAATAATGGATGGAAACCTGACCAAAAACATTCAGGAATATCTTCCCTACACAGGTAAGGAAATTGTATGGTGTCTGTTCATGCTGATTGGGATAATTATTTTTTATTTATTGTTTTCAATAGAGCATAGTTACTAATATACTTTTTATCACAATTTTTTCTTTGTGTTGTTCTCAATTTAGAGTTCGAATAAGACGATATCTCACAAGGGTTTTGTTTCTTGATGAGAAGCAAAGCAAATAGTTTTCTTCAGCAGCTTGCCCCTTTCAGTCCACAATCAAATATTCACACACATGAAAAGCATATCTTTGGGGAAACTGGCTAAATCACGTAAGTCTGCCTAACGTAACTTTTCAGGAGAAGCCGAAAATGTCATAAATAATAGAACACTATGCTAAGCTTTTGACTAAAAATGGAAATCTTTGTTTAGATCACGATAATGATATTTCTATTTCCCTTGTAAGCGAAATACATAATTTGTCACATGCTTGTTTTTGAAGTAAGCAACACACACACACACACACACACATAAAGATGGATTTACAGGCTGTATCCACACATATGTGCAGTCTCACCAACTGTACATTATGTATCCCCCAGCAAGCCATTTCATTCAAAGTCCTTCTCAACTCCGGGGGGGGGGGGGCATACAGTACAGCTGCCTGTTAGGCTGCTTTGGTACTAACACTCTGACAAGGTCTTTCTCTACCTATAGCTGGATACTCATTCACACCTGAGTCAAGTGAGGAAAGTAGAGTAAAGTACCTTTCCTAAGAGTACAACGTTGTGAAAAAACCCACCTGTTTCAGCCATAAGGTTTGAACAAGTGTTGTCATGATTACAAGCTCACAATTCTACGATTTAGCTATAACGCCTCTATGACAAATACACATAGTAGTTTACATTCCAAACAACTTTTATTCCCACTTTGGTTTGGTTGTAGTTTACATTCCAAATAACTTTTATTCCCAGTTTGGTTTGGTTGGGACATTCCAAATAACTTTAAAAGTTTGGTTTGGTTGATTTCAAGATGGGGTTGGTCATTTTCCTTTGGTTTGTCATTCCAAATTGTTTGCATGTCATCAAATGAATTTAAAAATTTGATTTCACAATGTCATCATGCTCTTTGTACATGTCATCATGCTCTTTGTACATGTCATCATGCTCTTTGTACATGTCATCATGCTCGTTGTATATGTCATCATGCTCTTTGTACATGTCATCATGCTCTTTGTACATGTCATCTTGCTCTTTGTACATGTCATCATGCCCATTGTACATGTCATCATGCCCATTGTACATGTCATCATGCTCTTTGTACATGTCATCATGCCCATTGTACATGTCATCATGCTCTTTGTACATGTCATCATGCCCATAGTACATGTCATTATGCTCTTTGTACATGTCATCATGCCAATTGTACATGTCATCATGCCCATTGTACATGTCATCATGCTCTTTGTACATGTCATCATGCTCTTTTGTACATTTTGTGTGGATGGATTTGTGTTGCATCCTTCTTAAAACCACCTGTGTCTATGAACATTTCAGGTCATACAAATAGCTCAGGTACCTGACAGAGGAGAGCCAGACAGCAAGGGAAATAAATTATCCATACGTTTTAGTGTCCTTGAGTCGGAAGGCTATGATGGATTCATAGGTGCGGAATACAAGCCACAAGGTAAGAGAAAAACATGTATTCTCCAAGATGAAAGTAAGTAAAAAGATGACATCACTCATTAAGATCTCGGTCCATCAGTCAAATTATTATGACATGTAAATCACAATTGTTGTTTAAAATGTTACAGGAAAAAAGAAAACAATTCAAAGTGTCACACTCCTCTCGAACTGAAACAAAAACTTTTGAAATTGTTCCCAATGAGTAATCAGTTATATTAATCCTTCACAGACGTTTATTTACGTTCTTACACCTGAAATTAGAGCCATACACATACATGAGAAAAACAGAGAAGGCAGTAAACCCTGTTCTCTGAATAGGTTGTGAGTTGTGAGGACAATTTGTCAGAGCAATAGAAGTCAATAGAACTGATGATCCAAAATGCAGTCGACATGAATAATGTGTTGATGTTGAGTCTATATTTGAAACTGATGCAAGAAGGCAGTGAGTTTGTGAGGGTATTCAAGTTCAAGTACAATAGCCTTAGCTGTTTTCCAAAATTTCTAGATTGTAGATCTAGATTAAGAAATTAAAACAGAATCATGTTAATAGAAAAATATCTTTGATACGAGCAGACAGGGAGGATCTTGATTTGAAACTGGTTGAATATTGCAATAGAGCTAGAGATCTAGACTTCTGGCTCATGTAGATTAGAGAGATACGTCTCTTAAAGCAGATCTAGCAGATGGAAACACAGACAATGTACGATTTGGTTACTTAGTACTCTTTGATAGGATGGTGCTGGAGATGCTTTACCAGAAATAGTTTATCTACTTCCTTCAGAATGAATTTAAGTGGATAAAAAAAACATGTTTTTTTTAAATTTTCCTGCAAAATATCTATATTGGCAAAAAAAATAATGTGTCCACATAAAATGGCAGGATTATTGACGTTTTTATGCCAAGTTTAATTTTTCTAGGGGTTTAGTTCATGTGTATAGCCTGTTGGGATTTCTCAATGAAGCTAAATTATATAGAAATAGATAGTTTGTGCATTAAAGAACTTCATGCTTCTTTCCATTGATTACATGACAAGTAATCAAAACAACTATTAATTCTAATGGTTTCAATTTTTCAAATTTCTTCAATATTCTTTTTATTCTTTCCAGGAAACACTGAGGATGGATTGCTGTGGTTTCAAAATTACCGCTCATGAGCAAATATGGTCTAGATCGCACAGGGGTGATGTCCCAGAATTGTTTATGCAAACCAACAGCCTATGAATATTTTCTATTTTCAGTAGGGTTTCAATTGCAAAAGTAGATGAATTTTATTAAAGCTTGTTTTCTGTTTGTCAACCTAAAAACAATGTCTTTCTCTTTGTTCTTTCCTGATTCATTATTTTCATCCATGTTATTCCAATGCAAAATTTGTATTAACTATCATAACTCTTATATATACATTCAAACCTCGTCTTGCCGCCTACTGTTGTGCTAATAGTAACGTGGCATTATGAAGGAGTGATGTTGTGATGAAAACGTCCGTAACCAGTATTACAACAAGGGAGGTAATCAATGTTGGTGTAAAGTACATGTAGATCTACAAGAAACTGGGGAAACGTTTAATATATTGAGGCTATTGTAGTACAATGTATTAATAATAGTAGTAGTAGAAACACAAGTAGTAATATTAGTAGTAGTGATAGTGGTAGTAGTGGTAGTGGTAGTAGTAGTAGTGGTATAGTAGTAGTAGTAGTGGTATAGTAGTAGTAGTAGTAGTGGTATAGTAGTAGTAGTAGTAGTAGTAGTAGTAGTAGTAGTAGTGGTATAGTAGTAGTAGTAGTAGTGGTAGTGGTATAGTAGTACTAGTAGTAGTAGCAGTAGTAGTAGTAGTGGTAGTGGTATAGTAGAAGTAGTGGTAGTAGTAGTAGTAGTAGTGGGTGGTTGGCGGGCCCTACTCTTGGGTCCTACTTCTTTCCTTTCACCCTTCCCCTTACCTTTATCTTGTTTTGCCTCTGAAGTCATCCTGGTGGACTCAGAGGGCACTGATGCTTTCATCTGTGTTTGACTAAACCAAACTAAATTCTACCCGCTTGCATCACTTTGGGGAAGTGGATGGTGATGCACGGTTGCGGTATAATGAATTGTTTTTTTTTACAATAATCATGAAGGAACAAAAACGTAAACGTCTTGATATAAAAGGGACCAGCGATTGAGGTGTGTGGAAGAACATGATGATGAAGGAACACATCATTGACGGATGGCAGAATAATGAGTTATCTCACTGTTTTTGTACACTGTCTGATCCGCACAAAGGTGAAAAGCTGGCGGTAAACGAAAATGGTAGCATTGTATGACATAAGGTATATTGTAAGACATAAGGTATATTGTAAGACATAAGGTATATTGTAAGACATAAGGTATATTGTAAGACATAGGGTATATTGTATGACATAAGGTATATTGTAAGACATAAGGTATATTGTAAGACATAGGGTATATTGTATGACATAGGGTATATTGTAAGACATGACATAGGGTATATTGTATGACATAGGGTATATTGTAAGACATAGGGTATATTGTATGACATAAGGGTATATTGTAAGACATAGGGTATATTGTAAGACATAGGGTATATTGTAAGACATAGGGTATATTGTATGACATAGGACATAGGGTATATTGTAAGACATAGGGTATATTGTATGACATAGGGTATATTGTATGACATAGGGTATATTGTATGACATAGGGTATATTGTATGACATAAGGTATATTGTATGACATAGGGTATATTGTATGACATAGGGTATATTGTATGACATAGGGTATATTGTAAGACATGGGGTATATTGTAAGACATAGGGTATATTGTAAGACATGGGGTATATTGTAAGACATAGGGGTATATTGTAAGACATAGGGTATATTGTAAGACATAGGGTATATTGTAAGACATAGGGTATATTGTAAGACATAGGGTATATTATAAGACATAGGGTATATTGTAAGACATAGGGTATATTGTAAGACATGGGGTATATTGTAAGACATAGGGTATATTGTAAGACATAGGGTATATTGTAAGACATAGGGTATATTGTAAGACATAGGGTATATTGTAAGACATAGGGTATATTGTAAGACATAGGGTATATTGTAAGACATAAGGTATATTGTAAGACATAGGGTATATTGTATGACATAGGGTATATTGTAAGACATGGGGTATATTGTATGACATAGGGTATATTGTAAGACATAGGGTATATTGTATGACATAAGGTATATTGTATGACATAGGGTATATTGTAAGACATAAGGTATATTGTAAGACATAGGGTATATTGTAAGACATAGGGTATATTGTAAGACATGGGGTATATTGTAAGACATGGGGTATATTGTAAGACATAGGGTATATTGTAAGACATGGGGTATATTGTATGACATAGTGTGACTTTATTATTTTCATAGAGAAATTATAGAGTTGTTCAAACACATAAACCACACACACACACATGCACACACACACACACATGAAAATGTCTAAACAGGTACGTCCACAATATATGGGATATGAGATTTATCCTTCAAGTGATCGAATGCACGCTTCTTGTGTGTTTGTATACATTGTGGAGGCCCTGATCCAATAGAAAGGAACGTTATGCACATGATCTAAACGCAGATTTCCGTTTTGCTTCTGCCTCAGAAACTCAAACCTCATAGTTCAAGGATTGGACTTACTGTTGAAATCTTTCAAAAAGTTCAACTTTAGATTTAATTGTTTACGGCTATTTTGTGCACAACTGATTATTTCTTTCCATTCATTACATTCTAAAGACTAAAATAGCTATTGACTTGAAATCCAAGAAGCTTAACGATGATCTATTACAGTTTTGCTTCTCCTATAAAGGTACGTTACAAGGATATACATGTTTAAACAGTTTCACATAGGATATCCTGTACATGCATTACATGTGCATAAAACCTCATATTATTTTCATAAACATTGCATCTTTTAGAATTTTATATTTCGAGTTTAGCTTGTGCAAATGAGAAAGAAAAAAATATAACTTCATTGCATATATAACAATTTTGCCATAAATTATTTCTTTGGATGTATAACACATATTTTTTTGCTGCATAGTCTTGTTTTATTTGACTCAAGTGCCTTTCAAATCCACATAGAAAAGACAAATTCAATGTCTATTTTTGTTTAATTTTAGTTTTGTACATTTTTCTTTCTCTCATTCACGTGCCTCTGTAGTTCTCACGACTTCATACTATATCACGTACTACATCTACTACATGTACTACACATACTACATCATGTACTACACATACTATATCACGTACTACACCTACTACATGTACTACACATACTACATCATGTACTACACATACTACATCATGTACTACACATACTACATCATGTACTACACATACTACATCATGTACTACATACTACATCATGTACTACACATACTACATCATGTACTACATACTATATCACGTACTACACCTACTACATGTACTACACATACTACATCATGTACTACACATACTATATCACGTACTACACCTACTACATGTACTACATGTGCTACACATACTACACGTACTACATGTGCTACACATACTATGTACTACACATACTACATCATGTACTACACATACTACACATACTACATGTACTACACATACTACATGCACTACACATACTACATCATGTACTACACATACTACATCATGTACTACACATACTACATCATGTACTACACATACTACACATACTACATACTACATCATGTACTACATACTACACATACTACATCATGTACTACACATACTACACATACTACATCATGTACTACACGTACTACACATACTACATCATGTACTACACATACTACATCATGTACTACACATACTACATCATGTACTACACATACTACATCATGTACTACACATACTATACTACATCATGTACTACACATACTACATCATGTACTACACATACTACATCATGTACTACACATACTACATCATGTACTACACATACTACATCATGTACTACACATACTACATCATGTACTACACATACTACATATACTACACATACTACACATACTACATCATGTACTACACATACTACATCATGTACTACACATACTACACATACTACATCATGTACTACACGTACTACACATACTACATCATGTACTACACATACTACACATACTACACATACTACATTTACTACACATACTACATGTACTACACGTACTACATGTACTACACATACTACACATACTACATATACTACACATACTACACATACTACATCATGAACTACACATACTACACATACTACATCATGTACTACACGTACTACACATACTACATCATGTACTACACATACTACATGTACTACACGTACTACACGTACTACACATACTACACATACTACACATACTACATCATGTACTACACGTACTACACATACTACATCATGTACTACACATACTACACATACTACATCATGTACTACACGTACTACACATACTACATCATGTACTACATACTATGTACTACACATACTACACATACTATCATGTACTACACATACTACACATACTACACATGTACTACACATACTACATCATGTACTACACATACTACACGTACTACACATACTACATCATGTACTACATGTACTACACATACTACATGTACTACACGTACACATGTACTACATACTACATGTACATGTACATGTACACATACTACACACTACACATACTACATGTACTACACGTACTACATGTACTACACATACTACACATACTACACATACTACATCATTTACTACACGTACTACACATACTACATGTACTACACATACTACATCATGTACTACACATACTACACATACTACATCATGTACTACACATAGTACACATACTACATCATACTACACATACTACATGTACTACACATACTACACATACTACATCATGTACTACACATACTGCACATACTACATCATACTACACGTACTACACATACTACATACTACATCATGTACTACACATACTACACATACTACATCATGTACTACACGTACTACACATACTACACATACTACACATACTACACATACTACATGTACTACACGTACACATACTACACATACTACATGTACTACTACACATACTACATATACTACACATACTACAATACTACACATGTACTACACATACTACACATACTACATCATACTACACATACTACACATACTACATCATGTATACACCTACTACATGTACTACACATACTACACATACTACACATACTACATGTGCTACACATACACACTACATACTACATCATGTACTACACATACTACACATACTACATGTACTACACATACTACATGTACTACACATACTACATCATGTACTACACATACTACATCATACTACACATACTACATATGTACTACACATACTACACATACTACACATACTACATCATGTACTACACATACTACACATACTACATCATACTACACATACTACACATACTACATCATACTACACGTACTACACATACTACATCATGTACTACATACTACATCATGTACTACACATACTACATCATGTACTACACATACTACATATATACTACATACATATACTACACATACTACACATACTACATCATGTACTACACATACTACATCATGTACTACACATACTACACATACTACACATACTACATCATGTACTACACATACTACATCATGTACTACACATACTACACATACTACATCACACATACTACACATACTACACATACTACATCATGTACTACATGTACTACACATACTACATCATGTACTACACATACTACACATACTACATCATGTACTACACATATACTACACATACTACACATACTACTACACACATACTACATGTACTACACATACTACATGTACTACACATACTACACATACTACATATACTACACATACTACACATACTACACATGTACTACACATACATGTACTACACATGTACTACACATACTACACATACTACATCATGTACTACACATACTACATTATTTACTACACGTACTACACATACTACATACTACACATACTACACATACTACATCATGTACTACACATACTATACACATCATGTACTACACATACTACACATACTATCATGTACTACACATACTACACATACTACATCACATGTACTACACATACTACATATACTACATCATGTACTACATACTACATGTACTACACATATACACATACTACACATACTACACATACTACATACTACATAATGTACTACACATACTACACATACTACACATACTACATCTACATCATACTACATATACTACATGTACTACACATACTACATACTACATACTACACATACTACATACACATAGTACTATACATGTACTACACATACTACATACTACACATACTACATCATATACTACATATATGTACTACACATACTACATGTACTACACATACTACATCATGTACTACACGTACTGTACTACACATACTACATACATGTACTACATACTACATCATGTACTACACACATACTACATGTACTACACATACTACACATACTACATATACTACACATGTACATACTACATGTACTACACATACTACACATACTACATATACTACACATACTACATACACATGTACTACACATACTACACATACTACATATGTACTACACATACTACACATACTACATCATACTACACATACATGTATACTACACATATACTACACATACTACATCATGTACTACACATACTACACATACTACATACATGTACTACATACTACATATAGTACACATACTACTATACTACACATACTACATGTACTACACATACTACATCATGTACTACACATACTACATACTACATGTACTACACTACACATACTACACATACTACACGTACTACTACACATACTACACATACTACACATACTACACGTACTACACATACTACACACACATACTACACATACTACATACTACATGTACTACACATACTACATTTACTACACATACTACACATACTACATCATGTACTACACATACTACACATACTACATCATGTACTACACATACTACACATACTACACATACTACATCATGTACTACACATACTACATCATGTACTACACATACTACACATACTACACTTGTACTACATCATGTACTACACATACTACATCATGTACTACATGTACTACACATACTACATCATGTACTATACTACACATACTACATGTACTACACATACTACATCATGTACTACACATACTACACGTACTACACATACTACATGTACTACACAGCATGTACTACACGTACTACATGTACTACACATACTACATCATTTACTACACATACTACACATACTACATCATGTACTACATACTACATCATGTACTACATGTACTACACATACTACACATACTACATCATGTACTACACATACTACATCATGTACTACACATACACATACTACATCATGTACTACATACTACACATACTACACATACTACATCATGTACTACACGTACTACACATACTACATCATGTACTACACGTACTACACATACTACATACTACACATGTACTACACATACTACATACATGTACTACATCATGTACTACACATACTACACATGTACTACACACATACTACATGTACTACACTACACATACTACATCATGTACTACACACTACACATACATCATGTACTACACATACTACACATGTACTACACATACTACATCATGTACTACACGTACATACTACACATACTACACATACTACATGTACTACACATACTACATGTACTACACGCATACTACACGTACTACATACTACACATACTACATCATGTACTACACACATACTACACGTACTACATACTACATCATGACTACACGTACTACACATACTACGTACTACACATACTACATCATGTACTACACATACTATATACACATACTACACATACTACATGTACTACACATACATGTACTACACATACTACACGTACTACACATACTACATCATGTACTACATGTACTACATACACGTACTACACATACTACATGTACTACACATACATACTACATACTACATGTACTACTACTACACATACTACACGTACTACATGTACTACACATACTGTACTACACTACACATACATACTACATGTACTACACACTTCACATACTACTACACGTACTACACATGTACTCTACTTCTACATCATGTACTACACATACTACATGTACTCACACATACTCACATACTACATGTACTACATACATACACATACACATGTACTACACATTACTACACATACTACATCATTTACTACACATACTACTACACATACTACACATGTACTACATACTACACGTACTACATGTACTACACATACTACACATACTACATGTACTACACATACTACATACCACATGTACTACACATACTACACATACTACATGTACTACACATACTTCACATCATGTACTACACATACTACATCATGTACTACACATACTACATCATGTACTTCACATACTACATGTACTACACATACTTCATACTACATGTACTACACATACTACACATACTACACGTACATCATGTACTACACATACTACACGTACTACATGTACTACACATACTACACATACTACACATACATCATTTACTACACATACTTCACGTACTACACCATACTACATACTACACTCATATACTACACATACTACATCATACACACATACTACATGTACTACATACTACATCATGTACTACAAATACTACATACTACATGTACTACACATACTACACATATTACAATACTACACATACATGTACTACACATACTATATCATTTACTACATGTACTACACATACTTCATCATACTACATGTACTACACGTACTACATATACTACATGTACTACACATACTTCACTACATACTACATGTACTACACGTACTACACATACTACATGTACTACACGTACTTCACATACTATACTACCATGTACTACACGTACTACACATACTACACATACTACACATACTACATGTACTACATGTACTACACATACTACACATACTATGTACTACACATACTACATGTACTTTACGTACTTCACATACTACATGTACTACACATACTACACGTACACATGCTACATGTACATGTACTACACATACTACACATACTACACATACTTCACGTACTACATGTACTACACATACTTCACGTACTACATGTACTACACATACTACACGTACTACATACTACACATTACTACATGTACACATACACATACTACACGTACTTACATACTACATGTACTACACGTACGACACATACTACATGTACTTCACATACATCTTAACTAGAAGTACTACACATTCTTTGCATGTACTACATGTACTACACGTATTTCATTACTACACATACTAGTACTTGACATACTACACATATGTACTACATGTACTACGTACTTCCCATACACATGACTACGTACTACACATACTACATGTACTACACGTACTTCACATACTACATGTACTACACATTTCACATACTACATGTACTACACATACTTCATGTACTACATGTACTACACATACTACACTACATGTACTACACGTACTACACATGTACTACATGTACTACACATACTTCACATACTACATGTACTACACGTACTACACATACTACATGTACTACACGTACATACACATGTACTACACATACTACATGTACTACACATACTTCACATACTACATGTACTACCGTACTTCATGTACTACATGTACTACACGTACTTCACGTACTACATGTACTACACGTACTTCACATACTACACGTACTACATACTACACATACTGCATACTACATGTACATACATACTACATGTACTACACGTACTACACATACTATGTACTACATACTTCTACATACCACATGTACTACACATACTACACATACTACACATACTACATGTACTACACATACTTCATGTGCTACACATACTTCACATACTACATGTACTACATGTACTACACATACTTCATGTACTACACGTACTACATACTACACGTACTACACATACTTCACATACTACACATACTACATGTACTACACATACTTCACATACTACATGTACGTACACATACTTACACATGTACTACACATACTACACATACTTACATACTACACACTACTATCACTGTACATGTACTACGTGCTTCACATACTTCATGTACTACACGTATCATACGACACATACTACACATAGACACATACTTCACATACTACATGTACTACATGTACTACACATACTACACATACTTCACATACTACACGTACTACACATACTTCATACTACATGTACTACACATACTTCATGTACTACACGTACTTCACGTACTACACATACTTACTACATGTATACATCACATACTACATGTACTACACGTACGACACATACTACTGCGTACTAAACGTATGACACATACTACATGTACTTCACATACTACATGTACTGTACTACACGTACTTCACATACTACATGTACTTCATGTACTACACATACTTCATGTACTACACGTACTTCACATACTACACACGTACTTCACATGTACATGTACACGTACTTCACATACTACACGTGTACTACACATACTTCACATACGACACATACTACATGTACTACACGTATACTTCTACACATACTTGTACTACACGTACTACACATACTACACATACTACATGTACTACACGTACGACACATACTACATACTTCACGAATACACGTACTACACATACTACATGTACTACACGTACTTCACACATACTTCATGTACTACACATACTACACGTTACTACACGTACGACACATACTTCATGTACACATACTACATGTACTACACATACTACACGTACTACATGTACTACACACTACATGTACTACACATGCTACATGTACTACACATGCTACACGTACTTCACATACCACATGTACTACATGTACTACACATACTACATGTACTACACATACACATACTACACATACTACATGTACTACACATACTACATGTACTACATGTACTACATGTACTACACGTTCACATACTACACATGTACTAAATGTACTACACATACTACATGTACTATATGTACTACACATACTACACGTACGTACTACATGTACTACACGTACTACTACACATGTACTACACATACTACACATACTACACGTACTTCATGTACTACACGTACTTCGCGGTACTACATACTACACGTACTACACATACTACATGTACTACACATACTTCACATACATGTACTACACGTACTTCACATACTACATGTACTACACGTACTTCACATACTACATACTACACGTACTACACGTACTACACATACTACACATACTACAAGTACACATACTACACATACTATACGTACTACACGTGCTACACGTACTTCACGTTACACGTACTACACATACATACTACACGTACTACATGTACTTCACATACTACTTGCAAAATACACGTGGGGATCAGAACTACATGTACTAATCTTAACTAGAAGAACTGTTTTTTCTACATGTACTAATGAGATGTTTATATGATTATTCAAAACACGTACTTCACATACTTAATTACTACACAAAAACACATACTACATGTACTACACGTACTTCACATACTACATGTACTACACGTACTTCACATACATGTACTACAATGCTTACTACGTACTACATGTACTACACATACTTCACGTACTACATGTACTTCACATACTACATGTACATACTTCGTACTACACGTACTACACGTACTACACGACACATGTATACTACTACATGTACTACACGTACTTCACATACTAACATGTACTTACTCTCACATACTACATGTACTACACGTACTTCATGTACTTCACATACTACATACATTCACGTACTACACATACTACATGTACACATACTTCACGTACTACACATACTACATGTACTACACGTACTTCACATACTACATACTACATGTACTACATACTACATGTACTACACGTACGACACATACTACATGTACTACACGTGCTTCACATACTACATGTACTACACGTACTACACATACTACATGTACTACACGTACTTCACATACTACATGTACTACACATACTTCACGTACTACATGTACTACACATACTTCACATACTACATGTACTACACATACTCCACGTACTACACATGCATACACATACTTACATACTACATGTACTACACATACTTCATACCACATGTACTACATGTACTACACATACTACATACTTCATGTACTACACACGTACGACACATGTACTACACGTACTACATACACACATACTACACGTACGACACATACTACATGTACTACTACCACATACATACTACTTCATGTACTACACATACTACACATACTACACATACTTCACATACTACATGTACTACACGTACGACACATACTACACATACTACACGTACTACATGTACTACACATACTTCATGTACTACACATACTTCACATACTACATGTACTACATGTACTATACTACACATACTTCATGTACTACACGTACTTCACATACTACATCATGTACTACACGTACTTCACATACTACACGTACGACACATACTTCACATACTACATGTACTACACATACTACACGTACTACACGTACTACACGTACTACACATACTACATGTACTACATGTACTACACATACTACATGTACTACACATACTACACATACTACATGTACGTACTACTCACATACACACATGTACTACACGTACTACACATACTTCATGTACTACACATGACATACACGTACTACACATACTTCACATACTACATGTACTACACATACTTCATACTACTACACCTTACTCACGTACTCACATACTACATGCATACTTCACGTACGACACATACTACACGTACTACACATACTTCATGTACTACACATACTTCACATACTACATGTACTACATGTACTTCACATACTACACATACTACACATACTACACGTACCCCACATACTTCACGTACATACATACTACACGTACTTCACATACTACATGTACTACATGTACTTCACATACTACATGTACTACACATACTTCACATGTACTACATGTATGTACTACATGTACTTCACATACTACATGTACTACACGTACTTCACATACTTCATGTACTACACGTACTACACATACTACATGTACTACCTACACGTACACATACTTCATGTACTACACATACTTCACACGTACTACATGTACTACACATACTCACATGTACTACATGTACTACACGTACTACATACTACATGTACTACACATACTACACACACTACATGTACTTCACGTACTTCACATACTACACATACTACACATACTACACATACTACACATACTACGTACTTACTACACATACTTCACGTACTACACATACTACATGTACTTCACACATACACATACTACATGTACTACACGTATACTTCACGACTACGTGACAATACTACATTACTAAATGTAACTAGAAGAACTTTTTGTATGCATACTTCACATGTACTACACATACTTCACGAAGAAATTGCTAGAACTTATTATATGGCTAAACACAGTACTACCGTACTTGCATTCCTTTCTGAACTTCATTTTACTTTGATTTATCTACACATATACATTTGTGATGTGCATACACCAGATAAATACACAAACTACACTTACTACATACTTCCTCAAACTACACATATCCCTGATGACGACACATACTACATCATACTACATGTAGTAATGACTACATGAAGGACAATTCACATACTAAATGTACTACGTACTACACGTACTAATGCATACTACACGTGCTACTATGCACACACGTATCTCACACGTGCCTTTACACATATTACACATACTACACGTACTACTACACGTACTACACATACATATCGACATATATATTTCACGTACTACATGTACTCACGTTCTACACGTACTACTACTACACATACTACACGTACTACACGTACTACACGTACTTGCACATATTACACATACTACAAGTACTACACAGAAAATACATTATTTTAATCTTAACTACTAGAACTGTTTTTCTTTTACGATGTACTTAATGTACACGTGACTGTTTTTAATAACTGATTATTCAAAACGAGATGTTTATATGATTATTCAAAAGAAGAAATTGCTGAGAACTTAATTATATGGCAAAAACACAGTGTATTGTATGTATTGTTGCATTCCTTTCTGAACTTCATTTTACTTTGATTTATCTACCATATACATTTGTGATATGTGGCATTGGGGCACCAGATAAATACAGAAAAACCTGGTCTTACCAGGCACTTCCTCAAACCCTAAAGATATCCCTGATGATGATTATTTTGCTGCATCAAATACAGCAGTAATGACTCGATGAGCACAGTCCCCACACTAGAAACAGATTGGGACATTTTATATCACTAGAAACAATTTAGGACATTTTTTATAACACTAGAAACAGATTGGGGACATTTTATATCACTGAAACAATTGGGACTATTTTATAACACTAGAAACAATTTTGGGACATTTTATATCACTAGAAACAATTTGGGGACCATTTTATATCTAGAAACAATTTGGGGACATTTTATATCACTAGAAACAATTTGGGGACATTTTATAACATAGAAACAATTTGGGGACATTTTATAACACTAGAAACAATTTGGGAGCATTTTATAACACTAGAAACAATTTGGGACTATTTTATAACACTAGAAATGGTGGGAAAGAGAGGATGGTTGAAAGACAGAAATTTAATTTGCAACAAGTGAATAGAAATGGTCTTTGCTGGGAAATACGTATATGTACCGTATATGGTATCAGTTAGGAAACTCTTTTACCTATCAATGTGCAATAATTTAATCTTCTTTGTGTTCTTATGTGAAAGGTATGAGCAAGCTAAGATTTTTCCAATTTTCCATATGTGATGGAAATTTTCCATATGTGGAAAGGTATGAGCAAGCTAAGATTTGTATTTTCAATTTTCCATATGTGGAAAGGTATGAGCAAGCTAAGGTTTGTATTTTCCAATTTTCCATATGTGGAAAGGTATGAGCAAGCTAAGGTTTGTATTTTCCAATTTTCCATATGTGGAAAGGTATGAGCAAGCTAAGGTTTGTATTTTCCAATTTTCCATATGTGGAAAGGTATGAGCAAGCTAAGGTTTGTATTTTCCAATTTTCCATATGTGGAAAGGTATGAGCAAGCTAAGGTTTGTATTTTCCAATTTTCCATATGTGGAAAGGTGAGCAAGCTAAGGTTTGTATTTTCCAATTTTCCATATGTGGAAAGGTATGAGCAAGCTAAGGTTTGTATTTTCCAATATTCCATGCTTGTTACTGCTGTCACTTGTACTAGGATTGGAACAATCCCTCAGTGATGCGTTTGTTAAAAAAGATATGCAATAAGTACAATGAGAAAATACAACACCTTATTGAGAAGCAGCCTGGTTTTCATGTGTTTTGTGTGATATACTGGATGCATATTCTTTATGAAAATAAGCTCTCTTTCTGGGCATATTTCTAAATGTATATTCCTAAAAACAAAAGCATCTGAATCTGATTACAAAGATATATCAACAACTATTCAATTGTTTGTACAACATGAACCTCTATACCACTACCACTACTACTACTACCTACTACTACCACTACTACTACTACCACTACTACTACCACTACTACTACTACCACTACCACTACTACTACAAGGCAAAAAAAGAATCTTTAAATAGTGACTGAGTAAGTGTATCCTGTTTCGAAGAATTTTTTTAAATCCTTGAAGCCTTCAGTCAAAAAGAGAGGAAGAATTTATAAGAACTGACGAATCAAGTACCAAGTTTGTGTTGCTCTATTAAAGGTATGGAAGTACGTGTATTATTTTTGTCAGCAAAGGAAACAATGTTGTTGTGGTCCATACCTGCACAGGCCTGTAAGTGGCAAGGTCACCAGTTTTACGTCATTTAGTCACTAGTGAGTTGTTTCACTTGAAATATTTTTACTCTGATGAGTGTACAGTAGAACCACTTGTAAAGCAATATACGAAACAAATATTCTGCCAATATCCTTCTACCTGTAGCCAGGTACACATGTGGACATGAATCAAGCCATGAAAGCACAAGCTGAGACTTATTGTCAAGAGTAAAACACATAAAGTAAAAGGAAAGCAAGTCCCACACTCAAAGTTAAGCATAGGGTAACCAGGAGAAGAGTCCTGGTCTTTCTAGTGCATACGAGCGTAGTGGGGTATGTAGTGGGGTATGTAGTGGGGTACGTAGTGGGGTAGCTTACCCATTGCTTTCCACGCTGTCTTTACTTTTGCCCAGTCTGAATAGACCTAGCTATTCATTCACTGCTGGGTCGACAGGAAGGCCAAGAAAAATTTGTCAAGATGGAATCAAACTCAGGCTTCCTGGGCGGTAGTTAGACACTACCCCGATTAAGCTACCACCGCATATTCAGACATCAGAAAATCTTGCTAAAGGTCCGCCAGCTTTCACAACAGTTTTTCTTATTATGATAAAAAACTTATTAGGGTCCGCCAGCTTTCACAACAGTTTTTCTTATTATGATAACAAAACTTATTAGGGTCCGCCAGCTTTCACAACAGTTTTCTTATTATGATTACAAAACTTGTGACACTGCAATGCCGGTGTACAGATTATGATAGATCCTTTATTCTTATTAGACAATTACCTTTAAAAATACCACTTTCATCAGCCGTCTTTGTCGGATGGCAAGTTGATAGAGTCAAATGGTACAAGACAAGTTGATGGAATCAAATGGTACATGACAAAAGAAAGTCAAAAATTTATATTAAAATCAAAAGTGGAGCTATTGACTGCATTTTAGTGTTTTAATCGTAGCAAGCTTTCATAGTAACACCAAATTCTCTTTCTCTGAAAGTCTATACAAAATGCTTGTGAAAAACAAAGTTGAGAGATAAAAGAAGTAGTGGTGGAAGGATCTCTGTGAGGAGAAAGTTCAAATTAACCCTGATATTGTATTTGTTTTTAAGCATCCAAAAAGGACACCGTCTGAAGAAAACAAGATACTTTTATACGGCTTACACCCTATCATATCATAGTGATATTAGTGGCAGAGTCCGTTAGGCTGCCAGACTAGGGATCATGAGGTCCCAGATTCGAATCCTAGCAGAGCAATGTCCGATGTTGTGTTCCTGGGGAAAGACACCTAACATGCGTTTTCCCCACTCAACCCAGGTGCAAATGGATACAAGCACTAGCTTGAGAGTGAAAACTTCCATCATACTGGTCTCCTGTCCAGGTTTGTTTGTTTAACTGAAATTACCGCATCCACCATCCTGGTGATCTCAGGCTGAATTAGAGGAAACAGCATTATGACATAAAGAGAACATTGTATTATAATGAAAGAGTAAAAGGAAAGAAGTAAGACCTACCAGCAGCATTTGCCAACAGCCCACTTCTGTCTGGGAATGATTATTATCACCTGTTCTGCTTCACGCTATTGAAACTGGGACAAGCTTCGGTTCTATGGGCTGTAGGCCATGAAGGAACTTTAGTTTTTTTTACTTTAAACCCTATCAAAGCAAGAACTAAAGTGCCTTCAAGGCCATTACGGCCCATAGGCCTGGATCTTATCCCAGTTTCTATAACATGAAGCAGAAAAAGTGATTATAATCATCTCCTGGACAGGATGCTAGTCTGACGCAGTTTTTACACCAAGCTGATGTTTGTACCCATTTGCACTTGAATCCAGTGGGGAAAATGCGTGTTAAGTGTCAGGAATTTGTTTCAGCAAAATCAAATCCAAGATTTATTCAAAATAAAACTAGAACAACTATTATCTTACTTCATCATTTATTGTTAATGAAAAAGGCAGAACAATGACTTTCATAAAACTTACACTACAAGTACAAGCACAAGATTTGCTTGCACATCATAAATATCACAGATAAGATGAATAAGAGAATGGAACATACAAGTAAGGAACAAATTCATGAGCTTGTTTCAAATTACAACCTAAACCCTACAAATTGCATCAATACGTTACTGGAACTAGAGACTTTCATTTACATTGAGATTCAGCCTGTCCACCATATGCTGTGATCTCAAGGTGAATTATGAGGAAACAGCAAGATGGAGGATAAGTGAAAGCGTGAAAGGAAAGAAGTATGACCTACTAGCAATGCCCGCCAACCGCCACTGAAACTGAAACTAGTCTAGTCAGAAAGGAGGACAAAAAGATACCTAAAGAGAAAAGGTAAAAAGTTGTCATAAACTAAAAGAGATCTGCTAGGTGTAATATAATATGGTTCTTATAAGTTATATGTCAGGGTTTTTATATCTGGCTACAGACTATAACATAAATTTTACCCCTCTGAATTTTCTGAAAAGAGATGTAATTTTGTCATAACTGATAAACACCCCCCCCCCCCCCCCCCCCCACACACACACACACTAAATACAAATACAACGACAGAACCCACAAAAAACCCACCAAAAATATAATGAGACCCCCCACACCTGAAAAGAAAACCTCAATTGGACGGTGTAGAGTTGCGATTGTGTAAATCCTAACTATTGTTACTGTTAATCAGACTCAATAAGAGCTTTTATTGGACATGTGTCCTTGAAGCATGGTGTTGAAGTCCTCCATGACACGATACACACGCTTGCTGATCAAGTTGAAGTCGCATTCCATGGTCCGCTGTGAGATGACTGTCTCCAGTTAGGGAAGTCAAATTATTTACAAATGTACAAGATGATGATACATTGATACAATGACTTGCTGTGTCTTGCATGGTTACAAAATATAACAAAACTAGTGCCATCCAGAGATGTCGTGCCTGGCATTGCAACTTTTTTTTTGTCTAAGAGAAAAATTTAGACTGTCATCAAGTGTACACTCAATGCAATGGAATTTAGACTGTCATCAAGTTTACATTCAATGCAATGGAATTTAGACTGTCATCAAGTGTACACTCAATGCAAAGGAATTTAGACTGTCATCAAGTTTACATTCAATGCAATGGAATTTAGATTGTTATCAAGTGTACACTCAATGCAATGGAATTTAGACTGTCATCAAGTGTACACTCAATGCAATGGAATTTAGACTGTCATCAAGTTTACACTCAATGCAATGGAATTTAGACCGTCATCAAGTGTACACTCAATGCAATGGAATTTAGACTGTCATCAAGTTTACACCCAATGGAATTTAGACTGCCATCAAGTTTACTCTCAATGCAAAGGAATTTAGACTGTCATCAAGTTTACACCCAATGGAATTTAGACTGCCATCAAGTTTACATTCAATGCAAAGGAATTTAGACTGTCATCAAGTGTACACTCAATGCAAAGGAATTTAGACTGTCATCAAGTGTACACTCAATGCAAAGGAATTTAGACTGTCATCAAGTTTACACTCAATGCAATGGAATTTAGACTGTCATCAAGTTTACACTCAATGCAATGGAATTTAGACTGCCATCAAGTTTACACTCAATGCAATGGAATTTAGACTGTCATCAAGTTTACACTCAATGCAATGGAATTTAGACTGTCATCAAGTTTACACCCAATGGAATTTAGACTGCCATCAAGTTTACTCTAAATGCAAAGGAATTTAGACTGTCATCAAGTTTACTCTCAATGCAAAGGAATTTAGACTGTCATCAAGTTTACTCTCAATGCAAAGGAATTTAGACTGTCATCAAGTTTACACCCAATGGAATTTAGACTGTCATCAAGTTTACACTCAACGCAATGGAATTTAGACTGTCATCAAGTTTACTCTCAATGCAATGGAATTTAGACTGTCATCAAGTTTACACCCAATGGAATTTAGACTGTCATCAAATTTACTCTCAATGCAATGGAATTTAGACTGTCATCAAGTTTACTCTCAATCCAAAGGAATTTAGACTGTCATCAAATTTACACCCAATGGAATTTAGACTGTCATCAAGTTTACACCAATGGAATTTAGACTGTCATCAAGTTTACACCCAATGGAATTTAGACTGTCATCAAGTTTACTCTCAATGCAAAAGAATTTAGACTGCCATCAAGTTTACTCTCAATGCAAAGGAATTAAGACTGCCATCAAGTTTACTCTCAATGCAAAGGAATTAAGACTGCCATCAAGTTTACTCTCAATTCAAAGGAATTAAGACTGCCATCAAGTTTACTCTCAATGCAAAGGAATTAAGACTGTCATCAAGTTTACACTCAATGCAAAGGAATTTAGACTGTCATCAAGTTTACACCCAATGGAATTTAGACTGTCATCAAGTTTACTCTCAATGCAATGGAATTTAGACTGTCATCAAGTTTACTCTCAATGCAATGGAATTTAGACTGCCATCAAGTTTACTCTCAATGCAATGGAATTTAGACTGTCATCAAGTTTACACTCAATGCAATGGAATTTAGACTGTCATCAAGTTTACACTCAATGCAATGGAATTTAGACTGTCATCAAGTTTACACCCAATGGAATTTAGACTGTCATCATCAAGTTTACACTCAATGCAATGGAATTTAGACTGTCATCAAGTTTACTCTCAATGCAAAGGAATTTAGACTGTCATCAAGTTTACTCTCAATGCAAAGGAATTTAGACTGTCATCAAGTTTACACCCAATGGAATTTTAGACTGTCATCAAGTTTACACTCAATGCAATGGAATTTAGACTGTCATCAAGTTTACTCTCAATGCAATGGAATTTAGACTGTCATCAAGTTTACACCCAATGGAATTTAGACTGTCATCAAGTTTACTCTCAATGCAATGGAATTTAGACTGTCATCAAGTTTACTCTCAATCCAAAGGAATTTAGACTGTCATCAAATTTACACCCAATGGAATTTAGACTGTCATCAAGTTTACACCCAATGGAATTTAGACTGTCATCAAGTTTACACCCAATGGAATTTAGACTGTCATCAAGTTTACTCTCAATGTTTGCAAAAGGAATTTGAGACTGCCATCAAGTTTACTCTCAATGCAAAGGAATTAAGACTGCCATCAAGTTTACTCTCAATGCAAAGGAATTAAGACTGTCATCAAGTTTACACTCAATGCAATGGAATTAAGACTGTCATCAAGTTTACTCTCAATGGAATTTAATTAAGACTGTCAAATCAAGTTCCTGCCATCAATGGAATATTAGACTGTCATCAAGTTTACTCCAATGCAATGGAATTTAGACTGTCATCAAGTTTACTCTCAATGCAATGGAATTTAGACTGTCATCAAGTTTACTCTCAATGCAATGGAATTTAGACTGTCATCAAGTTTACTCTCAATGCAATGGAATTTAGACTGTCATCAAGTTTACTCTCAATGCAATGGAATTTAGACTGTCATCAAGTTTACACCCAATGGAATTTAGACTGTCATCAAGTTTACACTCAATCCAATGGAATTTAGACTGTCAATGGAAGTTTACTCTCAATTTACAATGGAATTTAGACTGTCATCAAGTTTACTCTCAATGCAATGGAATTTAGACTGTCATCAAGTTTACTCTCAATGCAATGGAATTTAGACTGTCATCAAATTTACACCCAATAGTCGTCAAGTTTTACTGTCATCAATGCAAGGAATTAAGACTGCCATCAAGTTTACTCTCAATGCAAAGGAATTAAGACTGCCATCAAGTTTTTTACTCTCTCAATGTTTACTCTCAATGCAATGACTGAATTTAGACTGTCATCAAGTTTAATTTAGACTCTCAATGCAATGGAATTTAGACTGCCATCAATAGTTTACTCTCAATGCAATGGAATTTAGACTGTCATCAAGTTTACTCTCAATGCAATGGAATTTAGACTGTCATCAAGTTTACTCAATGCAATGGAATTTAGACTATCATCAAGTTTACACCCAATGGAATTTAGACTGTCATCATTTACAATGTTTACTCTCAATTACAATGCAATGAATTAGAGACTGTCATCAAGTTTACTCTCAATTTACTCTCAATGCAATGGAATTTAGACTGTCATCAAGTTTACTCTCAATGCAATGGAATTTAGACTGTCATCAAGTTTACTCTCAATGCAATGTCATCAAGTTTAATTTAGACTGCCATCAAGTTTACATTCAATGCAAAGGAATTTAGACTGTCATCATTTACAAGTTTACTCTCAATTTACAAATGCAAAGGAATTTAGACTGTCATCAATGCAAAGTTTACTCTCTCAATGCAAGGGAATTTAGACTGTCATCAAGTTTACTCTCAATGCAAAGGAATTAAGACTGCCATCAAGTTTACTCTCAATGCAAAGGAATTTAGACTGTCATCAAGTTTACTCTCAATGCAAAGGAATTTAGACTGCCATCAAGTTTACTCTCAATGCAATGGAATTTAGACTGCCATCAAGTTTAATTCAATGCAAAGGAATTAAGACTGTCATCAAGTTTACTCTCAATGCAAAGGAATTTAGACTGCCATCAAGTTTACTCTCAATGCAAAGGAATTAAGACTGCTATCAAGTTTACTCTCAATGCAAAGGAATTAAGACTGCCATCAAACTACTCTCAATGTAAAGGAATTTAGACTGCCATCAAGCTTATTTTTAATCCAAAGGAATTAAGACTGTCATCAAGTTTACTCTCAATGCAAAAGGAATTAAGACTACCATCAAGTTTACTCTCAATGCAAAGGAATTTAGACTGCCATCAAGCTTTCTACTCTCAATGCAAAGGAATTTAGACTGTCATCAAGTTTACTCTCAATGCAAATGAATTGACTGCATCAAGTTTACTCAATGCAAAGGAATTTAGGTTGTCATCAAGCTTACATAAAGGAATGTAGTTGTCAACAAGCTTACTCTCAATGCAAAGGAATTTAGACTGTCATCAAGTTTACTCTCAATCCAAAGGAATTTAAACTGTCATCAAGTTTAAACCCAATGGAATTTAGACTGTCATCAAGTTTACACCCAATGGAATTTAGACTTTCATCAAGTTTACACCCAATGGAATTTAGACTGTCATCAAGTTTACTCTCAATGCAAAGGAATTTAGACTGCCATCAAGTTTACTCTCAATGCAAAGGAATTAAGACTGCCATCAAGTTTACTCTCAATGCAAAGGAATTAAGACTGTCATGAAGTTTACTCTCAATGCAAAGGAATTTAGACTGCCATCAAGCTTACTACTCTCAATACAAAGGAATTTAGACTGCCATCAAGCTTATTTTCAATCCAAAGGAATTAAGACTGTCATCAAGTTTACTCTCAATGCAAAGGAATTTAGACTGTCATCAAGTTTACTCTCAATGCAAATGAATTAATACTGCCATCAAGTTTACTCTCAATGCAAAGGAATTTAGGTTGTCATCAAACTTACTCTCAATGCAAAGGAATTTAGACTGCCATCAAGCTTACTACTCTCAATGCAAAGGAATTAAAACTGTCATCAAGCTTACTCTCAATGCAAAGGAATTTAGGTTGTCATCAAGCTTACTCTCAATGCAAAAGAATTTAGACTGTCATCAAGTTTACTCTCAATCCAAAGGAATTTAGACTGTCATCAAGCTTACTCTCAATGCAAAGGAATTTAGACTGTCATCAAGTTTACTCTCAATGCAAAGGAATTTAGACTGTCATCAAGCTTACTCTCAATCCAAAGGAATTTAGACTGTCATCAAGTTTATGCTCAATCCAAAGGAATTTAGACTGTCCTCAAGCTTACTCTCAATCCAAAGCAATTTAAACTGTCATCAAGTCATACTCTCAATCCAAAGGAATTTAGACTGTCATCAAGTTTATGCTCAATGCAAAGGAATTCAGACTGTCATCAAGTTTATGCTCAAAGGAATTTAGACTGTCATCAAACACTACTCTCAATGCAAAAGGAATTTAGACTGTCATCAAGTTTATGCTCAATGCAAAGGAATTTAGACTGTCATCAAGTTTACTACTCTCAATGCAAAGGAATTTAGACTCAAACACTCATCAAACTGTCATCTACTCTCAATGCAAAGGAATTTAGACTGTCATCAAGTTTACTACTCTCAATGCAAAGGAATTTAGACTGTCATCAAGCTTACTACTCTCAATGCAAAGGAATTTAGACTGTCATCAAGCTTACTACTCTCAATGCAAAGGAATTTAGACTGTCATCAAGCAAAAGGAATTTACTAAGCTCTCTCTCAATGCAAAGGAATTCAGACTGTCATCAAGCTTACTACTCTCAATGCAAAGGAATTCAGACTGTCATCAAGCTTACTACTCTCAATGCAAAGGAATTCAGACTGTCATCAAGCTTACTACTCTCAATGCAAAGGAATTTAGACTGTCATCAAAACTTACTACTCTCAATGCAAAGGAATTTAGACTGTCATCAAGCTTACTACTCTCAATGCAAAGGAATTTAGACTGTCATCAAGCTTACTACTCTCAATGCAAGGAATTTAGACTGTCCACCCATGTAGTCCAAGTGAGCAAATAGGGTAAGTTTTCTTGCCCAAGGAAAAAGACAAAATGCCTGAAATGGGGCTCGAACCCCAGTATCTCGTGAGTCCCAGTGCAATGCCTTTTAACCATTCTGTTAACTCGTCCCCTTATGCAAAAGCAATAAATATGCTAAAACAACAATCAAATGCCTTTCAAAGGTTAAACCTGTTGCTTGACAAAAGCCTACAAAACAAAAACAGACAATATTTATCCCAAAAAATCCCAAGAAAAACAGAAATAAAGAACAATGAAGGCTTAAGAAAAAAAATGGATGCATACTCAATAAACCTTTGAATATTCATAAACGTTAACTCACAAAGTACAGCAAAAGGATACATTCTTTCATGGAGAAATTATTTTGTTCATGATGCTGCCATTTCTTCTCAAGGTTGGTAAGCTGCAATAAATTACATCTCGATTTTATTAATGGGATAAGAACAAATATCATGTTCAAAACATTCTATTCAAATGGTTGGTGGGAAAAAAACCAAATAGAATAATATATCACAAAATCAAAGTTCTAAGACGAATCACATTCATATATGAATGAAAAAGAAGTAAAAGAAAAAGCACAACTCTGTGAGAAACTTTGTTATGAACTTTTTAACCTGGCAAGGAAAAATTCAAACATGAAAAGTAATTTCAAGAAATATTAGGCCTATATTTTTACTTCTACTGTAAGCCCCAATGATTGAAGAATTTTCTCAAGCTTTTCAAAGCTAAGCCCTGCCCCCTGGTTCAAGCAAGTGGATCGACACCTAGTCCCAACAGAGATGGACAATAAAAAGAAGGCCCTGTGTCCAAATCGCAAGACTTTATGCACATCAAAAATCCCTTGTCTGTTGACAGGGCAGTCTGTGCAAAATTAAAAACTTTACCACAACTTCCGAGATCATTTTAGTTGTGGATGTGGGTAAAATCAAACCGAATCAATGTGACTTTCTTTCCCCACTCCACCCCATCCCTTTACCTGCGTGTAAGTTTCATTCTCATTGAGTTGTGCTTTCAGTCCCTCATAGCGAATAGTAAGCGCCTGGATGGTCTTCTTGAAGTTCTCTCTTCTTTTCTGAAGAATGATGCGGTCATCCATCAGTTGCTGTAGGAACAATGAGAATGGTCAGTGCTTGAGCTTTAGCTTGAGTTAGAGATATTGAATAGAACATCTGATAAACAGTTTTATTTTTTCTATGTGTATTGTGTTGGGGGTGGGTAGTTTTACTGTTTTGGTGGGTTTTTTACAGTTGTCTTGGGGAACTTGGTAGTCCAGAGGAAGGTGTCGGCCTCTTACCCAAAAAGGTAGTGGGTTTGAGCCCCATCGACGGCTGAATAATTCTTAAAAAATTTTCAAGTAAAATCTATCCCCTGGCCCAGGTAGGTGGATTGAAACCCTAGTCCCATCGGAGCCGGATGATAAAAAGGAGGTTTCGTGTGCAGATCACAACACTGTGCACATTAAAGATCTTTGGTTGCTTAAAGGACAGTCTGTGCAAAATCAACAAAATTCACCAAAACTCAGCGATCACCATAGTTGTGGATATGGGTAAAATCGAAAATGAAATCAAAGACATGATAATAATCCTTTGTCTAATCTCACACAACTGTCTTAGTCTAATTCACACAACTCTCTTAGTCTAATCTCACACAACTGTCTTAGTCTAATCTCACACAACTGTCTTAGTCTAATCTCACACAACTGTCTTAGTCTAATCTCACACAACTGTCTTAGTCTAATCTCACACAACTGTCTTAGTCTAATCTCACACAACTGTCTTAGTCTAATCTCACACAAATCTCACTGTGTACATCTCACTGTCTTAGTCTAATCTCACACAACTGTCTTAGTCTAATCTCACACAACTGTCTTAGTCTAATCTCACACACCTGTCTTAGTCTAATCTCACACAACTGTCTTAGTCTAATCTCACACAACTGTCTTAGTCTAATCTTACACAACTGTCTTAGTCTAATCTCACACAACTGTCTTAGTCTTATCTCACACAACTGTCTTAGTCTAATCTCACACACCTGCCATAGTCTAATCTCACACAACAGCCAGGTAACATGAGAATGTCCGTCACTTTGGCTTGGTGATGTAATAATGTAATGATTGATAAACTATTATCATAAAGCATGTGAACAAGAAATAGTGGAGGAGCTCGGTCAAACATATGAACAGATGCATATAGTATAATATTGGACGTGTCCGTTGTGAGGTATAAAGATCTTTAAGTAAAACCTGACAATAATCAAGTTTTCCGTTTAATTTTGAGATTATTGAATGAACAGTAGAGTTACCATTAATGGTAATTTTGAGATTATTGAATGAGCAGTAGAGTTATCATTAATGGTAATTTTGAGATTATTGATAGAGCAGTGGAGTTATCATTAATGGTAATTTTGAGATTATTGATAGAGCAGTAGAGTTATCATTAATGGTAATTTTTGAGATTATTGATAGAGCAGTGGAGTTATCATTAATGGTAATTTTGAAATTATTGATAGAGCAGTGGAGTTATCATTAATGGTAATTTTGAAGGATCGATTCATGGCTAGGCTGCATTTTGCTTTTATTGTGGTGACTTTTTACTTGTTTCTTTCCGTCGGCCTCAGATTTGAGTTTGTCCAGATCCTGAGTAAGTGACAAGCTCTTTTTCCATGTTGGCAACTTTTTCTTTAAGGACGACCAACTCGTCTTTAAGTTTTTTCCTCAAACTGCTCCATCTTCTGTAGATCATGTTGAAGTTTTTCCTCTCTGTGGAATGCAAATGTTTTGTTTAGAAGACAAGAAAGGATAGTAAAATGTGTTTTCACACAAGTAAGCATTGTTTTTAATTAAACACAAGAATTTTTCGTCTTCACTGTATTTCACTTTCATTATTTCCTATGCTAAATATTCATTATCTGTAAGATCTCTGAGACATATTTTTAGTCTTTCTTCTGTTTTATTTTATAATCTTTGCTTTTTGACACCTACCCAACATTACCCACATATAGAAATAAACATAAATTAAATGATAAGATAAAATCTTCCAGGTAAAAATTTCAAATTATCAACGCGGGATTTCAGAATCTTTCACCTTTAGGTGAAACAAAAAATACCTGTGTCAAAAACCCAAACCCAAACTCATTTTTCATAGAAACTACAAAGATGAACGCCTGGTAGAAAGCTGAAGCTTTACCCCTGCAAGACCAATGGTGGTATGTTCTGACTTTTTCCTCTCATCCTCCTTAAACTGTAGGTCTGCCTTCATAGACATCAGTTCTTTGGGGGTTGGGAGGTGAGTAAATCGCCCCATGTTCTGGAAAAGAAAATGTTTACATCAAAAAGACTTACATTGCAGGATGTAAATATAGCGATTTCATGTTTACATCAAAAAGACTTACATTGCAGGATGTAAATATAGCGATTTCATGTTTACATCAAAAAGACTTACATTGCAGGATGTAAATATAGCGATTTCATGTTTACATCAAAAAGACTTACATTGCAGGATGTAAATATAGCGATTTCATGTTTACATCAAAAAGACTTACATTGCAGGATGTAAATATAGCGATTTCATGTTTACATCAAAAGACTTACATTGCAGGATGTAAATATAGCGATTTCATGTTTACATCAAAAAGACTTACATTGCAGGATGTAAATATAGCGATTTCATGTATACATCAAAAAGACTTACATTGCAGGATGTAAATATAGCGATTTCATGTATACATCAAAAAGACTTACATTGCAGGATGTAAATATAGCGATTTCATGTATAATCAAAAAGACTTACATTGCAGGATGTAAATATAGAGATTTCAGTTAATTTCAATTCATTGAATAAACGTGACATAATCTGTAATTGTAATAAAGTGGTCTCCGCTTGTAACGGATTTTGTCCTCCTTATTTATCATAGCCAAGACGAGGCTGCTCAGAAAAAGTTCAGTCCAGTTAAGAAGCCGGTTTGATTTCATCAGAAGGCCAAATGGACCTTTGAACTCAATAACCTAAAACTAGAAGCATGTTTTCACTATTTTTATAATAAAGGAACAATGACAGACTGAATCAAAACTGAATTTCTCCTTCAGAATTGTTTGATGCAACGGCTACACAGTTTTGCAATCAATAGAAAACAAGAAGAATGAAATTTCAAAATTTTCTTTACCAGCCGTTTTTGCATTTCTGTAAGTCTACTTGTTTTAGGAATATTTTCAGAAATATGGTATGTACAGGAAAACATTTGCACTAAATTAATGCTTTGACAAAATTGTTTGAAATTTATGCAGATAGTATCCGGTTATGGATAGGATAGTATCCGGTTATGGATAGGATAGTATCCGGGATTATGGATAGTATCACGTTCTCAGCGTGAGCGACATTTTTCATGTGATTTTTTTCAATTTCATGTATTTTTTAAAGACCTGACAAATGAAAGGATAATCGAATTGAAAACAGGCATTGAAACTTGTGGCACAAGATCAGATGTCCAATGAAAGCACTGACTTACCCTGCTCATATTTTCAAGAATGGAGACGATATACTGACTTACCCTGCTCATATTTTCAAGAATGGAGACGATATTCTCTTCAAGTTGAGCGATTCTCTTGATTTCGGTAGCTTTGTTCTCTTCAAAGGTGGTGAGAAATTCATCCATACTTTCTTCTCTCTTTTTTTAAGCTCCTGATACTTTTGATTTCTCTCTCCCTGGTTCTCCTCGATATCTAAGTCAAGCTGTTGAATGTCATCTCTCATTTGATCAATCTTTTCGTGAATCTCTTTGGTCCTGAAAAAGAAAACCCAAAAGCATTTTAATATAAGGAGGACATTATATCATAATGCTTTTATAGTATCAAAATGTTCTTGCACACGAAAGATAAATATATGCATGCAAAGATTAGAAAGCAAAATATAAATATCCTTTGCTTAACATACAGAGATATTTAAATTAAACAACATTCAACCAATGTTACATTCAAGATAAGATGACAAAAAAATCAAGTCCAGCATCTATATAATATGCATTTATTATTTAATAAGCAACTAAAATAATCCCATCTGTAGCAAAGAGTTTATGTCAAAGTGATTTTTCTTTAAGATAACAGTGACATTACCTACTGCTTCAAAATTTGAATACAAGCAATGCTTTTGGTTTTTTTGTATGCCCAGAGAAAAGACTTTATAGCGTTTTCTTCGAGTAACGTGGTAAAAAACTACTTACTGCCTGTCCATACTAGCAATTTCCTGGTTATCTTCCTTGACCTGCTTCAACAGGTTCTCCCTCTCTTCAGCGGGTGATCCTTTGCTTTTGGCTTCCTCCACCAGGCCGTTGCGTTTTTTATTTCTAACTCGTGAATCTGGTCGTACAGTCTGAGAGCTTCTTGTTTGACCTCTGACACTGACAGCTCTTCCTGTAAGCTTTCAATCTTTGAGTTGAGCATGTCCAAGTCTTGCTGTCCATTTTCCAGCTGTTTGAGCAAATGCTCGTTTAAGTCTTTCATTTCTAGATATTGTTGACGGCGGCTTGGATCCTGAAGGAAAAAAAGAAAGATTGTTGGGTTAACAGCGTAACTATTTGTGCTTTTTTAACAGCCCAAGACTTGCCAAAAGTGAAATTTTGAGCCAACGAATGGCGATACTTTTTGTGCTCTTTTAGGAGCCGTAAAGTGAAACTTTGAGACAGATGATAAGCTAACAAATACGAAGAATGCCATTTTACATGACATAGAAGACTTTTAGGCATAATAGATTTACAATTTTACTCCCCGTGCTTTGGTTTATTTCTTTATTTCCTCTTTATTATCATTTTGTGTTTATAATAATCTATAACAATACAAGCACTGGAATTATTTAAAGCTCTCAAAGACAATCTGAGTACACCTTTTAAAATCTTACCATATCGTTCACAAGATTTTCTGCCATTCTTTTCTCTGATCTAGCTCTGTTTGAAGCATTTGAATTTGATCCTCACGCTGTTTCTTAACATCAAAGCCATCTTCCATTCTCTTTGCATTTCTATCATTCTCAGATTTCAAATTTTCACAGTCAAATTCCACATCATGAATATCTTCATCCGTCGTTAATTTGTCCACCAGAGTGTTATAATCCCCCAGTTCTCCTTGCAGATCTCTTATTTCAGACGCCAATGCCTCAGCTCTCTTCTCATAGGACAGGAAGCTAGAATTCTCGTCACTGGCATTCTCAATGTCTTTGTTTAGTCGCGTATTTTCGGCATTAAGCTCATTAATTTTACTTCTCACTAGACCAAGATAGTAGCTCTTGTCCTGAACTTGCCTACCGCCCCTAGCGGCAGTTTTTCATACCACCGAGTCCTTGCTGAGTGGTGGGTCGGTCCACTACGGTCACTTGGGCATTCAAGGCCACGCCGCCACCGATCTGGCCCCCTCGAGAACCTGGACTGGGTTCTGAAATACCTGGGTTCTGAAATACAAAATGTGTGTATAATTGAAGAGTGATAACATGTGAAATGTGTGTATGATTGAATGGTGATGACATGTGAAATGTGTGTATGATTGAATAGTGATAAGATGTGAACTGTGTGTATGATTGAATAACTGTGATAACATCTGAAATGTGTGTATGATTGAATGGTGATGACATGTGAATTGAATAGTGATAACTGAAATGTGTATGATTGAATAGTGATAACATCTGAAATGTGTGTATGATTGAATGGTGATGACATGATTGAACTGTTTGTATGATTGAATGGTGATAAGATGTGAACTGTGTGTATGATGAATGGTGATGACCCATGTATATGATTGAATGGTGATGACATGGGAAATGTGTGTATGATTGAATGGTGATGACAGATGAAATGTGTGTATGATTGAATAGTGATAACATCTGAAATGTGTGTATGATTGAATGGTGATGACATGTGAAATGTTTGTATGAAGATTGAATGGTGATGACATGTGAACTGTGTATATGATTGAATGGTGATCACATGGGAAATGTGTGTATGATTGAATGGTGATGACAGATTAAATGATGTGTATGACATAATGGTGATAACATGTGCAATGTATGATTGAATAGTGATAACATGTGTAATGTGTGTATGATTGAATGGTGATAACATGTGAAATGTGTATATGATTGAATGGTGATGACATGTGAACTGTATATATGATTGAATGGTGATAACAAATGGAATGTGTGTATGATTGAATGGTGATGACAGATGAAATGTGTATATGATTGAATGGTGATTACATGTGTGAAACGTGTGTATGATTGAATGGTGATGGCAGATGAAATCTGTCTATTATTGAATGAATGTGATAACATGTGCAATGTATGTATGATTGAATGGTGATGACAGATGAAACGTGTGCATGATTGAATAGTGATGACATGTTAAATGTGTGTATGATTGAATGGTGATGACATGTCTATTATGAATAATGTGTGTATAGTTGAATGGTGATGACATGTGAAATGTGTATATGATTGAATATATGTCATAATAAGTGAAATGTGTGTATGATTGAATAGTGATGACATATGAAATGTGTGTACGATTGAATAGTGATGACAGGTGAAATGTGTGTATGATTGAATAGTGATGACATATGAAATGTTTGTATTCTTGAATAGTGATGACATATGAAATGTGTGTATGATAGGAATAGTGATGACATATGAAATGTGTGTACACTTGAATAGTAATGACATATGAAATGTGTGAAAGCTTGAATAGTGATGACATATGAAATATGTGTATGCTAGAATAGTGATGACACATGAAATGTCTGTATGCTTGAATAATGATGAGATATGAAATGTGTCAACGCTTGAATAGTGATGACATATGAAATGTGTGAATGCTTGAATAGTGATGACATATGAAATGTGTGAATGCTTGAATAGTGATGACAAATATGACATAAATATGTGTATGCTAGAATAGTGATGACACATGAAATGTCTGTATGCTTGAATAATGATGAGATATGAAATGTGTCAACGCTTGAATAGTGATGACATATGAAATGTGTGAATGCTTGAATAGTGATGACATATGAAATGTGTGAAAGCTTGAATAGTGATGACATATGAAATATGTGTATGCTAGAATAGTGATGACACATGAAATGTCTGTATGCTTGAATAATGATGACATATGAAATGTGTCTATGCTTGAATAGTGATGACATATGAAATGTGTGAATGCTTGAATAGTGATGACATATGAAATGTGTGTATGCTTGAATAGTGATGACATATGAAATGTGCGTACGTTTGAAAAATGATGACATATAGAACGTGTGTATGCTTGAATAGTGATGAAATACACTGAGCCCAGTATGAGAAAGAGCTCAGTAATAGTTTTAAGATCAGGTTGTCATTTTTATTTATAATTTTGTATACAGGAGACACAGTGTGAGAGACACTGTAAGTTGCTTTGATTTAGGGTTAGGTTCTTTGTTGTGCGGTTTTTTTAAAAGTTTTTGATATTTTGTGCTGTTGGAAAAAAGAAAATAGAAATGGTATGGGGTGTGGGAGGACTGTTTTCTCTTTCTATTAGTTGTTGTGATGGATTATTAAAACTGCACCACAAGCCAGGACAAGAGACAATGCATTTTAGGAGATAAATCTCATTGCATACTTCAAAGCAAACCGAAACACTTTTAATTTGCTTGACTTTTATCAAGGGAACACAATTTAAAGTATTTACAGCACCAACCATTGCGGTAGTAAGTCGTGTAGCAGTTCCGGGTTGGCGCCCCATGGCGGTTCCTATAGGACGGCCGGTGATGGGCCTGAGGGAACTCGTGGGTGGTCTCTGGCCTTGACTCCTGCAAATACATTCCGTAGTATATAAGTGTCAAAGGATGAAGGTGTAGAAAGATCTAAACTACATTACGTTATGTACATGAAATAAAAGAGTAAGTCCTATAACGCTTTCATTCATGACATCAATTTCATTACTATAAAAGTTTATAGGGCTTTTATTCATGACATCAATTTCATTACTATAAAAGTTTATAGGGCTTTCATTCATGACATCAATTTCATTACTATAAAAGTTTATAGGACTTTCATTCATGACATCAATTTCATTACTATAAAAGTTTATAGGACTTTCATTCACAACATCAATTTCATTACTATAACAGTTTATAGGCCTTTCATTCATGACATCAATTTCATAACTATCACAGTTTATAGGCCTTTCATTCATGACATCAAATTCATAACTATAACAGTTCATAGGGCTTTCATTCATGACATCAATTTTATAACTATAACAGTTTATAGGCCTTTCATTCATGACATCAATTTCATAACTATAACAGTTTATAGGCCTTTCATTCATGACATCAATCTCATAACTATAACAGTTTATAGGCCTTTCATTCATGACATCAATTTCATAACTATAACAGTTTATAGGCATGACATCTTTCATAACTATAACAGTTTATAGGCCTTTCATTCATGACATTAATTTCATAACCATAATGGTTTATAGGTCTTTCATTCATGACATCAATTTCATAACTATAACAGTTTATAACATTTTCATTCACGACATCAATTTCATAACTATAACAGTTTATAATGCTTTCATTTATGACATCAATTTCATAACTATAACAGTTTATAAGGCTTTCATTCATGACATTAATTTCATAACTATAACAGTCTATAGGGCTTTCATTCATGACATCAATGCCTTTCCTAAATGGTTATATAGGGTGACCCAAAAAATATTTCCCGAACTTGAGGCCGTCTAATGTAAAATGTAAAGATTGGATTTTAATGAAATTGATCGCAAAGTGAAAGAGGTAGGTAAAGTTTTTGTCATGCACATTTTCAGTGATGTTGGTAAATACAAAAGATTTTATAGTATAGTTTGTTCATTTGCTGTTATCATCACAATATTAGTCTATAAAGCGCTGTTATGCGTATTATAGTATAATTCAGGCTCAGATGAGATTGTGTCTCGAAAAGTTTGGGGCTCGTGGAAATCTCTGACATCCACAGGGGGTTTGTGGGGGGGATCAAGTTTGAGGCTCGTGGAAATCTCTGACATCCACAGGGGGTTTGTGGGGGGATCAAGTTTGGGGCTCATGGAAATCTCTGACATCTACAGGGGCTTTGTGGGGGGATAAAGTTTGGGATCCCCTGTGATAAAATCTTAATTATGGCCTTTATAACATTTATATCAAAGCAATGTATACAGGAGGATTTTCATAGCCATTCAAGAAAATATTACAGTAACAGATCTCAAACCACCTTAAGATATCAGAAAATTACAACTTCACCGAAATCAAACCTCTTTTAGACAAAATAATTCATCTAGATCTATGAGTCATGTGTAAAACGTCGGATCAGCAGCCATTTTTTACTTAGTCATTAATGCCAGATGCAGTAAACTTAAATGTTAGATCTTTGTCAGGAATGAGCTCTACATCACGGCCTAGAAACACAGGCCTTGGGATGAGCTGCCAGAGGACCTAACCTTGAGTTGGGTGGGGGCTGGGGGTTTAGATTGGGGTTTGTGCAGCGAGTGGGAGGTTCAACCTTCAGGGATGGTGCAAAACTTGTCATTTTTTCTTTCTCATAACAAGATCCAATGTCTTTTAGCTTACTTTTACACTTGTTTTTTTCATTTTGTCACATTGTCCATACAACTATTTTACAAACCTGTAACTCCAACTCTTTTAAGACATAACATGTACGATGGATACCAGGCATTGAAGGGCAGCAACACAAAACTTATCAAGGTTTTTAGGGTTTTTTTTCAAGTTGGGGGGAGGGGGGTGCTTAATTTCCTTTTTAAAGTTTATTTCTTTTCAAGTAATACTATACATCATAAATTCAACATTTGTTCTTTTTTTCATGAAAGATAGTTCTACTATTATGCAACATCTATGTCGTATTTGCAATTTCCATAACCTTACTGAGTTGAACGTTTACAAAAATGCTGCATGGAAGCAACCAATAGTTATCACTTCCATCAATGTCTCCAACAGCCAATGCTATCAGAATGGTTGGCCTCAGTCCCATGTAACACTGTTCATTGCCAATGTCAACAATAGGTGTCCAGTGTCTCAGTCTCGATGTCTGTCTCTTATGCACAGTCTGCTCACTCAGTGTCTCATCGTGTCACCTTGACCCAAAAAGTCACAATCAGTTACATAGGACTGCTACAACTAGAAGCAATCTGTCAGAAACATCTACTGTCTTCCTTTTCTTTTATCCCCCACCCCCACATCCCAAACATTAAACCACAACTTTTCTTGAGGTCCCGAGTTCTAATCCTGGAAGGACTTCCATAGTCGGGTATCATCTAAGGGACATAATAAAGAGGTTTATCTTGAAGGGGTGAGATAAAAAGTTGGGGCTTGGTTGTTGTGGGGGATAAAGAAAGAAAGAAAGTACAATAAAGAAGAAGTGGGAAGAGCTACCTTCAATGTGGGCCAATCAGAGACAGTGTCACACTATTGCGACAACGGGACTGAAGATTGTAACGACATCGGGCAGAACACGAGCAATTCAATAAGACAAATGATGATAGATTGACTGATTGATGAACATGAGCAGTTTAAATGTGACAATGACAAGGGAACTCCTGCCCGAATTTTAGCAAAGCTAGGTCCGACATTGTGTTCCCTGGGAAAGACACTCAACCCAAGAAAAGAGCTGGCCCAAAATAAAGGGCATGTTGCCGTCTGCCCGGAAAGCACACAAGCCCTATATTTAGGGCCGCTGTCATTGGCACAGGAAGCGCGCAGGCGCTATATTTAGGGCGAGACACCTAAGCTTCTTGAATGGAAATTTCCACTTTCCTTACATGGTTTATGATGTAGTTTGACCTTTGAGTTCACAGCCAATTAGATTACAATATATTTTAAGCTCGTGACTTTCCCAATAGCCTCGTTATCATTCGCCAAAGTAACCCTTTCCCATTCAACACACTTCGTGAGAGGTTTAAGTTGATTACACGGCTATTGCTGCTAATGTTTAGTCCTAAGTTAAGTTTTTCTTGTTGCAATAACATCTCAATATGAATTCCTTATTAAATTCTTTCAACTTATAGAAAATGCATGTTTTATAGGTCTTTTATCATCTGTAAACGTTAACTCAAATGTTCAAACTGTCTAAATCTATTTCCATCCGTTGCACACACTCATTTATTCAAATGGCTGGGGAAACCCCTCACTGTAGGACAGTCACTTCCGGTAACACTGCAAGCTCTACTTGGACTTGAGTTAACACGTATGTTCCCCATTCTACCCAGGTGATAATTGGTACAGGCACTAGCTTGGGAGTAAAACCTGCGTGAGACTAGCGCCCTGGCCAAGAGCTAAAAGAGGTGATCATAATGACCTGTTCCACTTCATGTATTGAAACAGGGATGATAAGCTCCAGCTCTATCATGCACCGTAACGGCAAAGAGGGAATGTTACTTATTCTATTTTTAGTGTATGTATAAATCTAGGAAGTCATTATCCATGAAGGTGCCTTGCGGATCCAAAATTACTAGCGTTATCCGCAAGGTGTATTTTGTTTAAAAGGTTGTAAATTGTTTTTAAACTATCCTCTCAGATTTACATTTCAAATAAATTTCGACAAATGAGAATTTTCTTTGACTTCTCATTTCATTATACGTCAGAAAGGGATAAAAAGATTAGGTTGCTGAACAGGCACAATCATACACACCAGGGGAGGGAGTGGTACTGAATTGAACAGAACATTAACACACTTTTCAAGACATGCTTATCTGTGAACTTGACCAAAATTCCGGTCCTTGCGGATAATGCCGCCACAGAAGCAGGACTATCGGCAAGGTGCCTTGCGGACCAATGTTCAAGCGTTATTTGCCATAAATCTAACCAAAATGCAATGTGTAGCAAGCAAGTGATATTCAATGCAAATGATACACAACAGCAATTCAATATATTGAATATAATGACCAAGATTCAAAATCGCCTTATATTGTTATCGTTATATAGGCCTATATACTATCCACCATTCCCATAGTTATTAGATCTATGACTATATCTATTTATTTGTGTCTCTTGCACACTTCTTTTGCTTTGATTTCTTTGAGTTAGAATCTAAGTTTGATTCTAGAAAGACAATTTTAGAAACTGTCTATTACATTATTTGACCATCTTGAAAACTCACATGATTTACAACTGAAAATGTAGTACTGCCAAGGTAGAGGCAAGAAGGAATGTTGGTAACCGATGTCAACAATGAGACTTCCGCCGTGGACAGGAAATGGATTTTAAAATTCGGACTCGCTCATCCGACGAAATAATAATGTCTGCTATTTTGAGACATTCCGTTCACTCAGGTCTTGGAAGAGAATACGGGGACATCCAGATGTCTCTAAAAAAACATTAAAATATAACGCATGTACTAAGAAGGAACAGTATGATTGACGCTCACCTGTGACAGTCCACGTAGGCTAGACCCCTTGATACAAACATACGAATAATATACAAAATTGCGACATTGTGTCACGAATGTAAAACTGATAGAGCTCCAAATTATTTAAAGGATCTGATCTCTGGTTATGTTCCATCTTGCCAACTGAGATCTACAAATCAATGTCTGTGAAGCATTCCCCAAACAAAGGCCTGACAAAGCTGTCACTGCGCTCATTTAAATATGCAGGTCCTTACGTATGGAATGCCCTTCCACTGTCAATACGATCTATGTTTGACACGTCGGAAGACACATTTAAAACACAATTTCAAAAAATACCTCATGGGATGCTTCTTAGAACAAAAGTAATTGTTTTAATTATGCGATTTTAATTCCTGTACCATACACCTTTATAAATGATATTATGCTTTCATTTATTTTATTTTTTTAAATTTTTTTATTTACTTATTTATTTATAATTTATTCATTTATTGAATGATTTATTTTCATTTTTTATTTTTTATTTCATTGTTTATTAATTTTGTATATATGTACATTGCTCATGTTTTTACTATGTATGTATAAATGCATCTAGAGCTGTCCTAAGATGGGAGTGGGCGCTATAGAAATGAATTACATTATTATTATTATTATTATTATTATTATTATTATTATTATTATTATTATTATTATTATTATTATTATTACATACATCATGTAGACTACGATAATGTTATTATCGTGCCTTTACATCACATGCCGTACTTTAAAAAAAAAAAATTTAAATACATTTTGTGTTTTCTAAAGATAAAGATAAAGAGGGATTTATAGTCCGTACCCCTTTACAAGTGCACATTTCATTTAAAGTCATGGGAAGCATACAACACGGCAGCCTTTTAGGCATTTCCTACTAACTTCCTGAAAAGATATTTCTCTACCTATAACTGGGTACTTATTCACACCTGAGTCAAGTTAGGAATGAAGAGTGAAGAACTTTTTGCTGTGGAAAAAAGCTTTGCCAGCCATGGGGTTAGAACCAGTGTTGCCGTGATTACAAGCTCACAACACTACGGTTCAACTGCTAGCCTGTCTTCATTTAGGCCTAGGGTCTACACCTGGGACTACCGGCCTACACGGTATCACTTACTGTGTTATGGCAATGCGACGATTGTCGATCACGCTCACACCTGCCTGTGGCTGTGTGTGTGCGTGTGTGTGCGTGTGTGTGCGCGCTCGCTCGCGCGTGTGCGTATGTATGTATGTGTGTATGTGTTGGTGTGTGATATTAACATGCGTCTGTGACGAGGTTAACACCGACAGAGAGGAGACTGGAACAGTTGGGTCGTCTCGGAATGTGGGCCTGCCAGCCCTGTGTTTTGAGTAGTGGAGGATGTTGTCTGTCTGGCGTTGAACACATTGTAGTAGTAGTAGTAGTAGTAGTAGTAGTAGTAGTAGTAGTAGTAGTAGTAGTAGTAGTAGTAGTAGTAGTAGTAGTAGTAGTAGTAGTAGTGGCAGTGGTAGTAGTGGTAGTGGTAGTAGTGGTAGTAGTGGTAGTAGTGGTAGTAGTAGTAGTAGTAGTAGTAGTAGTGGTAGTAGTAGTAGTGGTAGTAGTAGTTGTAGTAGTAGTAGTAGTAGCAGTAGTAGTAGTAGTAGTAGTAGTAGTAGTAGTAGTAGTAGTAGTAGTAGTAGAAGTAGTAGTAGTAGTATTAGTAGTAGTGGTGGTAGTGGTAGTAGTGGTAGTAGTGGTAGTAGTAGTAGTAGTAGTAGTAGTAGTAGTAGTAGTAGTAGTAGTAGCAGTAGGTAGTAGTAGTAGTAGTAGTAGTAGTAGTAGTAGTAGTAGTAGTAGTAGTAGTAGTAGTAGTAGTAGTAGTAGTAGTAGTAGTAGTAGTAGTAGTAGTAGTATACAACACGGTTACAGAGTGACTCGGCTACAACGCCCCCCCCCCACCCATCACCCCCTCCTCCTCCTCCCCCCCCGCCCGATACGCCAGTGCCGCTGTAGCCGAGCGCCACTGTAATTATGTACTTTGAAGATGGTTGGCGGGGTTTCTTGGTAGATCCTACTTCTTTCCTTTTACTCTTTTACTTCCTCTTTTATCTTGCTGTTTCCTCTTAATTCACCCTGAGATCAATAGAATGGTGGACAGGGTAAAAAGTAATTAAACAAACAAACAAACAAGCAATAATGTACTTTACATCGCCATTGATTATAACGGGGTGTATTAAAGACTCAATCTAGAATAATCGATAAAGTAAAGGTCATCTGTAAGGCTGTAAGCAACAAAATTAAGGTATGTCTATCTACCCCCAATCCCTCTCCCAAACTAAGCCTGCAACGTCACTCAGTTCCATTCTAAGCACATTGTTTGAAGACAAAATTCAGCCATTATATTGCCATTATGGTAAACTCTCACCCGTAAAGTAACAAAAAATATATATATTAAAAACGCCAAACAAAACTAACAAAATCAACAACAACAATACAAAACACACAGACTTTCTGCAATCATAAAAAAAGCTCATACAAATATGTTTTTTTGTATTTCTCATACTATTAGTACTAGCAGTCACCGGATCGTTTTATCAAAAACCTTTTTGTAGTCAACACTAACCCAGCACATCCCATCCCAGTGACTATCGTCTAAATACATACAACCTAGTAAGTAAAACAATAAAGAAGGGAGGAAACAAAACCTTGCCTGCGTGGCTGGATCCACAACTCTTGATACCTGGTACAAAACAACAACAAAATCTGCCTTTAGACTGGGTGACCGGACGCCCGAAGAGAAATACTCTTCCCACCCCATTTGGGTGACACGATCATGAATTCACTCTTTGAATTTCCTCTCCTCTAATCACAGACTGTGTAGACACTTGGAGCTTGGATGTCTACTTAACTCTTACTTAGGGTAAGAATAGACGTTTTGGATGCCCACATAGTGGTAGAAACTATGTAGATATTTGGATGTCTACCTAGTGGTAGAAACTATGTGGATATTTGGATGTCTACCTAGTGGTAGAAATTATGTGGATATTTGGATGTCTACCTAGTGGTAGAAACTATGTGAATATTTGGATGTCTACCTAGTGGTAGAAACTATGTGAATATTTGGATGTCTACCTAGTGGTAGAAACTATGTGGATATTTGGATGTCTACCTAGTGGTAGAAACTATGTGGATATTTGGATGTCTACCTAGTGGTAGAAACTATGTGGATATTTGGATGTCTATCTAGTGGTAGAAACTATATGAATATTTGGATGTCTACCTAGTGGTAGAAATTATGTGGATATTTGTCTACCTAGGATATGTAGATATTTGGATGTCTACCTAGTGGTAGAAACTATGTAGATATTTGGATGTCTACCTAGTGGTAGAAACTATGTAGGATGTCTATTTAGAAACTGTATTTGGATGTCTACCTAGTGGTAGAAACTATGTGAATATTTGGATGTCTACCTAGTTATGTGGATATTTGGATGTCTACCTAGTGGTAGAAACTATGGATATTTGGATGTCCACCTAGTGGTAGAAACTATGTAGATATTTGGATGTCTACCTAGTGGTAGAAACTATGTAGATATTTGGATGTCTACCTAGTGGTAGAAACTATGTGAATATTTGGATGTCTACCTAGTGGTAGAAACTATGTGGATATTTGGATGTCTACCTAGTGGTAGAAACTATGTGGATATTTGGATGTCTACCTAGTGGTATAAATTATGTGGATATTTGGATGTCTACCTAGTGGTAGAAACTATGTGGACATTTGGTAGACTAAAACTTCAGTCCTATGCTCGCAGCAAGAAGTAAAAAGCATTATTCAGACCTTTATTGGACATAAACCACAAAACGTTGCATGGTCATGTTGTCTGTATTGGGGAACTGCCAGCTCATGCAATTGGACTACAGATGTGAATGTAATGAAACCAGAGACAAAGACAAAGTGGAACACAGTGTAACTATAAGTAATGAGAGAAGAACTCATTTGAAGAAAGAAACCAGTAAAAATTCAGGAAGCAATGGGTAATTCATTGTTTATTTGCTCTCATTGCACAAGGGTGGTCTGAAAATTGAAAAGAAGTATCCGTTATTACGTAATGCACACTATTGGTTAGTCAGACAAGCTAGAGATCGAATGTCAGTTGACGATGTGCTAGTATTTCACATACAAACAGTGATTTTGTTGAAAATCCATGAAGGCTAAAATCTACCAATATCATGAAAAACACAGGGCGTTGGCCAGAGACGCTTTTGTTGTTTTGTATGTCTTAAGATACAATCAACATATACGTAAGACGTGTCACAAGTATATTAGGAGGCAACAGAATGAAACCCGACTACAACCAGCAATTACAAGCAGATCATTTGAAAATCTCGATGCAGACATCTTCCAACCACAAAGGATGGGACTTGATGGTCCAGAGGCAAGGTGTCGGCGTCTCAACCACAAAGAATGGGACTTGATGGTCCAGAGGCAATGTGTCGGCGTCTCAACCACAAAGGAGGGAACTTGATGGTCCAGAGGCAATGTGTCGGCGTCTCAACCACAAAGGAGGGAACTTGATGGTCCAGAGGCAATGTGTCGGCGTCTCAACCACAAAGGAGGGAACTTGATGGTCCAGAGGCAAGGTGTCGGCGTCTCAACCACAAAGGAGGGAACTTGATGGTCCAGAGGCAAAGTGTCATCGTCTCAACCAAAAAGTCGTGGGTTCAAGCCCCGGCAAGTTGAAACATTTTCTTCAGTTTTTCTTTTCAAGTAAAACCTAATCCCTAGTCCAGGTAAGTGGACCGACACCTAGTCCCATGGGAGACGGGCGACAAAAAGGAGGTCTCATGTACAAATCACAATTACACTATGTGAACGAGATCTCTTGGATGTTTACAGGGGCTGTCCGGGCACAATTAAAAACCAAAACAACGAGATCCCTTGGATGTTTACAGGGCTGTCCGGGCACAAATAAAAACCAAAACACCGAGATCCCTTGGATGTTTACAGGGCTGTCCGGACACAATCAAAAATCAAAACACCGAGATCTCTTGGATGTTTACAGGGCTGTCCGGACACAATCAAAAACCAAAACACCGAAATCTCTTGGATGTTTACAGGGCTGTCCGGGCACAAATAAAAATCAAAACACCGAGATCTCTTGGATGTTTACAGGGCTGTCGGACACAATCAAAAACAAAACACCGAAATCTCTTGGATGTTTACAGGGCTGTCCGGGCACAAATAAAAACCAAAACACCGAGATCTCTTTGATGTTTACAGGGCTGTCCGGGCACAAATAAAAATCAAAACACCGAGATCTCTTTGATGTCTACAGGGCTGTCCGGGCACAAATAAAAATCAAAACACCGAGATCTCTTTGATGTCTAGGGCTATCCGGGCACAAATAAAAATCAAAACACCGAGATCTCTTTGATGTCTACAGGGCTGTCCGGACACAAATAAAAACCAAAACACCGAGATCTCTTTGATGTCTACAGGGCTGTCCGGGCACAAATAAAAATCAAAACACCGAGATCTCTTGGATGTCTACAGGGCTGTCCGGGCACAAATAAAAACCAAAACACCGAGATCTCTTGGATGTTTACAGGGCTATCCGGACACAATCAAAAATCAAAACACCGAGATCTCTTTGATGTCTACAGGGCTGTCCGGGCACAAACAAAAATCAAAACACCGAGATCTCTTTGATGTCTACAGGGCTGTCCGGACACAAACAAAAATCAAAACACCGAGATCTCTTTGATGTCTACAGGGCTGTCCGGGCACAAACAAAAATCAAAACACCGAGATCTCTTTGATGTCTACAGGGCTGTCCGGGCACAAATAAAAATCAAAACACCGAGATCTCTTTGATGTTTACAGGGCTGTCCGGGCACAAATAAAAACCAAAACACCGAGATCTCTTTGATGTCTACAGGGCTGTCCGGGCACAAATAAAAACCAAAACACCGAGATCTCTTTGATGTCTACAGGGCTATCCGGGCACAAATAAAAACCAAAACACCGAGATCTCTTGGATGTTTACAGGGCTGTCCGGGCACAAATAAAAACCAAAACACCGAGATCTCTTGGATGTTTACAGGGCTGTCCGGGCACAAATAAAAACCAAAACACCGAGATCTCTTTGATGTTTACAGGGCTATCCGGGCACAAATAAAAACCAAAACACCGAGATCTCTTTGATGTCTACAGGGCTATCCGGGCACAAATAAAAACCAAAACACCGAGATCTCTTTGATGTCTACAGGGCTGTCCGGGCACAAATAAAAACCAAAACACCGAGATCTCTTTGATGTCTACAGGGCTATCCGGACACAAATAAAAACCAAAACACCGAGATCTCTTGGATGTCTACAGGGCTGTCCGGGCACAAATAAAACCAAAACACCGAGATCTCTTGGATGTTTACAGGGCTGTCCGGACACAAATAAAAACCAAAACACCGAGATCTCTTTGATGTCTACAGGGCTGTCCGGGCACAAATAAAAATCAAAACACCGAGATCTCTTGGATGTCTACAGGGCTGTCCGGACACAAATAAAAACCAAAACACCGAGATCTCTTGGATGTTTACAGGGCTGTCCGGACACAAATCAAAAATCAAAACACCGAGATCTCTTTGATGTCTACAGGGCTGTCCGGACACAAACAAAAATCAAAACACCGAGATCTCTTTGATGTCTACAGGGCTGTCCGGACACAAACAAAAATCAAAACACCGAGATCTCTTTGATGTCTACAGGGCTGTCCGGGCACAAACAAAAATCAAAACACCGAGATCTCTTTGATGTCTACAGGGCTGTCCGGGCACAAACAAAAATCAAAACACCGAGATCTCTTTGATGTCTACAGGGCTGTCCGGGCACAAATAAAAACCAAAACACCGAGATCTCTTTGATGTCTACAGGGCTGTCCGGGCACAATCAAAAACCAAAACACCGAGATCTCTTTGATGTCTACAGGGCTGTCCGGGCACAATCAAAACCAAAACACCGAGATCTCTTGGATGTCTACAGGGCTATCCGGGCACAAATAAAAACCAAAACACCGAGATCTCTTTGATGTCTACAGGGCTGTCCGGACACAAATAAAAAACCAAAACACCGAGATCTCTTTGATGTCTACAGGGCTGTCCGGACACAATCAAAAACCAAAACACCGAGATCACCGTAGTTATGGATGTGGCTAAACTCAAACCGAACCAATCAGAAAGACAGAATACTCTTCGCATGACTGACAGTTACAGTTAAATATCTAACTGTCATTTGTAAAACCTTTCAAGACAACGAGCAAACGAGAACAATAGTATTGTCATCATAATTAAGATCAATGTCTTTATTCACTGTCTTCTCGGCCAAGGGACAGATAATAGATCGCAATTCACTAGCAATGAATCAAAAATTTAAATCAAGAATGAGATTGTAAACATATAAATTTCCTCCAGTCCATGAATTGACAAGCCTACAGTCTGAACAGATCAAACCTACGGTCTGAATAGACCAAACCAACAGTCTGAATAGACTAAACCTACAGTCTCAATAGACAAAACCTATAGTCTGAATAGACTAAACCTACAATCTGAATAGACTAAACTTACAATATAAATAGACTAAATCTACAGTATGAATAGACTAAACCTACAGTCTGAATAGACCAAACCTACAGTCTGAATAAACCAAACCTACGGTCTGAATAGGCCAAACCTACATTCTGAATAGACTAAACCTACAGTCTGTATAGACCAAACCTACAATCCGAATATACAAACCTACAGTCTGAATAGACTAAACCTACAGTCTAAATAGACCAAACCTACAGTCTGAAGGGACTATGCCTACAGTCTGAATAGACTAAACCTACAGTCTCAATAGACAAAACTTACAGTCTTAATAGACTAAACCTACAATCTGAATAGACAAAACCTACAGTCTGAATAGACTAAACCTACGGTCTGAATAGACCAAACCTACAGTCTGAATAGACTAAACCTACAGTCTCAATAGACCAAACCTAGAGTCTGAATAGACTAAACCTACAGTCTCAATAGACAAAACCTATAGTCTGAATAGACTAAACCTACAATCTGAATAGACTAAACTTACAATATCAATAGACCAAATCTATAGTATGAATAGACTAAACCTACAATCTGAATAGACCAAACCTACAGTCTGAATAAACCAAACCTACGGTCTGAATAGGCCAAACCTACATTCTGAATAGACTAAACCTACAGTCTGTATAGACCAAACCTACAATCTGAATATACATACCTACAGTCTGAATAGACTAAACCTACAGTCTAAATAGACCAAACCTACAGTCTGAATAGACTATGCCTACAGTCTGAATAGACTAAACCTACAGTCTCAATAGACAAAACTTACAGTCTTAATAGACTAAACCTACAATCTGAATAGACAAAACCTACAGTCTGAATAGACTAAACCTACGGTCTGAATAGACCAAACCTACAGTCTGAATAGACTAAACCTACAGTCTCAATAGACCAAACCTAGAGTCTGAATAGACTAAACCTAGAGTCTGAATAGACTAAACCTACAATATAAATAGACTAAATCTACAGTATGAATAGACTAAACTTACAGCCTGAGTAGACTAAACCTAAAGTACAAATAGACTAAACTTACAGTCTGAATAGACTAAACCTACAATATGAATAGACTAAACCTATAGTCTGAATAGACTAAACCTACAACGTGAATAGACTAAACCTACAATGTGAATAGACCAAGTCTACAATATGAATAGACTAGACCTACAATGTGAATAGACTAAACCTACAATATGAATAGACCAAACATACAATGTGAATAGACCAAGTCCACAACGTGAATAGACTAAGTCTACAATATGAATAGACCAAACCTACAATCTGAATAGACCAAACCTACAATGTGAATAGACCAAACCTACAATATGAATAGACCAAACCTACAATGTGAATAGACTAAACCTACAATGTGAATAGAGCAAGTCTACAATATGAATAGACCAGACCTACAATGTGAAGAGACTAAACCTACAATGTGAATAGACTAAACCTACAATGTGAATAGACTAAACCTACAATGTGAATAGACTAAACCTACAATATGAATAGACTAAACCTACAATGTGAATAGGCTAAACCTACAATGTAAATAGACCAAGTGTACAATATGAATAGACTAAACCTACATTGTGAATAGACTAAACCTACAATGTGAATAGACCAAACCTACAATGTGAATAAACTAAACCTACTATGTGAATAGACCAAACCTACAATATGAATAGACTAAACATACAGTATGAATAGATTAAACCTATAGTATGAATAGACCAAACCTAAAATATGAATAGACCAAACCTACAATATGAATAGACCAAACCTACAATATGAATAGACTAAACCTACAATATGAATAGACCAAACCTACAATATGAATAGACCAAAACTACAATGTGAATAGACCAAGCCTACAATATGAATAGATCAAACCTACAATATGAATAGACTAAACCTACAATATGAATAGATCAAACCTACAAGATGAATAGACCAAACATACAATGTGAATAGACCAAGTCTACAATGTGAATAAACTAAACTTACAATGTGAATAGACTAAACCTACAATATAAATAGACTAAATCTACAGTATGAATAGACGAAACTTACAGCCTGAATAGACTAAACCTAAAGTACAAATAGACTAAACTTACAGTCTGAATAGATTAAAACTACAATATGAATAGACTAAACCTATAGTCTGAATAGACTAAACCTACAATGTGAATAGACTAAACCTACAATGTGAATAGACCAAGTCTACAATATGAATAGACTAAACCTACAATGTGAATAGACTAAACCTACAATATGAATAGACCAAACATACAATGTGAATAGACCAAGTCCACAATGTGAATAGACTAAGTCTACAATATGAATAGACTAAACCTACAATGTGAATAGACTAAACCTACAATGTGAATAGACTAAACCTACAATGTGAATAGACAAAACATACAATGTGAATAGACTAAACCTACAATGTGAATAGACCAAACCTACAATATGAATAGACTAAACCTACAATGTTAATAGACTAAACCTACAATGTGAATAGACTAAACCTACAATGTGAATAGATTAAACCTACAATGTGAATAGACTAAACCTACAATGTGAATAGACAAAACGTACAATTTGAATAGAACGAAACCTACAATGTGAATAGACTAAACCTACAATGTGAATAGACCAAAACTACAATATGAATAGATTAAACCTACAATGTGAATAAACTAAAGCTACAATGTGAATAGACCAAGTCTACAATATGAATAAACTAAACCTACATTGTGAATAGACCAAGCTTACAATGTGAATAGACTAAACCTACAATATGAATAGACTAAACCTACAATGTGAATAGACCAAACCTACAATATGAATAGACTAAACCTACAATGTGAATAGACTAAACCTACAATGTGAATAGACCAATTCTACAATATGAATAGATTAAACCTACAATGTGCATAGATTAAACCTACAATATGAAAAGACCAACCTACAGTCTGAATAGACTAAACCTACAATATGAATAGACTAAATCTACAATCTGAATAGACCAAACCTACAATATGAATAGACTAAACCTACAACGTGAATAGACTAAACCTACAATGTGAATGGATTAAACCTACAATGTGAATAGACTAAACCTACAATGTGAATAGACTAAACCTACAATGTGAATAGACTAAACCTACAATATGAATAGACTAAACCCTACAATATGAATAGACTAAACCTATAATGTGAATAGACTAAACATACAATGTGAATAGACTAAGCCTAGCATGTGAATAGACTAAACCTACAATATGAATAGACTAAACCTACAATATTAATAGACTAAACCTACAGTATGAATAAAGTAAAACTACAGTGTGAATAGACTAAACCTACAATGTGAATAGACTAAACCTACAATGTGGATAGACTAAACCTACAGTGTGAATAGACTAAACATACAATGTGAATAGACAAAACGTACAATGGGAATAGACCAAACCTACAGTGTGAATATACTAAACCTACAATGTGAATAGACAAAACGTACAATGTGAATAGACTAAACCTACAATGTGAATTGACAGAACGTACAATGTGAATAGACTAAACCTACAATGTAAATAGACTAAACCTACAATGTGAATAGACCAAAACTACAATGTGAATAGACTAAACCTACAATGTGAATAGACTAAACCTACAATGTGAATAGACTAAATCTACAATGTGAATAGACCAAACCTACAATATGAATAGACTAAACCTACAATGTGAATAAACTAAACCTACAATGTGAATACACCAAGTTTACAATATGAATAGACTAAAAAAACTACATTGTGAATAGACTAAACCTACAATGTGAATAGACCAAACCTACAATATGCATAGACTAAAACTACAATGTGAATATACTAAACTTACAATATGAATAGACTAGACCTACAATGTGAATAGACTAAACCTACAATTTGAATAGACTGAACTTACAATATGAATAGACTAAAGCTATAATGTGAATAGACCAAGTCTACAATATGAATAGACTAAATCTACAATGTGAATAGATTAAACCTACAATATGAATAGACCAAACCTACATTCTGAATAGACTAAACCTACAATACGAATAGACTAAACCTACAATCTGAATAGACCAAACCTACAATATCAATAGACTAAACCTACAATGTGAATAGACTAAACCTACAATGTGAATAGGCTAAACCTACATTGTGAATAGACTAAACCTACAATGTGAATAGACTAAACCTACAATATAAATAGACTAAACCTACAATATGAATAGACTTAACCTACAATATGAATAGACTAAACCTACAATGTAAATAGACTAAAACTACAATGTGAATAGACTAAGCCTACAATATGAATAGACTAAACCTACAGTATGAATAGACTAAACCTACAATATGAATAGACTAAACCTACAGTATGAATAGACCAAACCTACAATATGAATAGACTAAACCTACAATATGAATAGACCAAACCTAAATTATGAATAGACTAAACCTACAATGTGAATAGACTAAACCTACAATATGAATAGACCAAACCTACAATTTGAATAAACCAAACATACAATGTGAATAGACTAAACCTACAATGTGAATAGAATATATTTACAATGAATAGACTAAACCTACAATATAAATAGACTAAATCTACAGTATGAATAGACTAAACTTAGAGCCTGAATAGACTAAACCTACAGTACGAATACATTAAACTTACAGTCTGAATACACTAAACCTACAGTATGAATAGACTAAACATATAGTCTGAATAGACTAAACGTACAATGTGAATAGATTACACCTACAATGTGAATAGACCAAACTTACAATATGAATAGGATGAACCTACAATGTGGATAGACTAAACCTACAATATGAATAGATCAAACCTACAATATGAATAGACTAAACCTACAATGTGAATAGACTAAACCTACAATGTGAATAGACCAAGTCTACAATACGAATAGACTAAATCGACAATGTGAATAGACCAAACCTACAATCTGAATAGGCTAATCTACAATATGAATAAACCAAACCTACATTCTGAATAGACTAAACCTAGAGTGTGAATAGACTAAACATACAATGTGAATAGACTAAACCTACAATGTGAATAGACTAAACCTACAATATGAATAGACTAAGCCGACAATATGAATAGACTAAACCTACAATATGAATAGACTAAACCTACAATGTGAATAGACTAAACCTACATTGTGAATAGACTAAGCCTACAATGTGAATAGACTAAACCTACAGTATGAATAGACCAAACCTACAATATGAATAGACCAAACCTACAATGTGAATAGACTAAACCTACAATGTGAATAGACCAAGTCTACAATATGAATAGTCTAAACCTACAATGTGAATAGATCAAACCTACAATATGAATAGACTAAACCTACAATGTGAATAGACTTAACCTACAATGTGAATAGATCAAGCCTACAATACGAATAGACTAAACCTACAATGTGAATATACGAAAACTACAATATGAATAGACTAAACCTACAATGTGAATAGACCAAGTCTACAATATGAATATACTAAACCTACATTGTGAATAGACTAAACCTACAATGTGAATGGACCAAACCTACAATGTGAATGGACTAAACCTACAATCTGTATAGACCAAACCTACAATATGAATAGACTAAACCTACAATGTATATAGACTAAACCTACAATGTGAATAGAACAAACCTACAATATGAATAGACTAAACCTACAATGAATAGACTAAATCTACAATGTGAGTAGACTAAAGCTACAATGTGAATAGACTAAACCTACAATGTGAATAGATCCGACCTACAATATGAATAGACTAAACCTACAATGTGAATAGACTAAACCTATAATGTTAATAGACCAAATCTACAATATTAATAGACCAAACCTACAGTTTGAATAGACTAAACCTACCAAATGAATAGACTAAACCTACGATCTGAATACACCAAACCTACAATATGAATAGACTAAACCTACAATGTGAATAGACTAAACCTACAATGTGAATAGATTAAATCTACAATATGAATAGACTAAACCTACAACATTAATAGACTAATCCTACAGTAAGAATAGACTAAACCTACAATGTGAATAGACTAAACCTACAATGTGAATAGACTAAGCCTACAATGTGAATAGACTAAACCTACAATATGAATAGACTAAACCTACAATATGAATAGACTAAACCTACAATGTGAATAGACTAAACCTACAGTGTGAATATACTAAACATACAATGTGAATAGACAAAACGTACAATGGGAATAGACTACAGTGTGAATATACTAAACCTACAATGTGAATAGACAAAACATACAATATGAATAGACTAAACCTACAATGTGAATAGACTAAACCTACAATGTGAATAGACTAAACCTACAATATGAATAGACTAAGTCGACAATATGAATAGACTAAACCTACAATATGAATAGACTAAACCTACAATGTGAATAGACTAAACCTACATTGTGAATAGACTAAACAATGTGAATAGACTAAACCTACAGTATGAATAGACCAAACCTACAATATGAATAGACCAAACCTACAATGTGAATAGACTAAACCTACAATGTGAATAGACCAAGTCTACAATATGAATAGTCTAAACCTACAATGTGAATAGATCAAACCTACAATATGAATAGACTAAACCTACAATGTGAATAGACTTAACCTACAATGTGAATAGATCAAACCTACAAACGAATAGACTAAACCTACAATGTGAATAGACAAAACTACAATATGAATAGACTAAACCTACAATGTGAATAGACCAAGTCTACAATATGAATATACTAAACCTACATTGTGAATAGACTAAACCTACAATGTGAATGGACCAAACCTACAATGTGAATGGACCAAAACTACAATATGAATAGATTAAACCTACAATGTGAATAAACTAAAGCTACAATGTGAATAGACCAAGTCTACAATATGAATAGACTAAACCTACATTGTGACTAAACTAAGCTTACAATATGAATAGACTAAACCTACAATATGAATAGACTAAACCTACAATGTGAATAGACTAATCCTACAATGTGAATAGACTAAACCTACAATGTGAATAGACTAAACCTACAATGTGAATAGACCAAACCTAAAATATGAATAGACTACACCTACAATGTGAATAGACTAAAGCTACAATGTGAATAGACCAAGTCTACAATATGAATAGAGTAAACCTACAATGTGCATAGATTAAACCTACAATATGAAAAGACCAAACCTACAGTCTGAATAGACTAAACCTACAATATGAATAGACTAAACCTACAATCTGAATAGACTAAACCTACAATGTGAATAGACCAAACCTACAATGTGAATAGACTAAACCTACAATGTGAATAGACTAAACCTACAATGTGAATAGACTAAACCTACAATGTGAATAGACCAAACCTACAATATGAATAGACTAAACCTACAATGTGAATAAACTAAAACTACAATGTGAATACACCAAGTTTACAATATGAATAGACTAAACCTACGATGTGAATAGACTAATCCTACAATGTGAATAGACCAAACCTACAATATGCATAGACTAAACCTACAATGTGAATAGACTAAACCTACAATGTGAATAGACTAAACCTACAATGTGAATAAACTAAATCTACAATGTGAATAGACTAAACCTACAATGTGAATAGATTAAACCTACAATGTGAATAGACTAAACCTACAATGTGAATAGACTAAACATACAATGTGAATAGACTAAACCTACAATGTGAATAGACTAAACCTACAATGTGAATAGACTAAACCTACAATATGTATAGACTAAACGTACAATGTGAATAGACTAAACCTACAATACGAATAGACTAAACCTACAATCTGAATAGACCAAACCTACAATATGAATAGACTAAACCTACAATGTGAATAGACTAAACCTAAAATGTGAATAGATTAAATCTACAATGTGAATAGACCAAACCTACAATGTGAATAGACTAAACCTACAATGTGAATAGACTAAACCTACAATATGAATAGACTAAACCTACAATATGAATAGATTTAACCTACAATATTAATAGACTAAACCTACAATGTAAATAGACTAAACCTACAATGTGAATAGACTAAGCCTACAATGTGAATAGACTAAACCTACAATATGAATAGACTAAACCTAGAGTATGAATAGCCCAAACCTACAATATGAATAGACCAAACCTACAATATGAATAAACTAAACCTACAATATGAATAGACCAAACCTACAATATGAATAGGCTAAAGCTACAATATGAATAGACTAAACCTACAATATGAATAGACTAAACCTACAGTATGAATAGACCAAACCTACAATATGAATAGACCAAACCTACAATATGAATAGACCAAACCTAAATTATGAATAGACTAAACCTACAATATGAATAGACCAAACCTACAATATGAATCGACTAAACCTACAATGTGAATAGACTAAACCTACAATATGAATAGACCAAACCTACAATATGAATAGACCAAACATACAATGTGAATAGACTAAACCTACAATGTGAATAGAATAAATTTACAATGTGAATAGACTAAACCTACAATATAAATAGACTAAATCTACAGTATGAATAGACTAAACTTACAGCCTGAATAGACTAACCCTACAGTACGAATAGACTAAACTTACAGTCTGAATACACTAAACCTACAGTATGAATAGACTAAACCTATAGTCTGAATAGACTAAACGTACAATGTGAATAGATTACACCTACAATGTGAATAGACCAAGTCTACAATATGAATAGAATAAACCTACAATGTGAATAGACTAAACCTACAATATGAATAGATCAAACCTACAATATGAATAGACTAAACCTACAATGTGAATAGACCAAACCTACAATCTGAATAGGCTAATCTACAAATATGAATAAACCAAACCTACATTCTGAATAGACTAAACCTATAATGTGAATAGACTAAACAATACGTACAATATGAATAGACTAAACCTACAATGTGAATAGACTAAACCTACAATGTGAATAGACCAAACCTAATTCTGAATAGACTAAACCTAGAATGTGAGACTAAACCTGCAATGTGAATAGACTAAACCTACAATCTGAATAGACTAAACCTACAATATGAATAGACTAAGCCGACAAACTAAACCTACAATCTGAATAGACTAAACCTACAATGTGAATAGACTAAACCTACAATGTGAATAGACTAAACCTACAATGTGAATAGACTAAACCTACAGTATGAATAGACCAAACCTACAATATGAATAGACCAAACCTACAATGTGAATAGACGAAAACCTACAATGTGAATAGAACAAGTGTACAATATGAATAGTCTAAACCTACAATGTGAATAGATCAAACCTACAATATGAATAGACTAAACCTACAATGTTAATAGACTAAACCTACAATGTGAATAGACCAAGTCTACAATATGAATAGACTAAACCTACAATGTGAATAGATTAAACCTACAATATGAATAGACCAAACCTACAGTCTGAATAGACTAAACCTACAACATGAATAGACTAAACCTACGATCTGAATAGACCAAACCTACAATATGAATAGACTAAACCTACAATGTGAATAGGCTAAACCTACAATGTGAATAGATTAAATCTACAATGTGAATAGACTAAACCTACAATGTGAATAGACTAAACATACAATGTGAATAGACTAAACCTACAATGTGAATAGACTAAAACTACAATATGAATAGACTAAACCTACAATATGTATAGACTAAACGTACAATGTGAATAGACTAAACCTACAATGTGAATAGACTAAGCCTACAATGTGAATAGACTAAACCTACAATATGAATAGACTAAACCTACAATATGAATAGACTAAACCTACAGTATGAATAAACTTAACCTACAGTGTGAATAGACTAAACCTACAATGTGAATAGACTAAACCTACAATGTGAATAGACTAAACAGACAGTGTGAATAGACTAAACATACAATGTGAATAGACTAAACCTACAATGTAAATAGACTAAACCTAAAATGTGGAAAGACCAAACCTACATGATGAATAGACTAAACCTACAATATGAAAAGACTAAACCTACAATGTGAATAGACTTAACCTACAGTGTGAATATACTTAACTTACACTCTGAATAGACCAAACCTACAGTGTGAATAGACTAAACATACAATGTGAACAGACTAAAGCTACAATGTTAATAGACTAAACCTACAATGTGAATAGACTAAACCCACAATATGAATAGACCAAGCCTACAATATGAATAGACCAAACCTACAATATGAATAGACCAAACCTACAATCTGAATAGATTAAACCTACAATGTGAATAGACTAAACCTACAATGTGAATAGACTAAACCTACAATATGAATAGACCAAACCTACAGTGTGAATAGACTAAACAGACAATGTGAATACACTAAACCTATAATTGGTTATAGACTAAACCTACAATATGAATAGACCAAGCCTACAGTCTGAATAGACCGAACCTACAGTCTGAATAGACCAAGCCCACATTCTGAATAGACCAAGCCTACAGTCTGAATAGACTAAACCTACAATCTGAATAGATCAAGCCTACACTCTGAATAGACTAAATCTACAATCTGAATAGACCAAGCCTAATTAGTCTAAATAGACTAAACCTACAATCTGAATAGACCAAACCTACAGTCTGAATAGACCAAACCTACAGTCTGAATAGACCAAGCCTACAGTCTGAATAGACTAAACATACGATCTGAATAGACCAAGCCTACAGTCTGAATAGACCAAACCTATAATCTGAATAGACCAAGTCTACAGTCTGAATAGATTAAACCTACAATCTGAATAGACCAGACCTATAATCTGAATAGACTAAACCTACAGTCTGAAAAGACCAAGCCTACAGTCTGAATAGACTAAACCTACAATCTGAATAGACCAAACCTACAGTCTGAATAGACCAAACCTATAATCTGAATAGACTAAACCTACAGTTCGAATAGACCAAGCCTACAGTCTGAATAGACTAAACCTACAATCTGAATAGACCAAACCTATAATCTGAATAGATTAAACCTACAGTCTGAATAGACCAAGCCTACAGTTTGAATAGACCAAGCCAAGTACAGTTTGAATAGACCAAGTCTACAGTTTGAATAGACCAAGCCTACAGTTTGAATAGACCAAGCCTACAGTCTGAATAGACCAAGCCTACAGTTTGAATAGACCAAGCCTACAGTTTGAATAAACCAAGCCTACAGTTTGAATAGACCAAGCCTACAGTTTGAATAAACCAAGCCTACAGTTTGAATAGACCAAGCCTACAGTTTGAATAGACCAAGCCTACAGTTTAAATAGACCAAACCAACAGTCTGAATAGACCAAGCCTACAGTTTGAATAGACCAAGCCTACAGTTTGAATAGACCAAGCCTACAGTGTGAATAGACCAAGCCTACAGTTTGAATAGACCAAGCCTACAGTTTGAATAGACCAAGCCTACAGTTTGAATAGACCAAGCCTGCAGTTTGAATAGACCAAGCCTCACAGTTTGAATAGACCAAGCCTACAGTCTGAATAAACCAAGCCTACAGTTTGAATAGACCAAGCCTACAGTTTGAATAGACCAAGCCTACAGTTTGAATAGATTAAGCCTACAGTTTGAATAAACCAAGCCTACAGTTTTAATAGACCAAGCCAACAGTCTGAATAGACCAAGCCTAATAGTTTGAATAGACCAAGCCTACAGTTTGAATAGACCAAGCTGGTACAGACTTTCATTCTTAAAGGCTAGACCAAGCCTGCAGTTTGAATGATGGATTTACAGTTTGAATACACCAAGCTCCAGTTTGGATAGACCAAGCCTACAGTTTGAATAAACAACCAAACCAAGTTCTTCACAGTTTGAATAGACCAAGCCTACAGTTTGAATTGACCAAGCCAACAGTCTGAATCACCAAGCCTACAGTTTATAATCATGAAACAACCAAACTGTTCATAGACCAAGTTTACGTCAGTTTGATGTAAACAGACCAAAATGTTCTTCCCATTTCGCTGCTGGGTCGAGAGGACAACAAAAAAAATAATAATTGTTCCGAATGGAAAACCCTTAATGGACTTTCTGGGTGGGAGTCAGCTGGTCTACTGACTGAGCTACTGGGCCTCCAATATCATTAACTTAAAGGCTACAAGAAAAAATAAATAAATAATGATGGATTTCACAAATGGGTGACACCGTTGCTCCAGGTCTTGCCGTGATTCAAATACGTCTATATTCATGTAAACAACCAAACTGTCCATTCAAATGTATGTTTACGTCTATATTCATGTAAACAACCAAACTGTTCATTAACATGTTGTTTACTGCAACACAACCAAACGTCGATTAACATGTATGTTTACGTCTATATTCATGTAAACAACCAAAATGTTCATTCACATGCTTGTTTACGTCTATATTCATGTAAACAACCAAAATGCTCATTCACATGTATGTTTACGTCTATATTCATGTAAACAACCAAAATGCTCATTCATATGTTTGTTAGAAACAGAATGGATTACTGCAATTCATTGCTCTAAGGTCTCCTGCAAAATCGATTAACATACTCCCAACACATCCAAAAATGGATTAACATACTGCAACACATCCAAACATCGATTAACATACTGCAACACATGCAAAAAGTGATTAACATACTGCAACATATCAAAACTTCGATTAACATACTGCAACACATCCAAAAATGGATTAACATACTGCAACACATCGAAACATCGATTAACATACTGCAAACACATCCAAACGTCGATTAACATACTGCAACACATCCAAACATCGATTAACATACTGCAACACATCCAAACATCGATTAACATACTGTAACACATCCAAAAATCCATTAACAGAGCGAAAACCAGCGACCACATTACCTCCATACTTAAGTTTCTGCACTGGTTGCCTGTGCATAAAAGAATCGACTACAAACTCGCCTGTTTTGTCTACAAGGAAAACAATAGCAAACTGACACATTATCCCCATTGCCTAGAAAATCAGGACTCTATTCCTGGTTACCCTAAAAATCAAGACTCTATTCCTGGTTACACTAAAATTAGGACTCTATTCCTGGTTACCCTAAAAATCAGGACTCTATTTCCCCTAAAAATCAGGACTCTATTCCTGGTTACACTAAAAATCAGGACTCTATTCCTGGTTACCCTCTAAAAAATCAGGACTCTATTCCTGGTTACCCTAAAAATCAGGACTCTATTCCTGGTTACCCCCTAAAAATCAGGACTCTATTCCTGGTTACCCTAAAAATCAGGACTCTATTCCTGGTTACCCTAAAAATCACTATTCCTGGTTACTTAAAAATCAGGACTCCTGGTTACCCTAAAAATCAGGACTCTATTCCTGGTTACCCAGGACTCTATTCCTGGTTACATAAATCAGGACTCTATTCCCCTAAAAATCAGGTTATTCCCCCTAAAAATCAGGACTCTATTTCTGGTTACCCTAAAAATCAGGACTCTATTCCTGGTTACCCTTAAAAATCAGGACTCTATTTCTGGTTACCCTAAAAATCAGGACTCTATTCCTGGTTACCCTAAAAAATCAGGACTCTATTTCTGGTTACCCTAAAAATCAGGACTCTATTCCTGGTTACCCTAAAAATCAGGACTCTATTTCCTAAAATCAGGACTCTATTCCTGGTTACCCTAAAAATCAGGACTCTATTCCTGGTTACCCTAAAAATCAGGACTCTATTCCTGGTTACCCTAAAAATCAGGACTCTATTCCCCTGGTTACCTGGTTACCTACGTTCAACACTGAGTGTGGGACTTCTGCTACTTCACTTTACGTAAGTTTAATTTTTGTTGAAAGGAGAGAACTTAAGAGCAAAGGAATAAAGAGTTGTTTCTCCAGCTTCAGTTACATGTAAGCTTTATAAAACATAATACATCGTACTATAAGGGATTATTTAGATATAATATACAATCCTAACAGATACTCAACCTGGATTCAGATATAAACAAAATTTAATCTCAAACCAGCGCTTTCAGTTGACCAAAAAGGAGCTGCCAGACGGGCTCCATTCTTCATGAAAATGATATTGACAAAACCTTCTAGGTACCAAACTATATTTGCTGATGGTGCTTTTTTCTATAGAAAAATAAAGAACACAGAGGATTGAACGTAGACATTACGAAATTACCTGAAAAACATTTTAACTTGTTTGAAAACGATAACGAGCGCGAGAAGAAAAGAACCAAAACTCTTTCCTTGATTTTCTAAAAATCTCGCCTCCTTGCCAAAAGATGCTGCCTTCAACTTCCTGTGTGGTGGATGCCTGTCCTTGACCTCTGGGTGTGAAGAGGACAGAAACGACTAACACTTGAAATGTCAGGTGGCCATCCTCACCTTCCTGGATACGTTTTTGTACCGGCACACAAACAGGAGAAAAGAAAGGAATTGGTTCGGATTTGACATTAATGTTGTGTTTTCCTTTTAAGACGATAAAATGCTGTGGGTGGAAACGGAAAGAAGTGATTCACATAATACACGCATAATGAAAATAACTTGCAATATAAATTCTTATTTTGATTTTGTATGAAAACATAGGCTCCTAAACTTACTGTTATAGTTGTAGTAAACAAAGAAATTAACCGACGAGTTCACGAGTTCGACGAATGACATGGAGTCATATGATACAGTGAATGTATAATGAAGCTCTCCAAGTAGATCGAACTTTGGCTGTATTAACTTAGAAAAAGCAATTGAAAGACGAAAAGCGTTGCAGACGAGAAAGATTGTGCATACCAGCGAGGCTTGAATGATGGCTTGTTGTTCCTTGGTGTTACTCATGAGGGATGCTGTCAAAGTAATTTCTTTATGTTTCTGAGTGGTTTGGTCAGCTTCCTGACCAGAGCCATCTGAGATGCTAACAGACGTCGAAGACTTTTGGCGAAAACGAACTGACTTCTTCAGAGCGTGCGCCATGACAAAGACACAGATCGTGACGACTATCTGGTTTGACACGTTCAACACAACACCAAACATTGTGACATACAAGTTGTTCACTATGTCTCGTCCTGGTTTGAATGCCAAAATATAAAGTGAGGAGTTGGTTGATGGGATGGTTATACGTTTTAAGTTGCTGTTATAAATAACCAGAACCACAGTGAATACAAATGCGAAAATCCAGATAGCTGTTATAACAACAAATGTCCTGTGTCGAGGAAAATATCCTTAAAATGCAAAGGTTTAACAATGCATAGACAACGTTGTATTGCCAGAAACGTGGTTGAGAGGTATGTCATCTCACAGAAGCCTCGCAAAAACGTATCCAACAAATCGGACACAATCTCCGAAGGAAATTCGATGTGAAGAAAGTCGCTCTGAAGGATCATGACACTCGTTATGACGGCGCTGATGAGTCCACCGACCACGTTAAGTAGATCTGAACAGGCGATGGAGAAGAAAATTACCGTCACAGTGTCGTTCAGGCCGATTCTACGAAATGCCCGGATGTTCACCACATTTGCCCAGATTCCTATCAGACAAACACCGACTCGAACGCCAATGATGGCTTTGTGAAAGAGTATATATCCATCCACAGACATGAGATCACTGACTACCCTGAGCGTGGTTGCATTTCGAAATCATAGGTAACAGAGTCCATCATCTGCAAATAAGAACAAGGACACATCAGCACATTGGACATAAGCTTAAGGGGGGGCGGGTTCTGGGAATGCCATTTTGCCGAAAATTGGACAAATCTAGTCTATCCTACTAGTGGATAAAGAAGTTCATTCTCGTCATAATGATATCATAAAAAAGCTCAGTATTCATTCTTTTGAATTTATACGATTTTTTTTTAGAAACAATACAGGCCTATCTTTCAACACAACTATTATACAATAAAAGCCAAAAATATAGCAAGTTGGCACTTATTTTGATTGCCACAATAAACACTATCCAAAACAACCTTATTTGAGGATCTAGCATGAATATTGACTTAGATCGGCCGGAAGTTACGGAACATATTCCACTCACATATTATCAAAAGGCACCATCCGAAAGTGAGTAAAAAAGGTGCTGATGCACTTGAAACAGTGTCAATAAGAAGTAGTTGAGAGCATCTCAAGGTTTTATGATGTTTCAAAGTATTATCCTACTTTTTTTCTTAGGTTTATGGGAGAAAAATGTATTCAAATAACAGAAAATAAGAGAAAAATACGATTTTCTCAAAATGTCATTTTGTTTTGTTCATTATTTCCTATCTACTTTTTTTTTATCTCAACGTATCTTCATGAAATTTGGTATGGATGATCAATGAGGGAAAACAAAGAAACGATAAGATGTTTTTTTATATATGTTTATAGTTTTGGAAAAATTGATTTTTTGTACAATATGTTTGTATATTTTTGGTTGTTCTCATATGATATTTTCAAAAATTCATAAAATCAAAACTTACTAAATGAAACAAAAATTCGATCTGATCAAATTTAGATATTGCATCAAATAAGGTGTGTGCCAAATTTGAACAAATTTGTTGAAAAACGAAAAAGCCTATCGATATTGAAGTTGGTGAAATGTTGGGGGCAAAATCCAAGATGGCCACTGTTTCCATGCCAACCGGGAGTGTCAGGGAAAAAACAACGACATATTTCAACTCAGTACACCATGCCCATTACGCCTATACATATGTTAAATTGATAGGAACAAACGGGAAAATGTTCACCCCCTCCCTTCAACCACAAAGTAGGAGCTACACTTTCTGGAACGGATGGGTATAAAGTTTGATCACAATTCGAGTAATGGATTTGATCACAATCTAGTTGCCAGTCATTCGAGTAATGGATTTGACCACAATCTAGTTGCCAGTGATTCGGTTAATGGATTTGACCACAATCTAGTTGCCAGTGATTGGGTTAATGGATTTGACCACAATTTAGTTGCCAGTGATTCGGTTAATGGATTTGACCACAATTTAGTTGCCAATGATTCGATTAATGGATTTGATCGCAATCTAGTTGCCAGTGATTCGATTAATGGATTTGACCACAATTTAGTTGCTGGTGATTTGATTAATGGATTTGATCGCAATCTAGATACCAGTGATTCGATTAATGGATTTGATCAATCTAGTTACCAGTGATTCGATTAATGGATTTGATCGCAATCTAGTTGCCAGTGATTCGATTAATGGATTTGATCAATCTAGTTACCAGTTATTCGATTAATGGATTTGATCGCAATCTAGTTGCCAGTGATTCGATTAATGGATTTGATCAATCTAGTTACCAGTCATTCGATTAATGGATTTGATCATAATTTAGTTGCCAGTCATTCGAGTAATGCATTTGATCAATTTAGTTGTCCATTTCTACAGGAACGAATTCCATCTGACGATTTAAAAGATCTACGTGTAGGGCCGTTTGTATAGGAACGAATTCCATTTGACGATTGAAAAGATCTACGGGGCCATTTCTATGGGCACGAATTCCATCTGACGATCTAAAAGATCTAAAAGATTCCATCTGACGATCTAAAAGATCTACGGGGCCATTTCTATGGGCACGAATTCCATTTGACGATTGAAAAGATCTACGTATAGGGCCATTTCTATGGGCACGAATTCCATCTGACGATCTAAAAGATCTACGTATAGGGCCATTTATATGGACACGAATTCCATCTGACGAAAAGATCTACATATAGGGCCATTCTATGGCACGAATTCCATCTGACGATTTAAAAGATCTGCGTATAGGGCCATTTCTATGGACACGAATTCCATCTGACGATTTAAAAGATCTACGTATAGGGCCATTTATATGGACACGAATTCCATCTGACGATTTAAAAGATCTACGTATAGGGCCATTTATATGGACACGAATTCCATCTGACGATTGAAAAGATCTACGTATGGGGCCATTCTATGGACACGAATTCCATTGACGATTGAAAAGATCTATATAGGGCCATTTATATGGACACGAATTCCATCTGACGATTTAAAAGATCTACATATAGGGCCATTTATATGACGAATTCCATCTGACGATTGAAAAGATCTACATATAGGGCCATTTCTATGGACACGAATTCCATCTGACGACGATCTAAAATGGATTCCATCTGACGATTTAAAAGATCTACGGGGCCATTTCTATGGACGACGAATTCCATCTGACGATTTAAAAGATCTACGTATAGGGCCATTTCTATGGGAACGAATTCCATCTGACGATCTAAAAGATTCGTTTCTATAGGGCCATTTCCATATGGACACGAATTCCATCTGACGATCTAAAAGATTTACGTATAGGGCCATTTATATGGGACACGAATTCCATCTGACGATTGAAAAGATCTACGTATACCATTTATATGGAACGAATTCCATCTGACGATTTAAAAGATCTACGTATAGGGCCATTTATATGGACACGAATGAATTTTGGAACAAATCTGATGATTGAAAAGATCTACGTATCCATTTATATGGACACGAATTCCATCTGACGATCTAAAAGATCTACGTATAGGGCTATTTATATGGACATTCCATCTGATTATCCAGATTTGATTCCATCTGACGATTTGAGGGCCATTTATATGGACACGAATTCCATCTGACGAACTACATATAGGGATTCTATCGGGAATTTTGACGATTTGATTTTCTATGGACACACATCTGACAAAAGATCTACGTATAGGGCCATATCGGGAATTTCTGACGACCTTATGATTCTACACGAATTCCATCTGACAACTAAGGTTCTATGATCTCTGACGGTTTTGGTTTGATTTACACACATCTACAACTAAGGTGATCTAGAGGGTTTTGGTTTGATTTACACACATCTACAACTAAGGTGATCTAGAGGGTTTTGGTTTGATTTACACACATCTACAACTAAGGTTTACACATCTAGAGGGTTTTTTGATTTGATTTACACACATCTACAACTAAGGTGATCTAGAGGGTTTTGATTTGATTTACACACATCTACAACTAAGGTGATCTAGAGGGTTTTGATTTGATTTACACACATCTACAACTAAGGTAATCTAGAGGGTTTTGATTTGATTTACACACATCTACAACTAAGGTGATCTAGAGGGTTTTGATTTGATTTACACACATCTACAACTAAGGTGATCTAGAGGGTTTTGGTTTGATTTACACACATCTACAACTAAGGTGATCTAGAGGGTTTTGGTTTGATTTACACACATCTACAACTAAGGTGGTTTCGGGTTTTTTGGTAGGAATTTCAATTTCTCCCGGACTTCTTTGTAAACAGCAAGGGATTTTTAGCGTGCATAGATTGTCTTGTTGTGCACATGAAACTTCCTTTCTATCGGCCGTCTCTGATGGGATCAGGTGTCGATCCACCTACCTGGACCAGAGGAGGTGGAGGAGGGGGTAGATTTTATTCGAAAATTTTTTTGGAGAAAACCTTTTAACCGCTGGCGGGGCTTGAACCTGCAACCTTTGGGTTAAGAAACCCACACCTTGCCCGTAGACTACCGAGTCCCCTCCATAACCAAACAGATCAAAACTCTGTGCATGTGAAAGATCCCGTGGTTGCTGACAGGGCAACCTGGACAACAACAAAAAGAAAAGAATCTACTAAAAACCCGAGATCACCTGTGTCATGGATGTGGATAAAGATAAATCAAATCAAACCATGCATGAGCTTTTTCACTGTCACGCTTGGTTCCCGTTGTCACCAATCGTTGAGATTCAGTCATGGTTTGTTCCCGTTGTCACCAATCGTTGAGATTCAGTCATGGTTTGTTCCCGATGTCACCAATCGTTGAGATTCAGTCATTCTTGATTCCCGTTGTCACCAATCGTTGAAATTCAGTCATTCTTGATTCCCGTTGTCACCAATCGTTGAAATTCAGTCATTCTTGATTCCCGTTGTCACCAATCGTTGAAATTCAGTCATTCTTGATTCCCGTTGTCACCAATCGTTGAAATTCAGTCATTCTTGTCATTCTTGAAATTCAGTCATTCGATTGTCACCAATCGTTGAGATTCAGTCATTCTTGGTTCCCGTTGTCACCAATCGTTGAGATTCAGTCATTCTTGGTTCCCGTTGTCACCAATCGTTGAAATTCAGTCATTCTTGATTTCCGTTGTCACCAATCGTTGAAATTCAGTCATTCTTGATTCCCGTTGTCACCAATCGTTGAAATTCAGTCATTCTTGATTCCCGTTGTCACCAATCGTTGAAATTCAGTCATTCTTGATTTCCGTTGTCACCAATCGTTGAAATTCAGTCATTCTTGATTCCCGTTGTCACCAATCGTTGAAATTCAGTCATTCTTGATTCCCGTTGTCACCAATCGTTGAAATTCAGTCATTCTTGGTTTCCGTTGTCACCAATCGTTGAAATTCAGTCATGGTTGAAACGTGTCGAGCACGAGTCGTCGCCCTTGTGTGTATGAGTCGCTGGCGTTTTCGGGACCCTACAGTGACTGCTACAGTTTGTTTTTGTTTGATTTGATTTACCCACATCCACAACTAATGTGATCTTGGGGTTTTCGGTAGAATTTCTAATTTTGCCCGGACTGCCCTGTAAACAGCCAAGGGATCTTTAACGTGCACAGCGTGTTGTGATCGGTACACGGGACCTCCTTTTATCATCCGTCTCCCATGGGACTAGGTATTGATCCCCTTACCTGGACCAGGGGAATAGATTTTGCTCGAAAAAAATACGAGACAATTTATCAACCGTTGACGGGACTCAAATTTGAACCCACTACCTCTTGGATGAAAGTCCGGCACCTTGCTTCTGGACTACCGACAAATTCGAACCCACTACCTCTTGGACAAGGGGCAGACACCTTGCCTCATCTTCTTTGTTTATTACCAGTATTGTGATTTCCATGTTTTTTGTTTATTACCAGTGTTGACTTCCGGTTCAAGTAGGTGGATCGACACCTGGTCCCATCTCAGGTTTAGATGTGACATTGAAAGACAAAGTGAAACGATGGATATAAGCAAATATGTACGGAGCAATTGAATAAGAAATTAAATATCATATAAATATAATTATTATCTTCTCTTTCCGGTGTTTTTCTTTCTGACAACGTGACAAATAACATAGTTGGAATGTCCCTCTAGGCCTGAACGCGTCAATAAAATCGTAGGCACTGAATGTTTGAAGGTCCTGTGTATTGATTTAATTGACGCTCCAGGTTTTGCTAACCAGTTTCAGTTTGTTTGCTTTATAATTACCGGTAGATCTACTCGCGACGATTGAACGTGATAGAAGAGGCGAGTTGTACTTGTCATTTTCAACATTTGCCGTCTTGTTGAAATTGTTAGAATTATCGACGTCAAGTGACATAGCGGACTTACTAATAATTGAACAGTTAATAACGCCGACTGCCATTTATTTTCAAGGCTCTTTCCCCATGCCAGTAAATGACTAAGTTTTCCTCCAGTGGCCTGTCACTAAACGTAAATTTAATCTTAATCTCTCATTTTTCAGTAAAATGACTAAATGCGTATGGTTTTTACCGACAGAACAAAAATAATTGATTTACACCTGCAAGGTCTCATCAAGGTACTACAAGGTTCTCGAACATTCTTCTGACGTCATAGCCCCAGGTAGGTCTTTGCCAGATAATTTCACTATAGTCGGTTTAATTTCATGTGGACAACGATTTTGTGAATCATTTTGTTGGGTTATTTTTTTACACGACATCAAGTTCAAATTCTGTGCAGTTCTTAGAAAGCTCACGTTGCAATGCATGTTATTAAAAAATATTTTCATAGCATGAAAAAAACCCAATAAAGTGATCATAACGCTTCTAATTTCACACAGTTTACAGCAGGATTTCGGTAGGCCAGAGGCAAGGTGCCGATTACTCAACCAAACGGTCGTGACTTCAAGTCCCGACTGTTGAACAATTTTCCCAGTATTTTTTTTCGAGTAAAAGGTACCCCCCCCCCTCCCGGTCCATGTAGTTGGATCAACACCTAGTCGTATTGGAGACGGATGGTAAAAAGAGGCCCTGTGTGCAGATCACAACACTCTGTGTACGTTATAGATCCCTTGGATGTTTACAAGGCAATTGGGATCAAATAAACGAAACCCAGGAGAAAATTTGCCGTAGATGTGGGTAACAGATTTGCCGTGATGGGGTAACATCAAATAAACAAAACCCAGGAGAAAATTTGTCGTAGATGTGGGTAACATCAAATAAACAAAACCCAGGAGAAAATTTGTCGTAGATGTGGGTCAAAATAAACAAAACCCAGGAGAAAAATTTGTCGTAGATGTGGGTCAAATCAAAATTTTAAAACAGGGTTTACAATGTAAGGTTGCCTTTCATCTCATTCTTTTAAAGCAAATTCAGACTTAATTTTAAAGGCAACATAATCGTCTTAATCATCGTTTTCTTCATAATTATTCAGATTAAATCTGCTGTTATTCTTCTGTTGTAAGTAATAAGTTAAACCAAAGCGTTGCAATATAGCAATTAGTTGTATATTGTTCTTCTACGGTTTTATTGAAACCTTTTGAGACGTCACGAAAAGGACAACGAACTCTTTTCAAACTGGAAATTTACAGTATCTCTTGTTATCGTGGGTTGTTTAAGTACATTGTCCGCAAAATGTATAGTTTTATGAAGGATTTCCTTTTTTAAAATTTTACGTTACAATCGAGTGAAACGATACAGATTCTAGCCACATTGCGACAGGGAATTTCCGCTAGATTGGAGAGAGTGTCATATTATTTATAATTAAGCTGCAAAAAACCAACAACCGAAGGGAAGTCTACTGTGGCTTGCAGTAGATCTAAAGCTTGGAGAGGAACACGCAGGATTTCGTAGAGAGAGATCATGCACATATTTCTGCTCTGTGTATTATTGTCGGACAGTCACAAGAGTAGAATTCATCCCTGTGTCATATGTCAACTTCAATGCCTGTGAAGAAACCGAATCCCTCAATAGATTACAAGTCTCATTCAAAGCATGTACATGGAAATGCAAGGGAGAATCCTTCATTCTGGCGAGCTGTCAAAACACCTTTGAAGTCAAGACAGGAGTCCGCTAGGGATGTTTATTATCACCATTCTTGTTTTTGCTAGTCACCGACTACAGAATGGGGAAATCGACTAAAGGCAAAAAAGAAATGTGGACATTAGCGTCAGTGGCCTATAAAGCGAAATGGAGTACTCAGCTGGGTGGCCTCTAAAGGCAAAAGAAATGGAGTATAGTGGACATTAGTGTCTCAGCTGGGTGGCCTATAAAGGCAAAAGAAATGGACTACAGTGGACATTAGTGTCTCAGCTGGGTAGCCTCTAAAGGCAAAAGAAATGGAGTACAGTGGACATTAGCGTCTCAGCTGGGTGGCCTCTAAAGACAAAAGAAATGGACTATAGTGGACATTAGTGTATCAGCTGGGTGGCCTCTAAAGACAAAAGAAATGGAGTACAGTGGACATTAGCATCTCAGCTGAGTGGCCTCTAAAGACAAAAGAAATGGAGTATAGTGGACATTAGCGTCTCAGCTGGGTGGCCTGTAAAGACAAAAGAAATGGACTACAGTGGACATTAGCGTCTCAGCTGAGTAGCCTGAGTTTTACAGACGCCATTACATTATTATCTCATCGTCATAGACATAAATATGCAAGAGAAAACAGGCATCATCAAAGTGACATCAAGAGGTTTGGGACTCTTAAATCAACAAGTCAAGAATAAAATCATTTAAGTAAAAGCCGAAAGTAACAACCCCAGCACAATCAATGGTGAAGCACATGATGATGTGAGCACCTTGTGCTACTTGAGAAACCCATCAACAAAGAACAAAGAGGAGACGTGGATGAAGATGTCAAGGTACGCATCCAAAAGCAAGACAAGCATTTTTAGCACCGAGAAAGATATGGAACAGCAATTTAATGAAGCAAGGAAAAAAGCTAAAATCAAGATCTTCAATTCAAACCTGAAATCCATCCTCATGTACAGACCAGTGACGTGGCGCACCACCAAAGTTACACTGCAGAGACTTCAGTCCTTTACAAACTGTTGTCTGAGACGCATTGTAGCCGTACGTTAGCCTGTCACCATCAACAATGCAGACTTTCATGAGGGGACCAAGCAGCTCTCAGTTGTGTGAGATTCAAAGAGAAGGAAGTGAAGATGGAAAGGACTTGTAAAGAAACGAACATAGCCAGACAAAGCTTGACATGAAATCCACAGGGCAAACGATCTAGAGGGCGCTCAAGAATGACCTGAAGGAGAGCCGTCAAGACAGAGATGTAAAGGCAAAGGACAACATGAGGAAAATTACAGACATCAACAGATAGATGTGGATTTATACTCCGTATCTCCGCACAAGCGCAGGCTCACCGAGTGTACATCATTGAAATTTATCCCCGGCAGGCCATTTCATTGAAAAAGTCCTTCTCAACTCCCGTGGGAGCATATAGTGTAACAGCCTGTTAAGCTCTTCGTACTAACGCTTTGATAACATCTTTCTTAATCTATTGCTGAATCGAGTGAGGCAAGCAGAGTGAAGTACATATAACGTCATGAAAAACACCTTGGTCCGCCAAGGACATTGAACCACTGTCGTTGTGATTACCAACTCACAATGCTACAGTGGGTTAGCCAAGGACTTTGAACCACTGTCGTTGTGATTACAAACTCACAATGCTACAGTGGGTTAGCCAAGGACTTTGAACCACTGTCGTTGTGATTACCAACTCACAATGCTACAATGGGTTAGCCAAGGACTTTGAACCACTGTCGTTGTGATTACCAACTCACAATGCTACAATGGGTTAGCCAAGGACTTTGAACCACTGTCGTTGTGATTACCAACTCACAATCTACAATGGGTTAGCCAAGGACTTTGAACCACTGTCGTTGTGATTACCAACTCACAATTCTACAATGGGTTAGCCAAGGACATTGAACCACTGTCGTTGTGATTACCAACTCACAATGCTACAATGGGTTAGCCAAGGACTTTGAACCACTGTCGTTGTGATTACAAACTCACAATGCTACAGTGGGTTAGCCAAGGACTTTTGAACCACTGTCGTTGTGATTACAAACTCACAATGCTACAATGGATTAGCCAAGGACTTTGAACCACTGTCGTTGTGATTACAAACTCACAATTCTACAATGGGTTAGCCAAGGACTTTGAACCACTGTCGTTGTGATTACCAACTCACAATTCTACAATAGGTTAGCCAAGGACTTTGAACCACTGTCGTTGTGATTACCATTCACAATGCTACGGTTTTAATACAAAACCTCCATAAGCGTTGCTGCTGTTGTAGAAATGGAAATCGTAGTAAAAACTGTAACGGCCAATGGCATAGGAGTAGCAGCAGTCATAGGAACAGTAGTAGCAGTAGTTATAGTAGTAGTAGTAGTAGTAGTAGTAGTAGAGTTAGTAGTAGTAGTAGTAGTAGTCGTAATAGTAGCAGTAGCAGTAGCAGTAGTAGTAGTAGTAGCAGCAAAGTAGTAGCTGTAGCAGCAGCAGTAGTAGTAGCAGCAGCAGCAATAGTAGCAGCAGCAGCAGCAGCAGCAGCAAAAGTAGCAGCAGTAGCAGCAGCAGCAGCCAATAGTAGTAGCAGCAGTAGTAGTAGTAGTAGTAGTAGTCGAAGTAGCAGTCGTAGTAGTAGTAGTAGTCGCAGCAGTAGCAGCAGCAGCAGCAGCAGCAGCAGCAGTAGTAGTAGTAGTCAGTAGTAGTAGCAGCAGTAGCAGTAGTCGTAGTAGCAGCAGCAGTAGTAGTAGTAGTAGTCGCAGCAGTCGTAGCAGCAGTAGCAGTAGCAGTAGCAGTAGCAGCAGCAGCAGCAGTAGCAGCAGCAGTAGTAGCAGCAGTGCAGTAGTGTAGAGCAGCACATGTAACATCTGCAGTGTTTAAAGGTTGCCATGGTACCAATGTGTTGGTCTAAAACCGATTACAATGATGTGACCTGCACATTGGGTGATGACCTAGGCGCCTGGGTGATAACGGATTCTTGTGTAGCCACAGTTCTGCACGACTCCGTCTTCTCTATGACCAAGGAGGAGATTATGTACTAGCTATAAGTCTTACCATATTATTATTGTGAGCCTCTTCATCCATGACTGATTTTATTTCCAGGTGAATTGTCTTTTCACATTAAGCTGTTGGTGCTCTTGCTAATGGAGATTCAGTTTTCGTGTTTAGTAGAAATGACAACACTGTAGCTAGGCTTTTTGAATAGCTGACGAAATACTGAGAAAATTTACAATTGACAATTGAATGAGATGTGTTTTTTTTTCAGTTTTAGTATCGATTGATATAATTGGAATGGAAAACGACTGTGATTTATAACTGGCTGGAGATTTTTTCTTCTTCCTAGTATTGATTTCACATCTTTAAATGTTTGCGGGTTTTTTCTCAGTTTTATTACCAATAGATATAATTGTAATGGTAAACTACCATAATCCATCACTGTCTGGTGAGCAAATGAATCTAACAGTCATCTCATTTTTGTACTGCCAGAGGAGCTGATAAGATTGAACCAGTTCCAACCAGTAAACAACTAATTGTGAAAAGGTGGGCTTAGGAGATCGGTGAAGTGGGGGAGGGGGTAGGTGGAGTCGGAGTTGGTTGAGCAGCAACTGGGCAAGGGGGGGGAGGGGCTGATAGAAAATTACACATAATGTTGTCTCTTTCAGAAACTAAAATCGCTTTAGTAAATCCATACCCGGGTGGAAAGGAAGCGACGCTCCTTATTATTATACATAATGATACATAGCAAGTCGGATTTATATTTTAATTTTAACGTTCTGATAGTGAAGAGTAATTGCAGCTCCTGAAATTCAGTTACAATCCAATACACAGATCTCTGGGTGTGAGCTCTAAACAAGCGGTACAACGTAATTGCTGCCGTATTGAATAATTTGTGTCACAAAGATTTTGCTTGTTGCAGACTTTCATCACTCTGTAATTGGTTTACTCTGTAATTGGTTAACTTTGTAATTGGATACAATTATATATGTAATTAATTATTATTGCATAGTCTGTAATTGGTTTCTTTGCTCATCAGGTCAATTACCAGGTAATTGATATATCAAGACTTGTACCTGTCTGTAATTGGTTACACTTGTATATTTGTTTGTCTTCTTCTTCCTGTTTCAGGCCACAACTTCATAGTGAAGATTTGTATAGCCCGTTGTACACGATTGTCTGCTCCTGTCAATTGACTGCACTAAGGTTTTGAACATATCCCTGGTTTGGCATTCTTAACTTTTTGCTCAGAGTTTGTGCCAGAGCCTTTTTGTTGACGGATAGAACAAGGGTAGATATAAATTCTTGAGGTTGGAATTGCAAAGATTTTGGAGGAGTTTCTTGTGTTGGTGAGCTTGTTGGAGATTTAGCCCATTGGTATTTCAATTGACTTTTTTTTTTTTTTTTAATAGCTTGGAAGAAGATTGTGAGTTTGTTTTTCTCTCTTCTCCCATGTAGTTGTAACCATTGGTGTTTCATAATCATAATTTCCGCTGACAATTCGTGCTGCTTTTCTTTGCACCTGGTCCAGTTTGTTTATTTTGATCTTGTTGTGTGAGTCTTACACTGAGCTGATGTATTCGCTGATTAACCTCACGTTTACGTCACAGCCTTTCTTCTATACGAATGCATGGCAGTATCTTGTTCGCCTTTCTAAGAAAGAAATGGATTTGTTTGCCTTCTTGGAAATGCAATTAATGTGCTTATTTCATTTTCATCAATTGTGACCCCTGGGTACTTTGCTGAACTTGTGCCAGTTTCTCTTTGTGTATGTAGTCGTTGTCGATCAGTTGTTTTTTCTAACTTGTGTCAGTTTCTCTTTGTGAATGTGGTAGTCGTTGTCGATCATTTGTTTTTTCTAACTTGTGTCAGTTTCTCTTTGTGAATGTGGTAGTCGTTGTCGATCAGTTGTTTTTTCCAACTTGTGTCAGTTTCTCTTTGTGTATGTAGTCGTTGTCGATCAGATGTTTTTTCTAACTTGTGTCAGTTTCTCTTTGTGTATGTAGTAGTCGTTGTCCATCAGTTGTTTTTTCTTTGTTCAACGTTACTTGACAATTTTGGGATATAATTCCATCTTCCACTTCTTCTCCTAGTCCTGAAGCTTATTGAGATTCGTCTTACAGGTCTTTGGTATCGGCTGGGCTTTTGATCTTTTTGTTCAGGAGGCTGTCTTCAGCAAATAATCGTAATTTGATGTTTTCACTCAGCCCTTTAGGCGTATCCTTTATGTTGACCAGAAAGAGCAAAGGCCCAAGCACTGTTCCCTGAGACACTCCAGATTTAACCAGAGCTGGTTTAAATTCTTTTCCATCAAGTTATAGTTAAAGATGATAGAGATAAAAGATGGATTTATAGTCCGACGGTATATCATTTATCCTCCTGTAGGCCATTTCATTCAAAGTCCTTTTCAACTCCCGGGGAGCATACAGTACACCAGCCTGTTAGGCGTTTCGTACTAACACTCTGAAAGGATCTTTCTTTACCTATAGCTGGATTCGTACCTAAGCCAAGTGAGGAAAGTAAAGTAAAGTACCTTTCCTCAGAGTACAGCGTTGTGAGAAAAAACCCACCTCTGCCAGCGATGGTGTTTGAACCAGCGTCGTCATGATGACAAGCTCACAACGCTACGGTTCATCTTAAGATCTTAAGTCGAGTTGATTGCTATGAGTTTGATTTCTTACCTTAAGATTTTATTGTCGAGTTGATTGCTATGAGTTTGATTTCTTACCTTAAGATCTTGGATCGAGTTGACTTCTATGAGTTTGATTTCTTACCTTAAGATCTTAGGTAGAGTTGATTGCTATGAGTTTGATTTCTTACCTTAAGATCTTGTGTGTATATCTAGAAGAAATTTGATAGGATTTTAAGATCTAGTGATAGGATTTTAAGATCTAGTAGGCCTAGAAGAAATTTGATACGGTTTTCAGATCTTTCTTTCTTTTTCTATCAGTTCCCATTCTACCTTTCGGTTCAGATGCCCGAGATGATCTTTCTCCAGGATGCCCTGTCCTGGCATTTTCTGCTTCTTTCCAAAAAAGTTAAATTTCTGTGCTTCAATGCCTCTTTTGTATCTTCTTCCCACTTTTTCCGAAGTCTGCCTTTGATCTTTTACCTTGGGCTTTAGCACCATATACTGCTTTAGCTATTCTATTGTCAGTCATTCTGTTAACATGCCTAAACCATCTCAATTGATTTGTTTCTATCTTAGTTTTTATGCCATCTGCTTTGGTTTGATCTCTTATTGTTGTGTTTCTGGTTTTGTTTCTTCTAGTTTTCCCTACTACTCTTCTTAGATATTTCCTTTTAGCTGCCTGTACTCTAATGTATTCTCTACTGTCTAAGGTCCAGGTTTCGCTGCCATAGAGGAGAGTAGGACAATAGACTGTACTGTATACTGCCATTTTGGTTTTTGTTGATAATTCTTGTTTACCTACAAATGCCTTTCATAGATGGTTATATATTGCACTCGCCTTTTGAATTCTCTGGCTGATTTCTTCTCTTAGTTTTCCCTCTGAGTTAACCATTACTCCTAGGTAAATGTAGCTTTGACCTTGTTCTAAATTCTCCCTGCCCAATTTAAGGTTTTGTGTTTTAGCTTCCCTAGTTACTCGCATTGTTTTTGGTTTTCTTTGCATTTACTCTCATTCCTCTTTTAATTAGTTCATTATTCATAATGCTGATATTCGATTGAAGGTCACTTTCTGATTTTCCAAACAGAACTCTATCATCGGCGAATGAAAGCATTGATACATTTACTGGTTTAAGCTTCCACATACCTACATTCATTTTCTTCATTTTTGAGGTTGCCTTTGCGACTGAATCCATAAATGTGATGAACAAAAGAGGACTTAGAGTACAACCCTGTCTTACTCCTATATCTACATCAAATTCTGCAGATATGTTTTAGCTACTCTCACTGCACATGTTGGTTTATTGTAAAAACTTGTAATGGTTTTTGTATTCAATTTTGCTCTACATTGTGTTCTTTTTTAAGGAATGCCATAGTTGGTCCCTCCTCACAGTGTCAAATGCCTTTTCTAAGTCAATACAACCCAGGTGTAAGTCAATGTTTGTCTTAAGGAATTTTTCTATTATTTGTCTAATTGTAAATATGTGGTCTTGTACACTTCTTCCTGATCCAAATCCACTCTGGTGTTCTTGAATCCGATCCTCTACTCTTTTCCTTAATCTCATTTCCAGTATCCTGGCATATACTTTTCCTCTTACGCTAAGTAGTGATATCCCTCTATAGTTTGAGCATTCCATAGTTGATCCTTTCTTATGTATTGGTACTACCGTTCCCTTTGTCCAGTCGGCTGGCACCTGTTTGGACTTCCATGCTTGTTGACATATTGCATGTAGTAGTTTGTCTGCCTTTGTCCCTTGGTTTTTAATCATTTCTGGATAAACTTGATCTGCTCCTGGGGATTTTCCTAATTCACATTTCTTATAGCTGTTTGCATTTCTTCCATTGAGATATCTACATCTTCAGCTGTCTCCTCTGGATTACTTGTTACTTTCATTAATTGATCTTTACTCCTCGTTGCATACGTTCTGGAGGGATTATGCAATTGGTAAAAATGCTTTCTCCATGTTTCCATGATTTCGCTGTCTTCTTTCATTATTTCTCCTTTGGCATTCTTAATTTATCATATTGCGCATGCTTTGATCTTTCCCGTGCTCTTCATTGCCCCCTGAACAGCTTTTATTTCCTTGAAAGCTTTCTTGAAGTCTTTGTTCAAACTCTTCCCATTGTTCCTGTTTTGCTTTCCTTACTTCCTCTTTGGCGATTGTTCTTTTATTCACGTAATCTATCCTATCCTCTGGTCTCTTTGTTTGCAAGTATTTCTTACAGACATCCTTCTTTTCTTTGATCTTAGTCTTGACGTTCTCATTCCACCATGCTGTTCTTTTCCTATCTCCTTTAATTTGTTTCCTACCGCAGACCTCTTCAGTACAACTGAGGAGTGTTTCTTTGTACATCTACATCTAGCTTTCTTTTCTTTCCTTTTCTGCTTGTTTTCTTCAGTCAGTAATTTCATTTTGGCAACCATTAAGTGATGATCACTAAATATTTCTTCTCCTCTGTTTACTCTTGCATCCAATGTACTGTAAAAAAGGGAGCTGCTAACTATTATGTAGTCTATCATTGACTGTTCACACCTGTCTTCATTTACTCTTGTATATTTGTGGATATCTTTATGAGGAAAAAAGGTGTTGGCTATTTTCATGTTATTCTTTAGGCAAAATTCTATAAGTCTCTCTCCATTTGGAGAAGTTGCTGTGTCTCCTTCTTTACCTATTACTCCTCCTGAAGTTTTTACATTGTTACCTACTCTAGCGTTTAAATCTCCTAAAAGCAATAGTTCCTGTTTGGGTTTTCTGCAGCTGTTTGTAAATCGTTTTCGAAGATATCTTTTTCTTCTTTAGTTGCGTCTTCGTTTTATTATTATGCTATTAATAACTTATTTTCTCGTCCTTTTGGTTTAATATGTACCTCTTATAGCCGTGGGTTTATACATTTCCAACTTACTGGTAGCTTTTCATGCGTTTTATGCACTAGGAGGCCTACTCCGGCTCTAGCTCTATCTTTGACATATACTCCTGAGAAGATTAAAGTATTATTTGGTCCTACATTTTCTATTCCTTGTCCTTTTTCCTTTGTTTCTGTAATGGCCAAAATATCTACTACGAAATTGTCCATTTCTTCAACTAATTCTAATTCTTTTCCATATAATACCCTAACATTCCATGTTCCAAAAATCACAATCTGTATACGTTTCCAAGTTCGTCTTCGAAAGATCAAGCCGGTTATATTACATTTATTTCTCTGAATCAGTTTGGTTTTGGATAAGCAGGGGATTAGCCCACTGTACCCTAGGTAGATGGTGGGGCTGTCGCCTTGAGCCCCCTGTCAGGCCTTGTTATTTACTGTCAGGGTTAACTACCTTAGCCTTTAGTCATTCAAGACCAGCCTCCAAGACAGCAGGTTGTTATTGTATGTCAGGGTTAACTCCCTTAGCCTTTGGTCAATCAAGACCAGCCTGTAAGGCACTAGGTTGTTTTCTTTCAGGGTTAACTCCCTTAGCCTTTGGTCAGCCAAGACCTACCTGCAAGAAGTTTTAAGATCTATTGTATGATCTAGACGAAATGTGATACGGTTTTATCTATTGTATAGATCTAGACGAAATTTGATGCGGTTTTAAGATCTATTGTGTAGATTTAGACGAAATGTGATACGGTTTTAAGATCAATTGTGTAGATCTAGACGAAATTTGATGCAAGATCAATTGTGTAGATCTAGACGAAATTTGATACGGTTTTAAGATCAATTGTGTAGATCTAGACGACATTTGATGCGGTTTTAAGATCTATTGTGTAGATCTAGACGAAATTTGATGCGGTTTTCAGATAAAATATCTAAGTCCCGAGAAGAATTTAAACAACTTTACTCAGTTCAGTTTGATTTCTTCAATGTTTTAGTTTTAGGTTTATCACAGATTTAGATCTGTTTTGATTTGTTAAGACCTAGAGCACTAAATCTGTTTGTGGTTAATTTATTTGTATCTCAGTTTGTATGTCCCCTGTTTTGGTTTAATCTTTTAGAGCGGCCACAAGAAGGATTCCTACGCTTTCCGTTACTTACAGGCGTCGCGCCTCGCCCCACCTCGCCCGCCTTTCTTTTCAGATGCCTGTTCATACAGAACACGTATTCCCGCTCTTCTCCGCTTGCTTTGACCCACTAACTGACTGACCTTGTTTCGTGTCACGTGCGCTAATACCACAAAAGACGACTATTCTGTAGCTGCAAAGTTATATGTGAAATACAATGGCATCTACATTTACACGCTGTGTAGAAAATAGAGCCTCAATTAACACACCCAATGGCATTGAAGTTGGTCTTGCTATATATTGAACTATTAGTATCCTTCAAAGGAGGGGAAAATCCCATTTAGGTATTTTTAAAATATAATTTTTATTATTGAAGAATATCGAATTCTGCGCGAAAATTGTCTTAATTTTTGGTCCTTGGTTTAAAAAATGCCATCAGATTTTGAGTGCGGTCAATCCCCATGAAGATATTGGCTATGGAAAGTAAGGTCCAGTTAGGCCCAGTGACGTCAGACTTCCTGGCGCCAGGTGTTCGAGGCCCGGCTCAGGCGACGACGGGTGATGACAGGTCATGACGGTACAAAAAAAAACGCGAGTAGGAGTACACGAAAAGTGGGCGCTGCTTGGAGGCCACTTGGACGCTGCTTGAGGCCAATTGGACGCTGCTTGAAGGCCACTTGGACACTGCTTAGAGGCCAATTGGACACTGCTTAGAGGCCAATTGGACGCTGCTTGGAAGGCCAATTGGACGCTGCTTGGAGGCCAATTGGACGCTGCTCGGAGGCCAATTGGAGGCTGCTTGGAGGCCAATTGGACGCTGCTTGGAGGCCAATTGGACGCTGCTTGGAGGCCACTTTGGAGGCTAATTGGACACTGCTTGGAGGCCACTTGGACACTGCTTGGAGGCCAATTGGACACTGCTTGGAGGCCAATTGGATACTGCTTGGAGGCCAATTTGACACTGCGTGGAGGCCAATTTGCTTGGAGGCCACTTGGACGCTGCTTGGAGGCCACTTGGACACTGCTTGGAGGCCACTTGGACACTGCTTGGAGGCCAATTGGATACTGCTTGGAGGCCAATTTGACACTGCTTGGAGGCCAATTTGACACTGCTTGGAGGCCAATTGGACACTGCTTGGAGGCCAATTGGACGCTGCTCGGAGGCCAATTGGAGGCTGCTTGGAGGCCAATTGGACGCTGCTTGGAGGCCAATTGGACGCTGCTTCTAGGCCAATTTGGAGGCTAATTGGACACTGCTTGGAGGCCAATTGGACACTGCTTGGAGGCCAATTGGAGGCTGCTTGGAGGCCAATTGGACGCTGCTTGGAGGCCAATTGGACGCTGCTTGGAGGCCAATTGGACACTGCTTGGAGGCCAATTGGACACTGCTTGGAGGCCAATTGGACACTGCTTGGAGGCCAATTGGACGCTGCCTGGAGGCCAATTGGACGCTGCTTGGAGGCCAATTGGACACTGCTTGGAGGCCACTTGGACACTGCTTGGAGACAAATTGGACGCTGCTTGGAGGCCCCAAAAGCGGCGAGCAAGCGGCCTGGAGGAGACAGAGTGGAAGCCACTCCCGGGCCGCTCCCCTTATAACTTTCGTTAGTTATCTTGTCACCTAGCAACATGGACGAAGAAGGAATCCTTCAATTAATGATTTTGTATTGGTTAAGAAAACGAAGGTTAAACAGACGCCGTTACTGGGTGCACACAATTCACCAGTGCCGTTCTAGGTATGGCGAATGTCATCATTTAATGGAACAAGTATTGTCAGAGGATGAAAAAATGTTTTGTTGTACATAAGGATGAAATCATCTACTTTTAAGCTACTCCTTGACAAAGTTGGACCATACCTACAAAAACGAATCACCAACTTTTGGAAACCATTGTCACCATCGTATTGTGCTTTTTGTTTTAATGGATTTTTTCCAGAAATAATGTGAGAAAATGTAGGAAATTCTGCCACGGCCTCACAGTCTTTCACTCATATGAGCATAAAACATTTTCTATTTCAAATATAAAAGAAAGTTTATTATGCTATGAACACTGTATTTGTACCTACCGTCACAGCAAATTTCAATGAATTCATATTATGGATAAGGGAGAAATTATTTTCTATAGATTATATCATTTTAGGGGTCTCGACCCGAGTTATGCCCGCCACGCAAAAAATTCACATGCAATCTAAACAAAGCAGTCAAATATCGCATATATGTCTATTTGACTTTTATAAAACGTGAATGTGTTTATACCCGGTCCACCGTTTAAGGTGACATCTGGGTTACATCAGAGTTGTTTCAATTAATATAGGATCAATCAAAAAGTGTTGAAAACATAGTTAAAATATATTACGTACATAAATAGTTAAATTGGTTTTTAAAGTATTTTTTTTTATATAATGACATATTCTTTTGTAGATTGTGTGGTTAATAAAATTGTTACAAAAGAGAAGCATTCGACAGAAGAAACAAAAACGATAAATACGATTCAGATGAAAAGCAACACTTTTGAAAAGAAATATGAAAATCGATATATTTAGTACATGCATAATTATGAAACTTGAAAGGATTTTCAACAAAAACCTTGCTCTGTACTATTTTAACCAAAGAAGTAATTTTCAATCATTTTAATAATAAATAAAGATAATACAAAGAATTATAAAACTCAATTCAACTTTGATAAATAATTTTCCCACCTGGGAAAACAATTCAATAAAATGTAGATCTATGCACACAATTATTTATTACAATTTAGATTAGTAACGCACAATGTAATGTGTGGAGCCTGTGGCGTTTTAGGGCCTGAAAGGGACGAGAAATTAGTGCAGCGCTAAAACACCACGCTGCAAGTTTTTTGGGGCCTCCATGGTGCCTCCGTAGTGAGAGGGAGAGTGGCTAGCAAGGGGCCTACATGGTGCCTCCGTGGTGAGAGGAAGAGTGGCTAGCAAGGGGCCTCCATGGTGCCTCCGTGGTGAGAGAGGGAGAGTGGCTAGCAAGGGGCCTCCATGGTGCCTCCGTGGTAAGAGGGAGAGTGGCTAGCAAGGGGCCTCCATGGTGCGTCCGTGGTGAGAGAGGGAGAGTGGCTAGCAAGGGGCCTCCATGGTGCCTCCGTGGTGAGAGGGAGTGGCTAGCAAGGGGCTTCCATGGTGCCTCCGTGGTGAGAGAGGGAGAGTGGCTAGCAAGGGCCTCCATGGTGCCTCCGTGGTGAGAGAGGGAGAGTGGCTAGCAAGGGACTTCCATGGTGCCTCCGTGGTGAGAGGGGAGTGGCTAGCAAGGGGCTTCCACTGCCAACGCATTTCTTGTTGTCTTGATTTTGATCGCTGCAAAATGGTTCGAGCCAGGGGCGGCCAAGCGGAAGTGGCCTCCGAGCAGACCCACTATGCGTGCACGTTTAGGGATTACAACTTCATTCCTACGAAAAAAGCGGCGCCTTCGTATGCTTTGGATGGAATGCTTTCTTGTTTTTGACGTGTCGATCAAGTGACAAAATAAGAACACAATTTAGACTTTGGAATGCTTTGAAAAGTTTTTGACATGTTGATCAAGTGACAAATAAGAACACAATTTAGACTTTGGAATGCTTTGAAAAGTTTTTGACGTGTTGATCAAGTGACAAATAAGAACACAATTTAGACTTTGGAATGCTTTGAAAAGTTTTTGACGTGTTGATCAAGTGACAAATAAGAACACAATTTAGACTTTGGAATGCTTTGAAAAGTTTTTGACGTGTTGATCAAGTGACAAATAAGAA
>JAXRKP010001051.1:170000-174712 GCA_037039925.1 Doris montereyensis | reverse complement strand
TTTGTTGCATAACTTAAATCATAAACAATTTGTTGCCTAAAAACTTTTAGAAATAAAAGCTAGTTTATTCCTGCTTGTCTGCTCAAGATACTAAGGGTAGTCCCTTCGTACAGTTAACGTTATCGTCGTGAAATTATTGAATACATTTTCTTGTAGCTTTTGTTTCGATTGTGTTCAACATCAAATTACAAAAAGTGTCAAGATAAATAAATCATTTTCCTTACGTTTATGATGTTTGACTTTTTCTTCTCGACTTCTTCTCTTATCATTTTACATTTCCAAACTGTCAACTTAATGCCCACCCGTGAAACTCTCTGGCTGCCAGAGACCGATACAATTTATAAGCTCTAATTAAACAAGTGAGTCGATAAGGCTTCTTGTTTAAACTAACGTAACCTGTTTGGAGGTTTGAATTTGAAAATTGATTTCAGAGAGAGACGAGCTTCCATTGTGATTATAGATACTGAATAATGTAAATAGGTAGGTAGGTAGGTAGGTAGGTAGATAGGTAGGCAGGTAGTAAGTAAGTAGATGTGTATATAGGTAGAGTAAGTAGGTAGGTAGGAAGCTAGGTAGGTACGTAGGTACGTAAGTAAGTAGGTAGGTAGATAAATAGGTAGGTAGGTATGTAAATACGTATGCAGGAAATAGGTAGGTAGGTAGGTAAGTATGTATGGTAAGTATGTAAGTATGTAAGTAGGTAGGTAAATAGGTAGGCATTTATAGGTAAATAGGTGGGTAAATAGTTAGGTAGGTAGGTAAATAGGTAGGCATGTAAATAAATAGGTAGGTATGTAGGTAGGTAGGTAGGTAGGTGGGTAGGTAGATAATTAAGTAGGTAGATGGGTAGGTAGGTAAATAGGTAGATAGTTAGGCAAGTATGTAGGGGGTAGATAGGTAGGTAAGTATGTAGGTAGGTAAGTAGATAGGTAGGTAGGCAGATAATATGTAGGTGGGTAGGTAGATAAGTAAGTAGGTATGTAAATAGGTAGGTAAATAGGTAGGTGGACAGGTAGGTAGGTAAGTAGATAGGTAGGTATGTAGGTAGGTAGGTAGATAAGTAAGTAGGTAGGTATGTAGCAAAAATAATAGAAAGGTATACATAGAAAAATAGGTGGATAGATACGTAGGTAGATGAATCGATCGATTAAATATCAATAGATATATGGATGAATACATAAATAAGTCGATGGACATATTTGTGATTAGACAAGTTGATTGACTTATAGGTAAATAACAGTGAGAACAGACATGAAGAACGAGAGGAGGCTGAGAGAGAGAGAGAGAGAGAGAGAGAGAGAGAGAGAGAGAGAGAGAGAGAGAGAGAGAGAGAGAGAGAGAGAGAGAGAGAGAGAGAGAGAGAGAGAGAGAGAGAGAGAGAGAGAGAGAGAGAGAGAGAGAGAGAGAGACAGAGAAAGAGAGAGAGAGAGAGGGAGAGAGAGAGAGAGAGAGAGAGAGAGAGAGAGAGAGAGAGAGAGAGAGAGAGAGAGAGAGAGAAAGAGAGAGAGAGAGAGGGGGAGAGAGAGAGAGAGAGAGACAGACAGACAGACAGACAGACAGACAGACAGACAGAGAGACAGACAGAGAGAGACAGAGAGAGAGAGAGAGAGAGAGAGAGAGAGAGAGAGAGAGAGAGAGAGAGAGAGAGAGAGAGAGAGAGAGAGAGAGAAAGAGAGAGAGAGAGGAGAGAGAGAGAGAGAGACTGGAGAGAGAGAGAGTGAGAATTAGAGAGAGATAACTTTTTAGAGAGAGGGAGAGTGGAGAGAGAGAGAGAGGAGTGAGAGAGAGAGAGAGAGAGAGAGAGAGAGGAGAGAAAGAGAGATTTGAGAGAGTTTGTGTACTTAGGAGAGATATATATTGTCTGACAAATTGAGAGAGAGAGAGAGATATTCTCTGTAGAGACAGACTGAGTTATTGGACAGTGTGAGACAGACAGAGACACAGACAGAGAGAGCACGAGACAGGTATTCTCTGAGAGATTTCTGTCTCTTAGAGAGAGAGAGAGATGTTTGTGAGAGATAGAGAGAGAGAGAGAGAGAGAGAGAGAGAGAGATTTCTGTCTCGAGATTGATTTGTGTGATGTTTGAGAGAGGTGTGTTGTCTGGAAGTGCCAGAGAGAATATTCTTTCTGAGAGAATTTCTGAAACCTTATTGGAGTGAGAGTTTGTGAGGGAGAAAGAGAGGGAGAGTGAAGAAAGGAGAAAGAGATGAAAGAGATTTAAAAGATGGACAAGATATTATTAATTGTTATTATGATAAGCGGAAGATTGGCTGATGGCTATAGTTTATATTATTGCATCCGTAGACCCATAGAAGAATGTCTGTTTCTTTATAACTTGGTATGGCTTACTAACAAGATCCCCAAGACTGGAAAAACTGCATAATTCTAACAATGGTAAAAATTCCCAAGAAAGGCGACTTATCTGATAGCAATAACCGGGCAGTTGTTTGTTATCGATTGCAGGCAAAATTGTATGCAGCCTTCTTAAACTATGCAGATCGGCAGTTGACAGGGTTTTACTATGGGCTGATTTAGACCATAAAGGTCAAGTATTGACCAGATATTTACACTTTGAAACATCCTCGAACAAAGCTTTCAATAAATGACAATCAAAATTTACCCTCATCTATATGGATTCTGAAAAGTGTCGACCGCCAAACACCATGGGACATTTTAGAAATTCGTGGCATACCATTTAATCGGATACATACATTACAAACTTATATGAAAACTTATGTGCAATGCTAGTAAGTTGGCTGTTAATTCATGATGGAAGAGTATTTCCCATTTAGTACTGTTATAGTATACGCCAAGGTTGTATTTTCACCAATACTCTTCTACATATTAGCATTGGTACATGTATTGATTTTGTCATTACGATAACCAAGGAGAAGGAGGCAAAATGGACATAAAGAAGACAGACAGCAATGACTGCTCGAGTGATCTAGACTTTGCAGATGACATCAGCTTGGTTAACAAAACAGATAAAGAAATGCAGAGGTGAAAGAAAGACAGAGGTTGTGGGTAGGCAAACAGCCAAACTTGTGACACAAAATCATGAGAACAAGACATATAAGTTATGAGAAACGCGATGAAACATCAGTTACACTGGAAGGAACAACCCTGAAAGAAGTGGACAAATTTACATACTTAGGAACGGGAATAGTGGGAAGCATGACGGCTATAAATGGTGAATGGTGAATGGTGAATGGTGAATGCGTGAATGGTGAATGATAAATGGTGAATGGTGAATGTATACAAGTACATGTACAAAGAAGAAACTTTGCACGGTTGGTGTTGCAATAAATAAATGACGCCGTGTGGAGCAGAAAAAAAATATTAGTTAGAAATCAAAGCTTAAACCATTTCGTTCCAATGTGCCATCTGTCCTGCTATATGGCGCAGAAGGATGAACAATAATTGCAACGACAGAGAGAAAATTCGCCTCATTCCATCTGAAGTGCCATAGGCTTAGACGACAGATGGACATCCCAAGGAATGATTCCGCGACGGTCAAGTTTTGGAAAGGACCAGTGATGACAATCTGATAACGACAATTGAACTGTAAAGAGGAATTTTTGGAAATGACTGGTGGTGTCAATATGACGACAATTGAAAGAAGGATTTAGAGATGTCTGAGACATGTCCTTAGAGGGAATGAGGCCAGAATGCCGCCACAAGCATTGAGATGTCAGAGACATGTCCTTAGAGGGAATGAGGCCAGAATACCGCCACAAGCATGGATATCTCTAAGATATGTCCTTAGAGGGAATAGAGGCAGAATACCGCCACAAGCATTGAGATGTCAGAGACATATCCTTAGAGTGAATGAGACCTAAATACCGCCACAAGCATGGAGATGTCAGAGACATGTCCTAAGAGGAATGAGGCCAGAATACTGCCACAAGCATGGAGATATCAGAGACATGTCCTTAGAGGGAATGAGGCCAGAATACCGCCACAAGCATGGAGATGTCAGAGACATGTCCGTCCTTAGAGGGAATGAGGCCAGAATACCACCACAAGCATGGAGATGTCAGAGACATGTTCTTAGAGGAATAAGGCCAGAATACCGCCACAAGCATGGAGATGTCAGAGACATGTCCGTCCTTAGAGAATGAGGCCAGAATACCGTCACAAGCATTGAGATGTCTAAGACATGTCCTTAGATGGAATGAGGACATAATACCGCCACAAGCATGGAGATGTCATAGACATGTCCTTAGAGGGAATGAGGCCAGAATACCGCCACAAATCATGGAGATGTCAGAGACATGTCCTTAGAGGGAATGAGGCCAGAATACCAGTCACAAGCATTGAGATGTCTCAGACATGTCCTTAGAGGAATGAGACCAGAATACCGCCACAAGCATGGAGATGTCTAAGATATGTCCTTAGAGTGAATGAGGCCTAAATACCACCACAAGCATTGAGATGTCAGAGACATCTCCGTCCTTAGAGGGAATGAGGCCAGAATACCGTCACAAGCATTGAGATGTCTAAGATATGTCCTTAGAGTGAATGAGGCCATAGTACCACCACAAGCATTGAGATGTCAGGAGACATGTCCTTACAGGGAATGAGGCCAGAATACCACCACAAGCATGGATATGTCTAAGACATGTGATTAGAGTGAATGAGACCAGAATACCACCACAAGCATGGATATGTCTAAGACATGTGATTAGAGTGAATGAGACCAGAATTCCCG
>JAXRKP010001051.1:150000-165000 GCA_037039925.1 Doris montereyensis | reverse complement strand
ATCAATGCATTGATTTGTATACTGGCGCTGGCAAGAAAATTCACAAATGACACTTAGAGTTGTAAAATCGTTCCAATGCCTAAACAAGAAACATGAGCATTGTACTAGATATGGTTTAATCATATTGAAAATGCAGTCACTAGCCAGAGACATGATGAATAATGACATGAAATAATATATATCGGAGCCATCCAGATAGGTTTGTTTGATTGTAGTTCCCCCTCCCCCGCCCGCATCCACCATATCCGGAGGTCTCAGAATTAATTAAAAGAAAACAGTAAGATGAAAGATAAGTGAAAGAGTGAAGAAGAGAAGGAAGAATGACCTACCAGCTGTGCCCGCCAACCACCCACGGGTGAATTCAGAGGAAATGCCAAGCCGATGGGGATGACTACCACACCAGTACCACCAGCAGTTACCCATCAGCCACCCGATCACAACAGAAAGATGACAGATAAGAGACAAAAGATAAGAGATAAGCCAAAGAGTGAAAGTAGGAAAGAAATAGTGCTTGCCAACCACCCACAGCCCAACAGGAACAACAACAAAGACATAAGGAGACTTGTTTGTTTGAAACGTTTGCTTGTTTAATTGAACTTTACCCCATCCACCATTGTGCTGATCTCAGGGTTAATTAAGAGGAAACAGCAAGATAAAAGAGGAAGTAAAAGAGTGAAAGGAAAGAAGTAGTAGGACCTACTAGTCAGTGGCTCGCAAGACATGAGACAAATACAAAGGATAAGACAGAAATAAATCTTTGGGTATCAATAATAATAATAATTAATAATAATAACATGCTCTAGGTGCTTTACAATATCATTAATCCACAATTGAGTCAATTGATAACAAGTTCACAAATACGTCTCTCGACAAAAAATATATCTCAAATATTTTCTTAAAGGAATAAATGATCTGGCTGTTCTTGACAGCAGTTGGAAGAGAGTTTGAGATTTTCGGTCCATTCAATTTGAATGAGAAGGCTTTTTCATCTAATTTTGTGTTTGGAATAGGTGTGGTAAGGAGGAATTTACTCTCTGACCTCAGAGGTTGTGGTGGGTGGTAGGATTGTAATAGCTCAGTGAGATGTTCAGGTGCTGTTCCATGGAATGAGTTGAATACAGTGCAAGCGATCTTAAATGTGACGAATTTGTGAACTGAGAGCCAGGATAAAATCAAACCCGTGTCGGCAATCATTGCCTAACCATAAATAAGAGACGTGCTACCAACCAAGCTATCTACCCTACTTAAAGTAAGGAGCTCCAATAAGCTAAGTTAGTTTGGTTGGTAGTGTACTCTCTTTTCATAGCAAGGCGATGGGTTCCAATGCACAGGATCCTTCGTTCGATTCTACAGGTGCTCAATAAAACATTTCTGTCTGTCCCTTCGTATGCATCTTGTTTTTGTTCTTGAGTTTTTTCCCCAGGAAAACCTATCCCCCTTGTGGATCAACACTTCGTCCCATTAAAGACGGACGATATAAAAGGAGGTTCTGTGTGCAGATCAAACACTCTGTGCACATAAAGATCCCTTGGCTGTTTACAGGGCAGTCCCAGCAATATTAAAAATCCTGTCAAAACCCCCTGAGATAACCTTAGCTGTGGATGTAGGTACAAGTAAATCAAATCAAATCAAATCAAATCAAATCAAAGCTCCAACAGGACTTCAATATCATTTCAGGTCATTATTCATCACTCCTGACAAGCCCATTACTTCAATGTTTGCGTTTACCCACAAACATTGCAAGATGAGTCAAGACTACCCACAACCTCACATAAACATACAAATACACCACAACAGACAATCACTCAAAATGCATCTCACACACACCAACCCAAACAGTCACAGACAATCACTCAAAATGCGTCTCATACACACCAACCCACACAGACAATCACTCAAAATGCATCTTACACACACAACCCACACAGTCACAGACAATCAATCAACATGCATCTCACACACACCAACCCACACAGTCACAGACAATCAATCAACATGCATCTCACACACACCAACCCACACAGTCACAGACAATCACTCAAAATGCATCACACACACACCAACCCACACAGACACAGACAATCAATCAACATGCATCTCACACACAGCAACCCACACAGTCACAGACAATCAATCAAAATATATCTCACACACACACCAACCCACACAGACACAGACAATCATTCAAAATGCATCTCACACACACCAACCCACACAGACACAGACATAAGCACATCAAAAGACAACACACAAAAACCAACACTAAATAAATATTGTCACAAACGCCAAACTCAAAATTCATCTGACACAAATCCACAATAATTATTAATTCCCAATACCTTTGTTTAAAAATGACAATATGACACACTTGTATCCTTCAAATGATCATTTATTAGAAGCATTATTTGCTTCTCTGTGAAATGCATTGACTTGATTTAACACAATTGGATATCCATGATTCTATGCCTGCATATTTACTTTATTTCCTCCCCATATCCTTATACGGTTATTATAACCTTCAAGTCTCTTGTCACATTGCAAAATAAGCATCTAAATAAATATTAAACAAAAATTGTGTAGAAGTTTCATCAAAAGTTATATCACAGGGTAAAGAAAGAAATCAAAAATTAAGTAAAACTCTACTTGTGAATGTTTGAGAAGTACACTGAATATATTATATATGTTACATTCATACTCTAAATTAATGCTTTAGTCATGATCTATTTAAATTATTAATGCATTATATAATTCTCTGGAAAAATATTTCTTTGTTCGACAAATACATGGATACTGAAAAAATTGGATTTAAAACAAACAAAAACAGTAAGCATGATGACAGAATCTTACACATGAATAATAAACCTTGAATAACCAACCAGACATCAAAGTACAAAAGTAGATGACAAACAGGTTATAATATTGCTGATAAGCATCTTGCACATCTGTAAACAAAAATCATGTGATCACAGTTTCATTTTGAAAGATTATATCATGATGGTAAATCGCTAAGAAAAACAAATAGAAACAGTAACCTCTTGTGAATGTTTGACAAGTACACTGAAAATATTATATATGTTACATTCATACTCTATATTAATGCTTTAGTCATGAGGCCAATGGGCTAAGTTCCCTTATGTTATAAAATTTTGGGAAAAATATTTCTTTGTTCATGTTGAATTTTGATACAAATTTAAAATCTTAAAATCTCAAAAAGTATATGGGCTAACAATAAATTCTTTTTAGACATATTCTTTAAACCCTTAAATAAGGAGTAAGACATATTTAATTTATCTCAGCTGTTTTTAAATGACCAAAAAAATCAGTATTTTATTAAAAAATAACTATTGATAAATTTTGTAATATTTTGATTTTAAAGGTACAAAAGATATGAAAATCAAAATAAACCAGTGAAAATCTCTAGTTCCCAATAACAAATACTAGTCTAGCTGACAAAAACAAAAAATGAATACTTTCTGAGATTTTAAATTTCATCAACGTTGTATGCTGAAATGTGATTTTTGAGAAAAACGGGTTTGAAATCAACTTTCTTTCAGAATGATACAGCCATCGGCCATAGAATTAGTACCTTTCAGGCTTTATAGAAAAAAATCAACTGGAACTTCTTCTAAAGATGTTGAAGTAGCATTCTAGAGGATTTGGAAATGGGTATTATGAGCCCTGGATCACAGGCTGATTTGTTAACCGAGTCCAGGATATTTAGCCCAAATATCATCTCAAACTGTCTTAATCAAGAATATACCCAAATCTAATTTCTCTGGCAGATCTTTTAAATTTGCTGCAACCGAAGTGTGGAACTTCTTCGCTGAGGACACGAGGAATGAAAAATCTTTAATTGCCTTTATATATAAAATTGAAAACTGAACTCTTTAAGAAATCTTTCTGAGTATAAGACCTTACAATGAGTTGAAGATCTTTTAGATATTAATATAAACATGCTATTTAGTTTTTATACATGATTTCTTATATTGCACTTTTAATTGTCAATGTTAATTTTTTATTCACAATTTTTTTACTTTTAATTGTTGACGAATGAGTTTGGATGTGTAAAACTTTTTATTATCTTTATTATGAATCATGTTAAGCGCCACTGAGTATTTCAAAAGAATATTGGTGCTATATAAATGTATTATTATTATTATTATTATTATTATTATTATTATTATTATTATTATTAACTCAAATCTGAGGCAGAGTTCATTTTATTATGTAATTATGTCGAGCACTTTTTAGAGGCAATTCTCAATTAGAAAAAGTCATAAAAAGCCAACTAGATCTAGAAAATTAAGATTCCTAAAGAGCGAAGAAAGGATGTTTCATCCGAGTAAGAACAGAAAACGAAAGGAAAGGGCTTAGGTCAGGCAGGCGGGTGGAAAAGTGTGTAAATAAAAGCGTTCAGGTATTGTAGATCTAGCCTCTGCCTACGTGACATTCCTATTTGTAGGGTGGGTTAAACTTCTTTCCCGCCCTGATTTTATGCGGGTTCTAGTCTCAAAGTAATTGGTGTAAATTCAAGGTTGATACACAATGAAGAAATAATAATAAGAATAAAACTAGGACTAGTGACTAGTAGCGGAGTTGATCACAACCAACAATTGACGTCAAGTGAGTTGGTTTCTCGCGGGTTCCACTGTATGGTATGTGTAAGTAACTAAATGCATGTATATCAATACAATTCAGATTTATTGTAAAACCAATAATTAATAATTTAAATCAATGTGTAATAAATAATTTGATGCGTAAAAACAAAAGAGGAAAACCAGAGAGAGAAGCAAGTGAAAGAGAGACAAAGACAAAGAGAAAGAGAAGAGAGAGAGAGAGAGAGAGAGAGAGAGAGAGAGAGAGAGAGAGAGAGAGAGAGAGAGAGAGAAAGACAGACAGACAGACAGACAGAAAACAGCAAGATGAGTCATGGAAATAAGCCAGAAAGTCACTAGTGGTACCCACCCACACAGCCACCAGATAAGATAGATAGACAGTCAAATCGCCAGCGAGACAGACAAAAGTTGTAAACGAAACTTTTAAAATGCATCAAATCATAAAAAACATATATATATATATATATATAAATATCTACAGCCTTTAGCTGACATTCATTAAAAATGAGTTTGATCTCAAAAAGCACTGAATACACTCTGATCCCTGTAACGACTTCACAGGGGCAAAGAGAAAAAGAAAATAGTTTCCTCATTTCTGGTAGGAATGACACCTCAAGCTGTTTTCATTGACTGTTCTGCTAAACGTGTAGTATAAATAGGATGGAGACTGCGGATCCAAACAAGAATGATTTTTAAGGGAATGGCACACCTTCCATACCATTACTAGTCAGGCCTTGCTCGGGGCAAAACAACTTCATCAATAGTCTACTCGTGAAAGTGTCCCAATTTTTTTTAAAACTTGCTACCATAAAAGCAAACAGGAAATGATAGATAATATTCCACGGCTGCCAACCTTTTCAAATATATACAACGCAGATTCTGACTGTCCAAACTAAGTCAAACTTGCATGACTGCCTTAATTATAATCTTTTTAAAACATGATGTTTACTTGAAAAAATTAATCCCCTTACCTTAAGGTACATAGCAAAAAGTCTGCCATTGCTAGCCTCTCTGGCAAAGTGCACCGCCTAATATTACAAACTCGAATGATTATTTCCAGACTTTCGTCCCAACATCTGTCAGTCTATGCTGTTACGGTTTCTTTAAAAAATATACAGTTAATGAACGTACTTTTCAATGTAATTACAAATTGCGGACCCAAAGCCAAAAAAAAAGCATGCTCGTAATAATGTTGGATTATGTTTCTCTTTATTAATTATAAAGCTGGGTCTCTTGAACTTTGACTGCGGTAAACTCTGAAACCACTGTATCCGCTATGGGTGATATCAAGTATGATTATTAGATCAAATCAATCCTCGGTGCTGATTTAGGCGTTTTACGTTTGTACTCGATACTGAAGTTATGCAGGCTTTCTTTTATTGTACTGACCAGAAATCAAAATAGCAAAACCTTATCTTTCATCACTGAAAAGTGTCAAATTTTCTGGTTTTCTGTGGAGTAAAGAAAGCATCAATGGACTCTAAAATTAAAATCAACCGACGTGAATACACCCCAACATAGAAAAAGCTTAGTAGTAGACTAGTAGTAGACTAGTAGTAGACTAGTAGTAGACTAGTAGTAGACTAGACTAGTAGACTAGTAGTAGAGTAGACTAGTAGTAGACTAGTAGTAGACTAGTAGACTAGTAGCAGACTAGTAGTAGACTAGTAATAGACTAGACTAGTAGTAGTAATAGACTAGTAATAGACTAGTAGTAGACTAGACTAGTAGTAGACTAGTAATAGACTAGTAGTAGACTAGTAATAGACAGTAGACTAGTAGTAGACTAGTAATAGACTAGCAGTAGACTAGTAGTAGACTAGTAATAGACTAGCAGTAGACTAGTAGTAGACTAGTAATAGAAGTGACATAATTGTCTCTCACTGCGTGATGTCGACTATGCCAAGCATTGAAAATAGTGTCCATCATTAACGTCAACCCACTCGGCTCTAAATCCAAACTGTCATCTTCTCGACTCAATTTTTTGAAACTTTAACATTAATTGTTACAGGAAGTGATGAGATTAATTTTAGTTTAAATTTTCTGTAAAGGAAAAAAAAAACTCCTTTAATTCTCTATATTGTTACATTTCATTGTGTTCGACAAAGTTTCTACCGAAGTGTGAAGAGAAATCCCATTTCAATAGTGTCTCGGCAATGGGCCTGAAGCATGCAGAGATTACACTGACATCAGGGCTTGTCTTAAGTCTAGAGTGAGAAATATCGTGATAAAAATGGCCACCAATACTGTTTATGTACTGTCGCCTCATGAACGCAGGCGCATTGACATCCACTATCACAAACCAAGTCCCAGTGAATGCCCGTCGCAATCGGATATCGGTAACATAGGTAAATGAAACAGCAAAGAACTAACTCTTGTCTTATTTTCATGCCAGTCAAGTTAAACTTTTTGGACAGCCAGTCATTGGTTGTTGTTTGTTATAACCCAGCGCACGACACATGAAAATACTGAATGTACCCATGTACAATGCTGAAATTGAAGGAAGTTAACGCTAAGAAGACTAAACTTGTATGGGCGTATTGGTCAAGGTAAATATCCACTAATTCTCTTCTTTTTTTAACCCAGGTTTTCCCGCCCTTGACATTGCATCTTTCATACTGTAAAAGTAGTAATTCAGTACACATTATGATCTAAGTGGTGCACTCGGCAATATTAAGTAGATGGAAACTGAAACATGTGTTGTTCCAGTACAGTTTTTATCCTTTGATTATCTTCTTTAGGAACTTTTGACATCATCCAACAAAAAACATGGTAATACCAATACATGCTTATATTAACCCTTAATTTACCGGGGGTCATAGGTCAAGCACATACACTGGTATTATCCCAAGGTAAGGACAATAACTCTTACAATTCTTTTGGACCACACTCACAAAAATCTTGACAGCAATGACAGATAAGGACATAAATTCTAAAAACAGGTTACATAATTTATCTTTCCAGTATTAAATTGATGAGACATAAAAAGTAATGAAATGCTAAAGATAAGAGGACCAGTGCAGATCATGCCCGGCAGGCCTACTTTCACTTTCACTATCAATGCTTTCATTATCAGAGTTCAACTCCTCATTCTATCGGATGCAGATCTAGATCTGGCACAGAATCACCAGCATAATCAAGTTTAATATCAGTTTCTTCTGCATTTGCCCCAATAGGAGAACCAATATTATATGAATTTAGAGTGACGTTAAAAGCTTTATCTTTTGAAAAATCATGGATCTACTACCAAAGACCTTTGTGTAGACTGATCGTAACGATTCAAACAGGAAATGCAAGCTTGAATTTCTGTCTTTCTTAATAAAGAGCTCCATATATATAGTGCCAGTATCGAATCTCCTCAATGTGAAAAATAGGAAAGAATGAACTATATCGCAGGTATCCGATACGGGACAATAGCGGGGCATGCAGGATAGTACACTATCGGCCGATGTGGGGCACAACGGGGAAATTAAGGGTTAATATAATGAATGGCAATAATGAGATTAGTGTTGACATTTTGTGATATGAAATTAAAATTGTTACTTTCAACATTTTCTTTATAATTCTCAAAAACATATTTTAAAATATTCCACATGATATTGCTAAACAATGAAACAATCTTTACAAACACTTCACAAATATTTGTTTTTCTAATTGATACTAAAAGCAACGATAACAGAGACAGCTGTTGAAATGAAAGAAAAGAGTAAAGTGCAGATGAGCCCCTAACCAATGTCAGAATTTGGAGGAAAGGATGGAATTCGCTTGTGAGAAAATATCAGAAAAAAGAAGTGTACATGTACCTGGTATATTCACAAAATTTCCCTCCACTTATCTGTAGATATATATACAAAAGAAACCAAGTCCAAACAGATGATAAACGGGAATCATGAAATACAAACAGTGGCAAGGTTGCTTGATGAAATAAAAATCAACCCAACAACCCAAAACATGCACACAAAAACAAAACACCAAAAAAAAACACCAAAAAGAACAACAAAACAATAAATACAAAATTAAAAAATCCACACCAAAATAAAATTTCAAATAGAAAATTCCCACAACCAAGCTTATTTCGACTGTGCTAATTTTTAACAAACAGTCTATCACTGGAAAACCTGACTTGAACCAAAGCGATGCAATGCCAACACCAAAACAGAGGTTGTTTCTTTCTTTCCTACATTGAAATTTACCACGTCCACTATATACGGTGATCTCAGGGTGAATCACTATGGAAACAGCAAGATGAAAATGAAGTCAAACAGTGAGAGGAAAGAAGAAAGACCCACCAGCAGGCACCCAGACAATCGCCCAAGACAAACGGTGCACACAATTCAAAACAACACAGCGAGTGGATTTGATTGGTTAAAAAGTCTCCCCATCCAGATTCCAAGGCGAATTAAGAGTAAGCAGCAGCAAGATGAAACAGCGAAAGGAAAGAAGAAGGACTTGCCCGGTAGACCCTGCCTGCCAACCAACCACCAGACCAGTCGATGGGTACCATACGTACACTAATATATTAATGAGGCTGATGAGGAATGTGGTTTTTGTATAGACTCCTGATATCCAGTGTCATTGGGATGGGGGTGCCAGTAAGAAATCGAAATGAGGTATACTGTTATCATGCAGGCTCAAAGTTAACAGACTAGCTTTGCCAACCAGCTACAACACACATGCATCCATTGATTGATTAATTCATTCATTCATTCATTCATTGACATTTACCCCATCCGTCACATGCCACAGTGGTGTCTGTGGCCAAGCGGTTAGGCTACCGGACTAGGGGTCGTGAGGTCCCGGGTTCGAGTCCTGGCAGCTACCCCGATCTTAAGTTCTTTGAGAAAGACACTTGAAACGCTTTTCCCCTTGACGCAGGTGCAAAATAGGTACAAGCACTAGCTTGGGAGTAAAAAAAAACCCAACCTGCATCGGACTAGCGGCCTGTCCAGGAGGTGGTTATTATCACCTGTTTCGCTACGGGTTATAAAAACCGGATACGCTCCAGCTCTATGGGCCGTAATGGCCTTGAAGAAAGTTTACTTTACTTTACAACTACAACACACATCCATCTTTTGATTGATCAACTCAACCATTGAAATTTACCCAATCCACCATATGCCATGATCCCAGGATGAATCCAAGTGGAAACAGCAAGATAAAAAGACAAGTGAACGAGTTAACGGCATGAGGCAGGACTTATCAGCAGCGCCCTCCCACCGCCAGCCCACTCAACAGACACTGAAGTGAACGACGATGATGTTTTGTGCGTTAAGACATATGTAAGTTGTATAGTATTTTGTCTGTTAGTGTTAGTGTTAGCAGCACCAGGGGCATGAAAATGGAAGAAGATCACATGAGTGATAATTAGAGATGAAACATGAAGGTACTAATTGACTATTGAGACCAGCTTGGAAAGGTGTGATTACTGGTATACTAATAATAATAATAATAATAATAATAATAATAACAATAATAATAATAATAATTATAACAATAATAACAATATTACTATTATTATTTATATAGCGCTTTCAAGCAAAAGTGTTTCAAAGCCCTTTACAACACAAATGTGACAAAAACGATTATCTAGAATGGGAAAAACAGGGAGAAAATAAATGAAAAAGGGTTGAAAATGAGTAGGAAGTGTAGGACTTGAATGAAATAGTGGAGTTAAAATGTCAGATCAAAATAAAGATAAAAGTCAAAGAAATCAAATCAAATTGTGAATCTGTTTTAAAATATATTGTAATATTGGACTGTTAAGAATATGCCTGATTAAAAAGGACAGCCTTCAAATCTTCAAATTTCTTTTGAATGATTGACAAGACTTGTTATTTCTTCTTAATTCTAAAGAGAGATTATTCCATATTTAAGGGCCTTGAAAGTTAAAGGCTATTTCGCCGTAATTTTTGTTTGTTTCAAGCTCTTGGAGAATATGTGACTTGCCACGTGCGTTAACTAGCAAGACATAACATCACATGATCCTTTGTCCCCCATAGTCTGAGTGCAACATAGGTCACTCGCAAGGTGAAGATCTATCTTTCTTTACCTCATTAGAATGTCGTAGACACCCCATAGTGGTGTCAAGGATCTCACATAAATATTAGATTATCCAAAGTATGGCCTTGTTTTGCTTAATGACCCTGTGTCTATAGCCAAGAATTGACCTTAAGATAAGGTTGTGGCATGTGACTTTTGAGGAAACTATTCATTAATCCTTTCGTGTTTACATTAAGCATCTTCGCTATGGCAACCCGGTTTGTTTACATTTTTCTGACTTACTGCCAGCTCATCTTCGCAAAAGAATGCGGATCAGTCCGCACTTTCACGCAACTGCCTTGAGTTAGTCACGTGACGCTGCCCTGACCTTTGATCTTGAAATTCTATTCTAAATTTAGAACAATAACATCATGTATATGACCGATTAGAGCTGACAACAACAAAAAAAAGGGGTGTGTGACTTGTAGGTTTCTCTTGGCAGGTGTCAGTTTCGGTTGCTTTGAACTTTCAGTGGGGGTTTTTGCGCGTGTCGTTTTTGTCGGGTTTAAACGCTAAGCGGTTAAGATTTTTAAAAAATAAGCACTCAAACTGATCGCACAATAATATAATGATTGTTATACATATATCAAGACTATCAGAAAGAGAATTACGCCGCCTTTCAGGTCTTTCAATATATACAACACATATATGTTCACAATGACAAAATATAACATAATATCATACATGTAAATGATTCAAATATATGGATGACAATGCTCATAGCTATCAACTGATAGCTAATTCGATAAGATGTGGACTTTTCACCAGGCAACACAACTCATGTCATAGCTGTTACTTACTACCAGATCTCTCGTCCAATAGCAATCTAATCACAACATAAAGCATAAACAAAGAACACAAGCTCTATGATTGGCAACATAAAGAATAATAAAGAACACAAGCTTTCTGATAGATGGCTAATTTTTGGCTCCAGATTCTCACCCAATCAAAATTTTGCATAAAATATCGCCATCCTGTTTACAAGATTTAATATCATTTAAAAATAGAAGGTATAATTTAGATATACAAATGTAGTCAATATCCCTAAGCCTAGAACCACTGCTTTCGGAAAACAATCAATGAAATATGTTGCTGCAGTTCTGTAGAACAAATTACCTGAACATTTAAGATCTGAAACAAATTTTAATCAATTTAAAAATCTTATTTCGATGTGGAATGGTAAAGATTGTCAGTGTGTCATTTGATCTATATAATTGTGTATCATATTTATTTTTTAACTGTAGATTTTTAAAGACTAGATTCTTAATCCTATCTTAGATAGCATTTTGGTAATATTTTCTATTGAAATTTCGGTGAAAAGCCCATAAGGGTTTATTAAGTTATATCCCTTTGTGATATCTGCATGTCTCTTTTTGTAATGACAATGTATAATGTTACCGACAATAAAGAAAATTTTGATTGAATTGAATTGAATTGAATTGAATTGAATTGAATTGATTGAGCGCTATAAAGTGAGGTAGCCGTGTATGGCACTCGCCAACTGAAAATCGCCCAGCACCTCTCCAGAACATTGATGGACTCTTTACACGTTTTGAAATACTCAAAAACCACCACATGAGAGGGTTCAGAGTTTGAGGGTTACGTCTTATTTTGCGAGAATATTAAAAAGAAAAAAACATAGCAAAGGAGATAAAAAAATAACCCAACCCAATAAATAGACAAGAACTCAAGCATAAAGCACCAAAAGAAAAGAAGTAAATCAAAAATAATGGAAACAAAAGTGTACCGTGCCACGCTAGTAATTTCTCTGTGAGAAGGTTAAAAACGCTATGGCAAATACTTTACACTGTAAAGACCATGAATTAATATGTGATCAAACGAAAGTTGAATAGAATAAAGACCATCAATTAATATGTGATCAAACGAAAGTTGAATTGAATAAAGAATCACACAATTAGTCATGGAATGGACACGACTGCAAGAAAATTTGTGGAATTTAGGGAGGGGGGGGGGGGGCGCAATAATAAAAACAGGAAACATAATCCTAAACAAAGGCAGATTAAGAAAACCATCAGACAGACAAAGAGAGATATTATGAATTTAATCATTTTCATACTTGATGGGAATAGATATGAATTGTACAAGTAGATACTAGATGAAAAAAACAGTTATGTGTTCCATTATCTGGATGAAGGGGAGGGGGAGGAGGGAAAATACAGTAAAAACAAGATCAAGTCTGATTTTTTTTTTTAATTGTTAAAATACGTTTCAATTTCAATACTTTCGGGCTTTGAATACTTTCAAGTACTTTTATCGGGTGGAGGAAGTTCGTGGAGGCATTGATACTGCTTCTGCTGTTGTTAATGATGATGATGATTATGATGATGATGATGATGATTACTATGGCCGAAAATATAATGATTAGGCTACTTAGCTATTGAGGATGATTTATGATAATGATGATATAGATGATGATGATGATGATGATGATGATACTTATGAAATTGTTGAAGTTTTATGATCACAGGGTGTCCAGCAAAAAGTCCTGCAAGTTTCTTACCTCAACAGAAAAAATCCTACGTAGAAAATGAAATACTCTCCCGATGTCGGAAACGGTGAACGAGCGTAAATATTTCCAATTTCAATGCATTATTATAAATTGTTACAATTCAAGTCATAAGTGAATGACTTTCTAGTGCATCTCAATGAAATGAAAAGTGATCACACATTTCTTTAATGTTTCACTTTGGATTAATAAAATTTGTGCATTTTTGACACATTTCTGAAAGAAGAAAAAATTAATTCTGATAGCTGATAGCTATAATTTCACAAAACATGTAAACAGTTCAAAAATGAAAACATAAATTTAACTTACTTAGTGTACCAAGAAGAAAATGAGGTTTGGAAGTGGAAGGCTTTTTCTAGAACTTGAACTCTGCCGATTGTATATCTTCTTCTGTCCTCCTTTAAACCCCCCCCCCCCTTAGTCCCTCTCTTTCTTTCTCAGAATCAAAAACTTCAAACTAGATCTAGATTTTTTAATTGACTGCAATATAAAACATCTACCCACCCCCTCCCTTAGTAAAAATCTCCATTATATTGGCAACCCCCCCCCCTCTTTCTTTCTTCTTCAATAAAACCAGAATCTAGATATAATCTAGTATAGTACATGATTGCTTTCTTTTGGTTCTACCCTTTCCCACCCATGTCTACACTGTAGTGGAAGACACATTCGTTATTTCTCTCTTTCTCTTCCGGTACCGTATGTCAGTCGCCTCGTTTTGCCATCATATGTTTTCATATTGACTTTCTTCACCCTGTCTCGTTCCCCACCGCTATTCTGTTCTCAGGTCGTGCATACATGATATCCCTTCGATCATCCAGCCTCCTCTATTCTTATTTAATACTTGCATTTGCCTTTCAGCTATCCGTAAACTCCCAAATCTCCATAGATGCTCTCTCTCACTCTCTTGAATACTAATACACACATGCGCCATTGGTCGCATGAAACACACACAAACATTCTGTCTAGCCTTCTTACACACACACGTGTGCTATCGCACTAAAATATGCACATTACCCTCTGTCCCTCTCCCTTTGACACGAACCATACAACAACGTGCGCAATCGACTTATTGACACACATGACATTCTCAATCTCTCCAGAGCAAAAGCCAAACTGAAGAAAGGAGGCTGGACGTAGATATACAGTTCATGGTACTGGTATAGAAGCTAAAACTAAAGAAAGTATTGAAAGCTTTGTGTCGAAATTCGATACTAATTCCCCGGGCAAACTTTACAATTTTAAAGAAAGTATTGGAATCGTTTAGTTTCAACATGAAAGATTCGCCAGACAGCAAAGCATGCATGACCGGAAATGGATGACAAAATGATGATTCATTGTCCACAAAGTTGTTCGCATTTTCCTATTTCGCGGTGGACATAATTGTTCAAGTCTACTTGATTTCCCGGATTTTCTCTCATGTTCATCCTCAATATGTCATTTCCCCTGAGATTTTCTCGACCGCAAATTTTTTTCTCCGTTCTCAAGGATTTCCCTGGTGCATGGGAACCCCTATTTTTACTACCTGAGCCCCATTTCCTACTTGTTTTCCCACTCAAGACATCAAATTCCGACCATTTCCGACCTGAGTATGAAAAATCCGACGTATTTTCGACTTTCCAACCTTGCTGGACACTCTGGATCAAGATGATACTGAAATTGAGGCCTCATGTTCAGGATGGCATTGTTGATGATAACATTCTAAAGATGACGACACAGTTGCCATTGTTTACGTTGACAATTAATGACAATTACAATGACGACATCTAACCTTTGTGTTTTATTGATATGTACTCATGCCATCTTCAAGAAGAAGAAGAA
>JAXRKP010001051.1:125000-142500 GCA_037039925.1 Doris montereyensis | reverse complement strand
TTTTTTAAATCAAAACCAGAAATTCATACTTAAGTCGAAGCAATTTGGCAAGTCATAAAATAGATTTAATATGCCTACATTTCGTTCACTAAGTTTTTTTAAATGTCTTCTCTGTTTTTCCTTCATACATCTCTACACATTCTGTTCACATCAACCACTGTAACTGCCTCTTTGTAAACAGACATTAAAAAAAACTAAATAAGCTCAAAGGTCCCCAAAACCGGTAGACTATCTCTTCAAGTAGACTTGTGTGACCATGAATGGCTAATAGGGACAAACAGTGAGGCAAGGGGTATGTCGAAAGTCAAAGGAATGACATTGAATAATATCAAAGCCCCATAGGAACAAAAATGAGACAAACACAAGGAATAGACAGGTGGATCGAATCCGCGACCTCTGCGTCGGCACCCATCGCCTTGCCATGAAAAGAAAGTGTGCCACCAACCAAGCTAACTACGGTCCTTCCTGATTACAAACTCACAAAACTACGGTTTCTGCAACATTCTTATCTCCCATTCCTCCCCCCCCCCCATCCCCTCCTGTAACTTTCCACTACCCCCCCCCCCATTTCCTCCTTCGACTTCCCACTACCCCCTCCCATCCCCTCCCTGCCTTAACAAGCCTCTCAGTCATTTCCTCACCAGGCTGGCCATGGCCACAGCTGACTTGTACTGAGCCGTCAGGCCAAGGGCCGAGTAGAGGGAGACGAGGTCTGTAAAGTAGTTGCTGCGAGTTTCGGAAAAGTAGTCCTGGGCCGCTAATCTCCATGACTCTATCATACCTGGTTGGAAGAGAAAGGAATGAATAATAATAATAAAAGGAAAAGCATTGTGAAGAACGCACTTTCGCGGAAAAGGAAATGAAAGAAAATAATTATAAAATAAAATCAAGACAAAACACAAACAAAAGAATTATAAAAGATCAGTGCAATTAAAATCTATTCCTTCCACGTATGCAGTGATCTCAGGGTGAAATTAAGAAAATAAACAGCGGCGAGAATGACTTCCCAGAATTAGCGTGCCAACCAGCCATAGGTGCTGCAAAATTGGGGATCTGTTTGTTTCATTTGAAATCAACCCCATCCACCATTGCGGTGATCTCAGGGTGAATTAAAAGAAACAGGAAGATGAAAGATGAGAGAAAGAAGGAAAGGAAAGAAGTAAGACCTACCAAAAAACGAAAACACTCGAGACAATATTTCAACCATTGGCAGGGGCTTCAACCCACTATCTTTTGGTTCAGAGGCAAACACTGCAACGCACTTCCTTTCAGTACAATAAAAAGAAGAGATAGCATGAACACTTGGGAGGTTCGTTTGAGGCCTCGCAATGATCCCCTGAATCTGTCCAAATAAATAAAACCCATCAAAGACGTTAACTCTATAGCATAATGATAACACCAAATTGTTCGCAAGCATTGCAAACAGTAAAATAAGATGTGTAATGAATCTAAACGGACTATTGGGTCTAAATTATATGGTACTAGGCAGTTTAACATTGACTTCTTCATTAAGGGAAGGGAGGGGGGGGGGGGTTGAGCATGCTTTTCTTTATTATTTGATATACACAATTTTAACCACTACCATTGTACTTGGCATGTCTAATTAGCTAAAAAAGATATTTTTTTTTATCATATGGGTGCCATGGGAACGGCGCCATCTTGGATTTTCATTGCGAAAATAACAACTTCATTTCAAATAGGCTTCTTTAGTTATAAACAAAATTGGCTATAACTTTGCACAGAAATTACTTAGTTCAATATCTAGGCTCACCCAGTAGCTGTTTTGGATAAATGAAACTGGTTTTATCTTATGAATTTTTTTGAAAATGCATATATGCCTTTCCAACTTTTGGCAAATTTAATCACAAAAAAAATATTTTGCAAAATTTTGAAGAGATATCGAAAACAAATACTGGATGAATTCTTATTTTATTTTATAGATGTTATTCCAAATTAGGGGGCAATCCGACAATAAATAAAAAGTAGATCGCATATCACTGTCAAAAAGTAACATTTTGAGAAAATCGCATTTTCAAAAGAAATCTCCGTTATTTTAATGTTTTTTCCTATGTAAGCATATAAAAGAATAATATAATACTTTGAAACATCATAGGATCATGAAAGGCTATCAAATACTTCATGTCGACCCTATTTCAACTGCTCCAGATTCCTTATACTCTTGTCAGGATGGAATTTTTCTTGTAACAGGTCCGTGGAATGTTTCCCGTAATATTCGGCCATCTTAAATAATAAAAAATAATTCATCGAACATAGATTCTTCAGATAGCGTACTTTGAGGTAATTAAAATGAGTACCAACTTGGCATACTTTAGACAAAATTTTCCGCTTTTATGGTACAGCCGATGTGTTGAAGGTTAGACCAGTATCATTTCTATAAAAAAATGTACACGACACTGAGCCTTTGTTATGGTATGAATGTCAAGTGAATGAACTGCTCCGTCCAGTAGTGCAATAAAAGACTTTTGTCCCATTTGTGGTAAAACCAATCAATTGAAAAAACGATCTGCACAGGTTTTGAGTGATTCTATTAAAAAATAAGTGAGAAGATAGATTTTGAAATTTGGGTCAAAATCCAAGATGGCCACCAAGGACGACTTTATTTTGACATTAACTCATATATATATATACTAAAAGCAAAAACCCTAACTCAAAAGCAAAACAAAAATTACTTCAGGACCCCCCTTCCCCCCTCCAACAAGTGTTGACAAATTGCAGTGGTAGTGTAATGATTGAGGAATTGTGGCAAAAGTTGGTAGGTAGTGCAGTAACTTTGTTATTATAATCATGGCGACACTGGTTTAAAACCCTGGCTGGCCCAGAGTCTTTTTCATAGCACTGTTCTCTATAGAAAGGTATGTCACTCTACTTTTCTCACTCGACTCAGGCGTGAATAAGTACACAGCTATAGGTAGAGATAGACATGCCGCTCTACTGTACGCTTTGGATGCAATAACCTAGTCAGAGATAAATTACGTACAGTCGGTGTGCAGAGATACAGACTATAAATCACATCATTTTCAAATCTTCATGTTAAATGATGGCCGTGACAACAGATAAGGATATACCCAGGCCATACACTGGACAGGCGCTTGGTGTGACAGACAAAAACTAAAATCAAGCACTTTTAAAGGACTTTACCATGGTAGCGATTCGGGCTGAGAAAAACCTGGTTGTGGGGATGGATCTGGCTGGAACCGGATTTGGGCAGCAAGTCCCAGATGATGCCTGGATAAACGGAAGCTGAGTTGTTGGCATGCGCTTTGTCCAACCTGTAAAATACAGACACATTTTTTAAATTTGCTTGTTTGTTTAAAACCCCTCCACCATTGTGGTGATCTCAGGATGAACTAAGAGGTTTCCAAGGCAAGGCAAAAAAAGTAGTGAAAGAGTAACAGGAAAGAAGTAGGATCTACCAGCAGCATCCACCAACTTCCAGCTACGCTTGAAAAAACTCCATTTACAGATTACAAATTCCATTCACTGACAACCAACTCCATTCATAGATTACAAAACTCCTTTCATTTATTACAACCTCCACTTATAGATTACAAATTCCATTTATAGATTACTAATTCCATTCATATTTCATTTACAAATTCCATTCATAGACAACGAACTCCATTCATACATTAAAACTCCATTTATAGATTACAAATTCCATTCATAGACAACAACTCCATTCATATTCATTACATTTATACATTACAAACATTTATAGATTACAAATTCCATTCATAGACAACGAACTCCATTCATACATTACAAAGTCCATTCAAATTCCATTTATAGATTACAAATTCCATTCATAGACAACGAACTCCAACTCCATTCATACATTACAACCTCCACTTATAGATTACAAATTCCATTTATAGATTACATTACAAATTCCATTCATATAGATTACAAATTCCATTCATAGACAACTAACTCCATTCATACATCACAACCTCCATTTATAGATTACTCCATTCATACATTCATACAACAAACTCCATTTATAGATTACAAATTCCATTCATAGACAACTAACTCCATTCAAATTCCATTTATAGATTACAAATTCCATTCATAGACAACGAACTCCATTCATTCATTACAAACTCCATTTATAGATTACAAATTCCATTCATAGACAACGAACTCCATTCATACATTACAAAGTCCATTTATAGATTACAAATTCCATTTATAGATTACAAATTCCATTCATAGACAACGAACTCCATTCATACATTACAAACTCCATTTATAGATTACAAATTCCATTCATAGACAACGAACTCCATTCATTGATTACAACCTCCACTTATAAACAACCAACTCCATTTATAGATTACAGACTCTGGTCACAGATAACAAAATGCTATTTATAGATTAAAAATACTAAGATACAGACAGCTCAGCTAGAACTACAAGTATTTAGGTACACATAGCTAAAACTACAAGTACTTAGGTACAAACATCTAGAACTACAAGTACTTAGGTACAGACAGCTAGAACTACAAGTACTCTGGTACAAACAGCTGAAACTGTAAGTACTTAGGTACAGACAGCTAAAACTACAAGTACTTAGGTACACAGCAGCTAAAAACTACAAGTGCTTAGGTACACACAGCTAAAACTACTAGTACTTAGGTACAAACATCTAGAACTACAAGTACTTAGGTACACACATCTAAAACTACAAGTACTTAGGTACACACATCTAAAACTACAAGTACTTAGGTACAGATGGCTAGAACTAGCAGTACTTAGTACAGACATCTAGAACTACAAGTACTTAGGTACATACAGCTAAAACTACAAGTACTTAGGTACAGACAGCTAAAACTACAAGTGCTTAGGTACACACAGCTAAAACTACAAGTACTTAGGTACACACAGCTAAAACTACAAGTACTTAGGGTCAGACAGCTAAAACTACAGTACTTAGGTACACACAGCTAGAACTATAAGTAAATCAGGTACAGACAGCTAAAACCACAAGTACTTAGGTATACACAGCTAAAATTACAAGTACTTAGATACAAACATCTAGACCTACAAGTACTTAGGTACAGACAGCTAAAGCTACAAGTACTTAGACACAAATATCTAGAACTACACAACAAATACTTAGGTACAGACAGCTAAAACTACAGTACTTAGGTACACACAGCTAGAACTATAAGTAAATCAGGTACAGACAGCTAAATCCACAAGTACTTAGGTACACAGAGCTAAAACTACAAGTACTTAGGTACAGACAGCTAAAGCTACAAGTACTTAGACACAAATATCTAGAACTACACCACAAGTACTGAGGTGCAGACAGGTAAAACTACAAGTACTTAAGTACAGACAGGTAAAACCACAAGTACTTATTTACAAACATTTAGAACTACAAGTACTTAGGTACACACAGCTAGAACTACAAGTTACTTAGGTACAGACAGCTAAAACTACAAATACTTGGACACAAATATCTAGAACTACACTACAAGTACTTAAGTACAGACAGCTAAAACTACAAGTACTTAAGTATACAGCTAAAACTACAAGTACTTAAGTACAGACAGGTAAAACCACAAGTACTTTGGAACAGACAGGCTAGAACTAAAGTACTTAGGTACAAACATCTAGAACTACAAGTACTTAGGTACACACAGCTAAAACTTCAAGCACTTAGGTACAAACATCTAAAACTACAAGTACTTAGGTACAAACATCTAGAACTGCAAGTACTTAGATACAGACAGCTAAAACTACAAGTGCTTAGGTACAGACAGCTAAAACTACAAGTACTCAGTACAGATATCTAGAATTACAAGTACTTAGGTACAGACAGCTAAAATGACAAGTGCTTAGGTACAGACAGCTAAAACTACAAGTGCTTAGGTACAAACAGCAACTGACCAAACCATGGTTAGCTTCATCATGTCCATGTACTGTTCATAACTCCAATTGACTGGGTCATGCTCCTTCATGGTGATGACGGCATGCAAGGAATCCAGCTTGAAAATGTTGGAGGCGGAAAAGACAATTTGCTTTCCACTCGACCAAACGTGTGCTCGGCAGTAAAACTAAGGTGGAAATAAAGAATTCAGGAATCAAAATTAAAAATGTGAATATTTTGAAAAACGTTTAATTTTTGTTTTGTTTGACAAGATTTACCCACATCCCGACTAAGGTGATCTCTGGTTTTAAGTAGGATATTAAATTCTGTGTCCACTGCCCCGTAAACAGGCAGGGGAACTTCAACATGGAACAGAGTGTTAAGATCTGCACATGGGGCCCTCTTATCATCCATTCGATGGGACTTGGCATTGATCGCCCTACCTGGACCAGAAAATCTCGAACGCTGTTGGGGACGACCCATTGAAAATGGATGAAAATTCAATTCAGACGGGGAAAACAACAAAACAATGAAATTTCCTTACTTGAATGCCACTCCTGGTAGAAATATTCCTCAAACGAAAACAGTCTTGGGATTATTAAGAACCTACAGGCAAAATATGGTTACTCTAAGTGACCTGGCAAACACAGCTTTCGATCTGATGCACAAAGAACGTCAAACTCAAAATTATGTATTACATATATATATATATAATAATATAGATATATCAGCTATCTGCAATTAATGGGAGAAGAAAGAAGGGGCAAAATGTAATGTGTCAGCTGGGTAAGAGTTTACTTGGGCTTTTCTTCTTTTGCTCATTTCTGTCCTTAATTAGCACTGACACTGATTTCAAGGTTTAGATTTAAACCTCTGACTTTTGCACTGGCAATCTATTAGTAATTGTAATAGTAATAGTAATGGTAATAGTAATAGTAATGGTAACAGTAATAGTAATGGTAATAGTACTAGTACTAATAATAGCAATAACAATAATAATAATAATGGTCACAATTGTTTATAAAACGCACAAATCCAATGTAAATGCTCTAAGGCGTTGAGAATAAAACTTATTGTGTACAAACGCAAAACAAAAATTCATAACATTAGTGGAATATGTAAGTGAAAAGTAACACAATTACATATATCATAATCACAACAATTAGATGGAATGGAGAACAGAATTTTCCCAACTTAAGACGTTAGTTTAAATTGGGGTTATTCACATGCAAAGTATATTATGTACTATTGATTATTTTTTATCACTGCAATTTGCTCTATCCATCATATACAATGATTTCAGGGTGAATTAACAGGAGACAGCAAGTCAAGTTGAAAGACATAAGACCTACCATTAGTACCCATCAACATCACCCCACCCCCACCCCCACCCCGCCACAACTAGAGCATATGTATAGAAGACCTCTGATATACATAAAAACATATTTTAAAAAAGAACAAAGTTAAATTTACATGCAAAGAAAGTTCATACAACTTCTATTTATGAAAATTGCTTCTATGGCGACAAAACATGTAATAATTCTAACCCATCATCAAAAGTCACACACAACAGATGGAACAGATGTGAATTCACATAGCTTTCTCTCGGTCTTGGAAATTTGATTTAGTACTTACTTTCTAAATCGACAAAAGTCGCAAGTTTTGGCAGATTCAATGGTCATTCTTTTTAAACTATGGAGGAAAGGAAAAGCAAAAGAGTATGAATTGTACACATGATTTCATCGAGAATCAAAGGTGTGTTGTTTTTTTATTATTTCAAAACACGTGTTGTGCCGTAGGTTGTTTTGTTCTTTTCATCTTTTTCATGCAGGCTGGGGGTTTTTTCTCTCGCTTTGGTGCTTCCTAACACTTGCTTGGTGTTTTTTGTTGGGCAAAATATTTGTTTACAATATGAATTAACAACTTTTTAATATCTTTTGTAGATGCCCAACAGTACATCTAAATTTTTTAAAACAAATTACCAGAAAAGAAATTTAATGTAACCATTTTAAACACCATTCTGCCTTTTCTAACCAAAACTGCTAAGAATCCATTCCTTACTAGTCTTCCTCAGATTCCTTTGGCTTTATCACGGGCCGCTTGTCACGGAGAGGATTGAAGATAGTAGTCTCCCTTGTGTACTGATTCGTCACATGGATGATGTTCTATCAATACAAGAAGATAATCAATTTCCTCTGTCAGATTTTAGAAAATGCACCAGAACAAGAATTTTCGATGCTTACAAAAAAGAACTTTAAATTGTAAAAAGTTGTCAACGACAGTAAGAGATGAAAAGATGGCTAAAAGAGGAGAAAAAACCCAGGTCCTATAAAGAAAATATCAAAAACTGTAAAAACAATTGGGAGGAGAAATATTGACAACATGCAGTGATTTCATAAGTCATGTAAATATTGACAACATGCAGTGATCTCATAAGTCATGTAAATATTGACAACATGCAGTGATCTCATAAGTCATGTAAATATTGACAACATGCAGTGATCTCATAAGTCATGTAAATATTGACAACATGCAGTAAGCTCATAAGTTGACAACATGCAGTGATCTCATAAGTCATGTAAATATTGACAACATGCAGTGATTTAAGTCATAAATATTGACAACATCAGTGATAAATATTGACAACATGCAGTGATTTCATAAGTCATGTAAATATTGACAACATGCAGTGATCTCATAAGTCATGTAAATATTGACAACATGCAGTGATCTCACAAGATCAACATGCAGTGATAAGTCATGTAAATATTGACAACATGCAGTGATTTCATAAGGCAAGTAAATATTGTGTACTATCGAGACTTGCCCAAAAAACACAGACATTGGAAAACGTAATTAAACAAGGCATGGCATGGCATTGTGATTTCATAACAACCAGTTTTATGATGTGAATGAAACCTTGCTTTAGAGATACACCCACTCAATGATAACATTAGCAAGACACACAAACTTAAAACTCGGCACTGAAGACTTCAAAAGTAGAATTGATTCATCATTTCAAAATGCAAATTGCATTAATGATAAGAATCTAAAATCATACATGTGCTGACAGCATACTCAAGATTTGAGTCAATTTGTTACTTATGTAGAAGAATTTGAACTCAAGAAATATTTGTTTCTTTTTACTTTATCATTAAATGTTACACTTTTAAGCATCTGGTTTTATGCTTTACTATCTTACTCTATAATATTCCATACTGTATGTTAGTTTCTCTTTTTCTTAACGGTTGGCCATTTTTCTTCGGCTGGCCATTAAATAATTTTCAATCTGTTTGTCAGAAATATATTGTATGCCGTACTGATTTGGCAATCATATCGCCTTATATCTTCTATCAATCATTTTATGTATAATTTCTAACCCTGCCGTCATTGAATAAAATCCCCCACCCCCATTAAATATGAGAATAAAACAGCTGCTCAAGCAGGGAAAGTCACAATGTCATCATCAACGGCAAAGACACAAACAGTGAGGCCAAAGGCATGTCGGGAGTGATGATTTATGGCATGCATGAAACAATGTCAAAGCCCCATGGGAACAGAGATGAAACAAATAGTAAATACAAAAGAAATAGACTAGAAAGACCTTGGTAATGAAACTCCCCTTTTTAAAGGAGCGTGATTAGCTTGGCTCTGTAGTGCGCTCTCTTTTCATGGCGAGGTGATAGGTGCCGACACGGAGGTCGCCAATTCCATTCCACTGGTGCCAAAAGACTTTTTTCTGTCTATTCCTTTGTATTTGTATCGCGATTGCCTATTTTGCCTCGGTGCCTGACTATTATTTTATGGTCAACATTCATCAATGGCGAATGAGCACACTGAATGCTTAATTTAGTTATTATTTATAATATCCCGGGGCAGTGGACAGGTAAGCACCTGTACGGGGGAGTAGATGATCCCGCCCTCCACGAGTCTCCTACTGCCTTGCAGGCAGGTCTTGGATGACCAAAGGCTAAGGGAGTTAATCAAGATGGCAGCCCCATCATTCCATTCACCTAGGGTACAGAGGGCTAATCCCTGCTTATTCAAACAAAAACTGATTCAGAGAAATAAATGCAATATACCCGACTTGACTTTTCAACAACGAAAATGGAAACAAACACGAACTGTTATTTTTTTTAACATGAAATGTTAGGGAAATAAATGGAAAAGAGTTAAAATTAGTTGAAGAAATGAGAAAAGTCAAAGTAGACATTTTGGCCATTACAGAAACAAAGAAAAAGGACAAGGAATAGAAAATGTAGGACCAAATAATATTTTAATCTTCTCAGGAGTAGATGTCAAAGATAGAGCTAGAGCGGGAGTAGGCCTCCTAGTGCATAAAAGGCATGAAAAGCTACTAGAAAGTTGGATATTTATAAGCCCACGTCTATTAGAGGTAAATATTAAACCAAAAGGACGAGAAATTAAATTATTAATAGCTTATGGACCAAACGCAGACGCCACTGAAGAAGAAAAAAATATCTTCGAAAATGATTCACAAATAGCTGCAGAGAATCTTAAACACAAACAGCAACTAACTGTTTTAGGAGATTAAACGCTAGAGTAGGCAACAATATAGAAACGTCAGGAGGAGTAATAGATAAAGAAGGAGAAACAACTTCTCCAAACGGAGAGAGACTAATAGATTTTTGCTTAAAGAATAACATGAAAATAGCCAACACCTTATTTCCTCATAAAGATATCCACGAATATACAACAGTAAATGAAGACAGGTGTGAAAAGTCAATGATAGACTACATAATAGTTAGCAGCTCTCTTTTTACAGTACATTGAATGCAAGAGTAAACAGAGAAGCAGAAATATTTAGTGATCATCACCTAGTGATTGCCAAAATGAGATTACTGACTGAAGAAAACAAACAGAAAACTAAAGAGAAGAAAGCTACTAAACTCAAAATAGAGGAACTAAATAAACCAATAGTAAAACAGATATACCAATCTAGGATAAAAAGATTTGATATCTCTTTCACCTTGTTTTAAGCTTACAGGCACCTTACAAAGACAAAAACACAGCTATAATACCCTATAAAATTGTATACGCTATTTACCATTAAAAATAATTTTAGACGATACGAAAAACATTAATTTTGTTATTGGATAGTCTTACAGAGTTGATGAAAAGCTGAATGTTACATTATTGAAATTCAAAGAGAAGCGATCATTTGTCTAGTTAAACGGAAAAAATGTTGTTTTTTTTTAGTAAAAACCTAAAAGAGAGAAATAAATAAAGAAGCAAATGATTTACCATCTTCATTATGGGCTTACAGAAACAGTGGTACGAGCCGTGGTACTTTCACCCGCTACGTGAAATGCAGGTCAAGTCATAGAGGCTCACATGGCACAGGTCCACTTTTCTTTTGAGCCCTTTTGTGTACAAACAGGAGTGAGATCAAATCAATTTCTTTCTTCCCATAGTTCTAAATGAAGCCCGATCAATTTGATATTGCATGCATGTGTGTACATTTGTAAAAATGCTTGTGTATATATCCTGTGTGCATTGTCCAAAATATCTGGTTTTGGTACCTGGGTTCAAATTAACAACTTCACAGATTTATTTAAATCTGTGAAGTTGTTAATTATTGAACCCAGGTGCAAAACCAGATATTTTGGACAACAGCATTCATGCGACTAAATACTGCTCCTGATTGGCTCTCCTCGGATATGTAATTTTGACCACAGAATATCGGATATATCGCTTTTTGAAAGCAAATATAGTGTTTAGAGCCAAATTATTTTATAGCAAATCTTGAATAAAAAGGATTTCAACGTGAGAAGACTCTTTCGTTCAAAGTGAGATGGTGAAAAATCACACAATATGCAACAATGGCGTATAGCAGTTTTAAGTACCTCATCCTACATTTATCACTGCAATTAATTTTAAAACATTTTTTTAAAAGAAAAAGAAGGTGGGGGGGGGAACGGGGACACAAAAACAGCACAAAATAAGATGTTAATTTACAGAACACAGAGCTGTAAACAGAGATGTGACATAAAAGGATGAGTAGATTCAGATAAAACACACAGATAAAAAGACAGCAACAGAGGTACAATAGAAGGGGGAAAAGACTAAAAAGGAAATCTGTGACAAATAAAATTAAAAAAGAAAAAGCTGTAAAAATATAAATACTATCTGATAAAAATGGGTTTAGAAGAAAATTCAAGAAACAAACAGTAACAGGGTACTAAAGGTCTTTTCTATTTGTAAACTATAAATATATACTAAGCAGTCAAACTAATTCTCCACCAATTGGAAATGCAAATTATTTGAAAACCATTTGGTCTAAATTATTCAAATTTGGATACATATTACTTTATTATTCTTCATTGAACATCTCAAATTTCCATAATTTTTGTTTAATTTTACTTTAGTTAAGATTCATTTATTCAAGGGAACAAAATCTGTATAGTTTAATTCAATAGCTTTTGAGATGACTGTTGTTGAAAAAAGAAGAGGGTACATATTTTTTTGCTTAATATAAATCATACATAGATCTATATATACTGTTGATTCATGCATTTCATGCAGTGTTAAAAGAAGTAAAGGAGTGAATGTTTTCAACCTGCCTTAAACCATAAAAGTGGGAAATGGGTTCTATTATGATATGGCAAAAGGGTTTCAAGTTCTAATGTCTCTAAGCATCTGGATATAATGCAAGAAGAAACCAAACTTTGTTTTACAGTTTGGAAAGTGACATGCAAGTCACATTCATTTGGTTCAAGGACATGGAAAAAAATCAGACCTATAAATTATGAAAGGAGAAACTGAAAACAAGAGGAAAAAAAGCAAGAAAAATTTGGACAAAAATCAAAATCAAATATTCGAAGGCAGAGAGACATTTAATTTCGTTCTGTATTTGGATTTGCACATTTAATTTTCAGTTCCACTTTTGCCCAAAAATTCAGTTCCCAATGAATGTGACTGTTTGTTTGTTTATTTCACAGACAAACTCCATCCACAGTCATATAGCATGAAGTTAATTTCTAGAGACTGACTATTTCCAAGAATGGTAATTTACAAACAAGCACCTTCAATGTCAGTATGCAGTGCGTACAATGATATCTTTAATTTCACATTTAGATAGAAATATATCGACTCAGATGGTTTGGGCATGTAAACAGAATGAATGAAAAGAGAATAGCTAGATCATTTTACAGTGCTAAAACCACAGGTAAAAGACTAAAAGGTAGACTCTCAAACAGAAAATGTCTGGACATGGTAACCTGGAGAAAGATTGTTTTGATATCTAAACCCATACACTGGAAGGTAGAATGGGAACTGATAAAGAAAGAAAGAAACTATCAGTGTAAATGGTAACACAATATGCTTTAATACATACACAGACACATAGATTGTTTGATATCATATCCCATATATATGCAAAGTTTTCATCAACATTATCTGCTGAATTCTAGAGAATGCTCAGTGTCTGAGAAAACACTGTCAAACACAAAACACATGTCATACCTGATGAAAGAGCTTTTGTAGAGTTCCTCCTTGTTACCAAGCCAACCTTTGACCTTTGTGACAAATGATGGCGGTGTCTTGACAGTGCCCTCTCTCATTTCTATGCTGTATATAGAATCAAACAGCTGCAAAAGTTGCCTGTGAAGTAAAAAGGAATTGTTTTAGGCTTTCTTTATAATGCCAGACATAGTGAGTTCTGTTGATTTACTTTCACTTTGTTTATTCATTTGCATCCATAATGAATGAGGAGAGCAGCCCTTCAGCCTATCAAGGACAGGTCTCGATATGGGCTGTTATGATCAGATGTACATTGGGCCTCTTAGTTTTCCATTCATGACCCATAAATAAGACATCTATAGTGGCTATATTCAGCCTTAAGAATTGATTGATGCCTAACGCTGTGATTAAGAATTCCCATAGATCCATATCATATCTATTAGGTCCAGTAAAGAAATAAATTTAAAAATATTGACTTCATAGGCAACTATGTTAGTTACCATCACACATACAACTTTTAAACTTGAATGCCTCTCATCAAAGAGAAAAGGGCATGACTTCAGGATTTTTAAAAAGTGACACGTCTAAATTCATTTTTAAGTATCAAAATTGGAACCCATAATTCATGTCTAGCAAAGAGTGCATTTAGGTCAAGATAACTGCCAAAAGTCAACAAAAGAATTGAATTGAATTAGAATTTACCAAGCAGGAACAATTTTGAATCCATTAGACACAGCAAAGGGTTTTCCCCCTTCGCTCCCTTTTCAAGTCGTTGATGTGATGCCGGAGGTATTACTTAGATCTAGATTCTAGATATTTCTCGTTTGTTGTCTGACGAAAGGTTATACCCAAACGTCACGTGTTTGTTCTGTTTGTCACTTATTGTCATATTTCGCCTTGAAAGAGGGAAAGTACCATGGCACCTGTCAAATCCTAGTCCACAAACTCAATTCAGATTTCCGTATGCAGGGACCTGATTTCTGTGCCCTACAGCATATTTGGTAGGTCTGTTGACATCATGGGTAATTTGAACGTAAACCATTTTGAGCAGATAAAAAAATGTGAAGAGCATGTTTTGTTTTTATTATTTGATGTAGACAATTTTAACCACTACCATTGTACTTGGCATGTCTAAATTAGCTGAAAAAGATTTTTTTTTAAATGTTCATCTTATGGCTGTCATTAGAACACAATTTGATTTTCATTGCGAAAATAACAACATTTTAAATAGGTTTTTTCAGTTATAAACAAAATTGCCTTTAACGTTGCACACACGTTATTGGGTTCAATATCTAGCCCCACCCAGTGGCTTTTTTTGGATAAATATTGGGTTTTCATTTTATGAATTTTTTTCAAAATGCATATAGCAACCTTTCCAACTCTTGGCAAATTTAAGCACAAAAAATTATTTTGCCAAAACATTTGAAGAGATATTGAAAAAAACTAGTGTCAAATTTTTATTTATTTTATAGATGTTATATATACCAAATTTGGGGGCAATCGGAGAATAAATAAAAAAGTAGATCGTATATCACTGTCAAGAAGTAACAGTTTGAGAAAATCGCATTTTTAACATTTTTTTCCATTATTTTAATGTTTTTTCGCATATAAGTCTACAAAAGAATAATATATAATAATTTTAAACATCATACAATCGTGAGAGGCTATCAAATACTTCATGCTGACCCTGTTTCAACTGCTCCAGATTCCTTATACTCATGTCGGGATGGCATTTTTTTCTTATAGCAGGTGGGTGGAATGTTTCCCGTAATATTCGGCCGATCTTAAATAATATCGACAATAATTCATCAAAAGTAGATTCTTCAGATAGCGTACTTTGTGTTAATTGAAATGAGTACCAACTTGACATACTTGAGACAAAATTTCCGGCTTTTAATGGTACAGCAGGTGTGGTATCATTTCTAAAAAAAAATCGTATAAAATGAAAGAATCGATACTGAGCCTTTTTTATAGTATGAATGTCAAGGGAATGAACTGCTCCATCCAGTCGTGCAATTAAAGAGTTTTGTCCCATTAGTGGTAAAATTGCCTTCTCAGGATCTCCCCCCAGAAGGACATAAAAATACTAATTCCTCTGAATACTCTCACTCTGGAATTCAGGAATGGGTTTCAGAAGATACTTGGTTATCCTGAATCTGTCCAGATGTATGGCAAGCATCGATTCTCTATTGTAGGCTGCAACAAGGTCGTCACTGGAAGTTGGACGTTTGTTTCTACACCATTTGATAAATGCCAATCTTCAAGATAAGATGGCAATAACATGTTAGCAACAAACAAAATACAGGACAGATGACAAACACAGACAAAAATCAGCAATGAGGTGAGGAGAAGGCGGTCATAGAAAGGCCACATCATAAGGAAGGATTCCTAGAATTGATTTGCTGTTGCCTTGAGATGGACACCGGAAGGAAAGAGAGACAGAATTATCGCCCAAAAACAACATGGCGCAGAATGGTGGAGAAAGACAGGAACAGTCCTCATGTGAAAGAGTGAGAAAGAGCAGCTGAGGATGAGGAAAACTGAAGGATCATGTTCGGGCCTTATGTGCCTCCTGGCACACAGAAGGTTACGGTTAAGGTGGGGTTGATAAACGCCAATGACCATAATTGAGTGCCACTCATGATAACCCTGGCAGGCAATGTAATAGGCACGTTTAAAATATAATGTAACAGGCACTTTTAAACGAGAGAGGATAAAGGAACATCCAGAAGTTTTAAATTTGGTTGATGTATAAAACCCAACCTTGGTCACACCTTGCAAACACGGCACTGTAGACCTGGAAGGTCAGTCAAAGAGATAATGTTAACGGTACTGACAAAAACAACACCGAAATAAATCTCAGATGGGAGTTTCTAATCAGTGAGAGTTCACTTCCGTTTTGAACCCCAGGACAAGGACATGAAAGCCTATTGCCTCAAACGTAAAACCACCACCGACCGCCTCATCCACAGTTGTAAATGATAAACAATGAAAAGCGACAACTTCACAACAAGAAACAGAACAGCTCTGCGGAGTCCTTATTGAGATATATCCTTTTTTGACTTGCTTCTACTACTGTGGCTCCTTTTGCGTCTCAACTGCAGCTGCCAGACCTACTGAGGAAGCGTTCAAAAAAGACTGGGGATCCTGGTTGGCTCTTGTCAAGCAATCTAGTAGCAAACACAATAGCTTTTGAGACTATGCAAACCTTAGCATACCAGGGCTCTCTTTAACACCCAGTGTACCAATGGAAAAACTCCAGATCCTCACTGAAATTAAGCTGTACCACTGAAGCAAGAAGTGTGTCACTTTTTGTTTTTAAATCCCCTAAGACTAAACAACACCCCCACCCCAGTGAGAAGGAGACCAACAGCAACATGTATGAAAAGAAAACGATGTGTATATAATATAGAGCAGCTATTACTTTTATTACCTGCAAGAAGGATTTTGGCTTGAGACCACTTGGTTACCATAGAAGCTATTGCAGCAATGGAAAACTGTTGAGATGGCACACAACTTTCCTGGAAAGCACTCTGTGGAAATGGAAAGATCAAATCTTCTAAAATCTATCACAACGATCACATCCTTGAAATTATGGCATTGGTTTGTGACATAAAATATATACATGTTCATATTCTAAAAAAATAAAATCTTAGATCTCAGAATCTAAGTTTGGTATTCAAAAACAAAAAGCAAAGGCAATTTTGATGAACAACTATCAATCCACCAGAACATTCTTTTTTTAAAGGTGTCTGAAAACTATGAAAAACAGAATATATATATATATATATATAAATAAATATATATATATATATATATATGTATCATATTTGACTTACATGACTCATAAAATGTTGGGAATATGGTGGCCATACATCATAGTGTGAATGGGGTTTTGAATGTGTCAATGAAGTGGACGTGTTGTGATCATGTAAAACAGGGAAGCTGCTGAAATGCGTTGGTTGACAACAAGTGTAGCTGCAATAGATAGGGCAATCAAAACCAATAGGGCCAGCCAGTTTTCAGGCGCAGGCAATTCCATGTATCGATGCACTCCACCATCCTGAAAACAGCTGAAAATGACAAAGATGTGATGGTGTAAAAAAATCAATGCTGAGA
>JAXRKP010001051.1:110000-115000 GCA_037039925.1 Doris montereyensis | reverse complement strand
GCGAGGTGTCGGTCTCTTCTCAACCCAAAGGTCGGGGTTCAAGCCCCGCCGAAGGATGAAGTTTTTTTTTCGAGTTTTCTCGAGTATTTTATATCTCCCCTCCCTCCCCCTCCATCCCTAGTGTAGGCAGGTGGTTCAACACCTAGTCTTACCGGAGACACACGATAAAAAGTAGGCCCCGTGTGCAGATCACAACACTGTGCACGTTAAGGATCCCTGTGTACAAGACAATGCGGGCAAAAATACAAATCCTACCAAAAAACACCCCGATATCACCTTAATGTGAGTAAACCAAATAAACAATTTGTTTAATCAATAACGAAGAACCAAAACACAGCCAAAATACGATGGTAGATGTCTAAGAGATTTCGAATTGCTTGCAGAAGAAGACCTATTTCAAAAGATTGTATCGGTGACATTTTCATGTACTCGCCTGGACAGGATACCATAACTATAGCAACATGTTCCCTTGCCTGGGCAATGAAATTAATAAACGTTGAAGACATTTTTACCTGCCCCTTACCAGAACGCTATTTTGGTGAGATTTTAACACTTATACGAGAGCTTACATTAGCGACATTTTCACGTGTCTCCTATTTTAGTGACATTATTACATATACTCAGGCAAACGGCTACTTTAGTGACATTTTTACCTGCCTAGACAAAAAGCTACATTGGTGATATTTTTCCTACTTAAACTTACTTCAAAGGCTACTTTGGTGACATTTTCCCCTGCCTAGAGAAAATGCCCGGGCAGTGGACAGGTAAGCACCTGTATGGGGAGTAGATGATCCGCCCTCCACGAGTCTCCTCTTCTGCTGCTTTGCAGGCGGGCCTTGGCCGACCAAAGGCTAGGGAGTTAACCCTGACAGAAAACAACCTGCTGTCTTGCAGGTCAGTCTTGGTTGACCAAAGGCTAAGGAGTCAATCCTGACAGAAAACAACCTGCTGCCGTGCATGCCGGTCTTGATTGATCAAAGGCTTAGGGCGTTAACCCTGACAGAAAATAACAAGGCCTGGAAGGGGACCTCAAGGTGGCAGCCCCACCATCTACCTAGGGTACTGTGGGCCATTCCTGCTTATCCAAAACCAAACAGATTCAGAGAAATAAATAAAATACAACTGGTTTGATCTTTCGGAGACGAACTTGGAAACGAATGCGGACTGTGATTTTTGGAACATGGAACGTAGGGCAATAAAAGGAAAAGAGTTAGAATTAGTTGAAGAAATGGAAAAATTCAAAGTAGATATTTTGGCCATTACAGAAACAAAGTAAAAAAGACAAGGAATAGAAAATGTAGGACTGAATCATACTTTAATCTTCTCAGGAGTAGATGTCAAAGATAGAGCTAGAGTGCATAAAAGGCAAGAAATGCTACTAAAGAGTTTGAAATTTATAAGCCCACGGCTATTAGAGGTAAATATTAAACCAAAGGACGAGACATTAAATCATTAATAGCTTATGGACCAAACGAAAACGCAACTAAATAAGAAAAAGATATCTTCGAAAACGATTTACAAATAGCTGCAGAGAATCTTAAACCCAAACAGGAACTAATGCTTTTAGGAGACTTAAACGCTAGAGTAGGCAACAATGTAGAAGCGTCAGGAGGAGTAATAGGTAAAGAAGGCGAGACAACAACTTCCCCAAATGGAGAGAGACTAATAGATTTTTACTTGAAGAATAACATGAAAATAGCCTCACCTTTTTTCCTCATAAAGATATCCACAAATATACAAGAGTAAATGAATACAGGTGTGAAAATTCAATAATAGACTACATAATAGTTAGCAGCTTCCTTTTTACAGTACATTGGATGCAAGAGTAAACAGAGGAGCAGAAATATTTAGTGATCACCACTTAGTGATTGCCAAAATGAGATTACTGACTGAAGAAAACAAACCAGAAAAGGAAAGAGAAGAAAGCTGCTAAACTCACAATAGAGGAACTAAATAAACCACTAGTAAAACAGATATACCAATCTAGGATAAAAAGATTTATCAGTCAAAGACAGATGGATATGAATGATAACACAATAGAAGAAAAGTGGCAGATGTATAAAGAAACACTTCTTAGTTGTACTGAAGAGGTCTGTGGTAGGAAACAAATTAAAGGAGATAGGAAAAGAACAGCATGGTGGAATGAAAATGTCAAGACTAAGATCAAAGAAAATAGGGATACCTGGAAGAAATACTTGCAAACAAAGAGACCAGAGAATAGGATATATTACGTGAATAATGAAGAGCATGAGAAAGACCAAAGCATGCCCAATACGACAAATTAAGAATGCCAAAGGAGAAATAATGAAACAAGACAGCGAAATCATGGACACATGGAGAGAGTTTACATAATCCCTCCAGAACGTATGAATCAAGGAGTAAAGATCAATTAGTAAGAGTGACAAGTAATCCAGAGGATACAGCTGAATATGTAGATATATCAATGGAAGAAATCCAAACAGCTATAAGAAAAGTGAATTTAGGAAACGCCCCAGGAGCAGATCAAGTTTATCAGAAATGATTATACATCAAGGGAGAGAGGCAGACAAACTACTACATGCAATATGTCAACAAGCACAGAAGTCCAAACAGGTGCCAGACGACTGGAAAAAGGGAATGGTAGTACCAATACATAAGAAAGGATCAACTATGGAAAGCTCAAACTATAGAGGGATATCACTACTTAGCGTTCCAGGAAAAGTGTATGCCAGGATACTGGAAATGAGACTAAGAAAAAGAGTAGAGGATCAGATTGAAGATCATCAGAGTGAATTTAGACCAGGAAGAAGTGTACAAGACCACATATTTACAATTAGACAAATAAAAGAAAAATTCATTGAGAGAAACATTGACTTGCACCTGTGTTTTATTGACTTAGAAAAGGCATTTGACACTGTGAGGAGGGACGAACTATGGCATTCCTTAAAAGAACACAATGTAGTGCAAAATTTAATAGAAGCCATTAAAAGTTTTTACAATAAATCAACATGTGTAGTGAGAGTAGCTGGAAACATATCTGCAGAATTTGATGTAGATATAGGAGTAAGACAGGGTTGTATCCTAAGTCCTCTTTTGTTTATCACATTTATGGATTCAGTCGCAAAGACATCCTCAAAAATGAAGAAAATGAATGTAGGTATGTGGAAGCTCAAACCAGTAAATGTATCAATGCTTTCATTTGCCGATGATTTAGTTCTGTTTGGAAAATCAGAAAGGGACCTTCAGTCAAATATCAACATTATGAATAATGAACTAAATAAAAGAGGAATGAGAGTAAATGCAAAGAAAACAAAAACAATGCTAGTAACTAGGGAAGCTAAAAAACAAAATCTTAAATTGGGCAGGGAGAATTTAGAACAAGTTCAAAGCTACAATTACCTAGGAGTAATGATTAACTCAGAGGGAAAACTAAGAGAAGAAATCAGCCAGAGAATCAAAAAGGCAAGTGCAATATATAATCATCTAGGAAAGGCATTTGTAGGTAAGTAAGAATTGTCAACAAAAACCAAAATGGCAGTATAGAATACAGTTTTTGTCCTACTCTCCTCTATGGCAGCGAAACCTGGACCTTAGACAGTAGAGAATACAGTAGAGTACAGGCAGCTGAAATGAAATATCTAAGAAGATTAGTAGGAAAAACTAAAAGAGACAAAACAATAAGAGATCAAACCAAAGCAGATGGCATAAAAACTAAGATAGAAATAAATCAATTGAGATGGTTTGGGCATGTAAACAGAATGAATGACAATAGAATAGCTAAATCAGTATACAGTGCTAAAGTCTAAGGTAAAAGATCAAAAGTCAGACCTCGGAGAAAGTGGGAAGAAGATATTTTTAAAGGCATTGAAGCATAGAAATTTAACGTTTTTGGAAGAAAACAGAAAATGCCAGGACAGGGCATTCTGGAGAAAGATCATCTCCGACATCTGAACTCATACACCGAATGGTATAATGGGAACTGATAAAGAAAGAAAGAAAGAAAGACAAAATGCTAATTTGGTGACATTTTCACATGCCTAGAAAAAATGCTATTGTGGTGCCATTTACCTACTTAGACTAACTTCAAAGGCTACTTTGGTGAGATTTTACCTGCCTAGACAAAAGGCTGCTTTGGTGAGATTTTACCTGCCTAGACAAAAGGCTACTTTGGTGAGATTTGACCTGCCTAGACAAAAGGCTACTTTGGTGAGATTTTGTACCTGCCTAGACAAAAGGCTACTTTGGTGAGATTTTACCTGTCTAGACACAAGGCTACTTTAGTGAGATTTTACCTGTCTAGACAAAAGGCTACTTTGGTGAGATTTTACCTGCGGAGATTTTACCTGCCTAGACAAAAGCTACTTTGGGACATTTTCATCTGTCTACACAAAAGACTACTTTGAGAAATTTTTATCTGCTTTTCAAGACAAAAGGCTACTTTTGGGAAATTTCTATTTTTACTATCCAAAGCAGAAGAATACGTAATTTTACGTTTTCATCCACTTCGAAGTTCCAGAAGACTATTCTGGTGGCATTTTCACAAGATATTTCTTAGACAGAAGGTTACACTTGTGATGCTTCCAACTACGGATGCGAGAGACAGCATTTAGATAATATTTTTTTCAACTACCTATTTAGACAGAGGGCTACATTATGGGTGAGAGTGAGAGATGCTCTTAGATAGACAAACAGAAGGTTGTCTTGACGCTTTAATGATAGATAAAAGACTACGAAGGTTAGATTTGCCAGGTAACATACAAGTTAGGAACTTTGTCACCTCATATCCATGACCACATTTATACTTTTCAGCCTGCAAATAGCTCAACCTACATTCAACAATCAGCTGTAAGTTTGCACAGAAAACTGAAGGTGTACATGTGTAATTGAATATTTTTGTCAGAAAGCCATAAAGAAAAGGAGAGATACGAAACAGTCGTGACAAAGATAAGAACATAATAAAAAAAAAAAGACAGAGATAATGAGAGTCAGGAAAAGTATAAGAAAAGATATAAGTGACGATG
>JAXRKP010001051.1:82500-95000 GCA_037039925.1 Doris montereyensis | reverse complement strand
TCATAATAATTATAATAATAATAATAATAATAATAATAAAAATAATAATAATAATAATAATAATAATAATAATAATAATAATAATAATAATAATCATAAATATTATTATTATTATAATTATAATAAGAACAATAATAATGATGATCATTATGATCATGAGGATGATAATGTTGATGATAATGATGATGATGATGATGATGAGGATGATGATGATGATGATAAAACTAAAACTAACAAATATAGCAATGATAATAACAAAACAACAAAAACAACAATGAAACAATAGTACAAGCACCAACAAGAACAATAACAACAACGATTAGCATTCATGAACCATTTCATAATTACAGTTATGCCTTACGTCCAGTAAGCACCTTAACACCGGGCATACTTTATGAATGTTTTCTTATCAAGACGAAACCAGATAAAGAGTAGAACTATTTTCAAAGAAAAACAAAAAAAGCATAAAAAATCATACTAGATCTATATTAGATACGATTCATTCGTCATAAATCCAGGCAGTTCTACTAACTAAGGCTACACAGCATTAACTCTCAACTCACCGCTGAGAAATGATGGAGACATGGCTACGCCGAAGCCATCGGACAGCGAGCCACTGGCGAATCAACGATAGCATGATACCATAGAAATGTGCGGAGTTAATTTATTCCCACCAACACAACTACTTACTACAATGAAACTAGATCTAGATAGACGTAACTTTGGCGTGGAAGAGATGGAGCGACCAAGCTATAATAATTACAATACAATGGTGAATTACTTTGTGACTTTCCCCCATGGCTTTGCTAACGGCTAAACACACGGTCCTGTCGAGTTGTCTATGTTGGGTTTATGGTTTTATTGGGTTACAACACACATTTCGACACAGCAGTTGGGCTTAAAGATACAGTCGACCCTACTAAAAACAGAAATATATTGTACAAAGCGGAAAGGTGTCTAAAAAACGGAATTCCCTACCTCTTCCCCCCCATCCTCCCTGATAAATTGCTATGTTAGAAATCTGTTTAAAACTGAATCCCCCTGAAAAGTTGCTGTATCGGAAACTTGTCCAACGCGGAAACGGAAAGCGAAATCTGCTCCCTTATGCAGCTTAGCCTGTCTAAAACGGGGGAGGGGGTACTCTAGCAATAACATAACCACACTGACTCTCTCTTTCTCTCTCTCTCTCTCTCTCTCTCTCTCTCTCTCTCTCTCTCTCTCTCTCTCTCTCTCACTCTCTCACTCTCACTCACACACTCTTTCTCTCTCTCACACACACACACATACACACATACATACATACACTCACACACATACACGCACACACATACATACACATACATACAGACGCACACACATACATACACACACATACACGTGCACACACGTACATACATACACTCACACACATACACTCACATACACATACATACACACATACACGCACACACACATACATACATACACTCATACACATATACACGCACACACACATACATACACACACACGATCTTCATACGATGTTTATATTAGTGTCACTGAGTAATTCCTGTTTCCTAATTTTATATCACGCGTGAACACTGTATTATCATAGTGAAATAGTAATGTAGATGTTACACATACTATCAAATAGTATATCACGTAGTTCCCACTGTCTAGAGTGGAACCTGTCTACAATGGAAACAAACATGGCTGCTCCCCTCCAATTCCGTTTTAGACAGGTTCGACTGTAAATATATTAGCAGCAGCAACGACCTGAAATCACTCGATGAGATGTTTTACAGTATTATGCGATGTTCGATTAGAGTCCTGCATTGGATGGATTATTTTACATAATTGAATTGCAACGTGATCTGGACGTTAAACTCACTGTAATGTGTAGTGTGTTGTTAGGCCAAACTATATATCTTCTGCATTGTGTTGCAATTAATTACCGTACTAGCCTTTATGTATTACAGAAACACAGACTAGATAAAAAAAATCAATTCCTTTGAAAGATGATGGAGTGTCCTCACATGGTGCAAGCACCAATGGGGACTCTATGAAGTGCGACAGCCAACTCACATAGTAAAAGCACCAATGGGGACTCTATGAAGTACGACAGCCAACTCACATAGTAAAAGCACCAATGGGGACTCTATGAAGTGCGACAGCCAACTCACATAGTAAAAGCACCAATGGGGACTCTATGAAGTACGACAGCCAACTCACATAGTAAAAGCACCAATGGGGACTCTATGAAGTGCGACAGCCAACTCACATAGTAAAAGCACCAATGGGAACTCTATGAAGTACGACAGCCAACTCACATAGTAAAAGCACCAATGGGGACTCTATGAAGTGCGACAGCCAACTCACATAGTAAAGCACCAATGGGGACTCTTATGAAGTACGACAGCCAACTCACATAGTAAAAGCACCAATGGGGACTCTATGAAGAACAACAGCCAACTCACATGGTGCAAGCACCAATGGGGACTCTATGAAGAACAACAGCCAACTCACATGGTGCAAGCACCAATGGGGACTCTATGAAGTACGACAGCCAACTCACATGGTGCAAGCACCAATGGGGACTCTATGAAGAACAACAGCCAACTCACATGGTGCAAGCACCAATGGGGACTCTATGAAGTACGACAGCCAACTCACAAGCACCAATGTCTATGAAAGCAACTCACATGGTGCAAGCACCGCATGGGACTCTATGAAGTACGACAGTCAACTCACATGGTGCAAGCACCAATGGGGACTCTATGAAGAACGACAGCCAAAACCGAAAGAAGCTGACGGACTGAAGCCTCCACCATCGATCAAGTCTCTCCGGATTGGGTCATGCAACGTACTCACCGTATATGAGTATGAGGCTAATAAATCAGCACACGCAGTACATGAAATGCAACGATACCGCCTCGATATACTTGGAATTTGCGAGTCCCATTGGAAACAGTGCGAAGAGAAATGTCTAAGATCAGGGATGCAGTTGATTCTCTTCTCAGGCCATGAAAACAATGGACCACATGGGAATGGAGTTGCTATCAATCAAATACAAAGATCATATCCCCATCTTGTTTTAGCGCACGCCCGCATTCTAAGCAAATACAAAAGATTATATCACCGTCTTGTTTTGCACACGCCTGCATCCTAAGCAAATACAAAAGATCATATCATCTTGTTTTAGCGCACGTCTGCATCTAAGCAAATACAAAAGATCATATCACCATCTTGTTTTTTGCGCACGTCTGCATCTCAAGCAAATATAGAAGATCATATCCCCATCTTGTTTTAGGAAAACGTCAACTAAAACTACAAAGGTTCACCCAACCCAAGCTAGAAAAGAGAACTAAGTTCTAAACCAATCTACTGGATAATGAATCAAAGAAGAATGAGTTTCAGCTTGAACTGAGGAACAAATTCCAAATCCTTGAAAATCTTGATGAATGCAATGTAAATGAACATTGGGTTAAGAGGAGAAGGAAACTAAATCTACATGTTAAGCTATTTTAGGACCAAAAAATAACACACACAAAGATTGGATTACCCAGGGTATCATAAGAACTGATAAAAGAAATAAGAAAAGGGAAAATGGCAATAAACAATTGTGAACCAGGAGAGAGAATTTGGCTACCCAAGATGAGTATACCAAAGTCGATCACGAAGTGAAAAGTGGTATAGAGCAACAAGAATAACTTTCTGGAACAGGTGGCAGAAAATGCAGAAAAAGCGAATACTTGAAAGACCACTTTAGGGACAATGGAGAAAACTACAATGCTTTGTCAATGGATGTCTTCGAAGGATGTTGAGACTATATATAAATGGCAAGACAGAGCTATACATTAAGAATTATGGACAAGAGCAGGAATGGAAACAAGTGAAAATACTCTAGAGAGAAGACGATGAAGATGTATTGGACATAGTTTGCGAAAACCTACTTCAAATATAACAAGACAAGCATTGCAATGGAATTCACGGGGAAAACGACACCAGGAAGGCAGGCCACCAGGGACACTTGGAGAAGGAGTATAGAAAAGGACAGGAGGAGATTGGATGTCAGGTGGAATGAGCTAAGAAAGATCGCCCAGGAGAAGTGAAGATGGAAATCTCTTGTCTGTGACCTATACCTTGGCAGGGTGAAAGACTTTGGTGGTGGTGAGAGCTTTTTCACATGCAGTGGGCTCACAATGTATTGTCAGACATAACTTTTCCCCGATTCTGGTAGAGCTACATAGTAATAATGACTTTACACTGACGGAGTTCATTTGAGACGCAATCTAGATCAATCAACAAAGTGAAGACACGTGTACAGCTGTAGAGAAAACAATTTCTAGATCCAGATCTATCCTCAACCCCTTCCAAACTAAACCTACAGCATTACTCACTTTCATTGTAAGCACATTGTTTGAAGACGAAATCCAGCCATTATAAATGCCATTTCGATAACTTCTCAACATAAAGTAACAACAACAACAGCAACAACAACATCAACAACAACATCAACAACAACAACAATCTACACACACAAAAGAAAAGAAAAAACCCAACACAGACACAAATTATTTTTTCTATTATCACCCAAAGAAACGTATGCACAATTATTTTTTTCCACTCCCCATACTAACTAGCACTGACGGAATAGTTTATACTCCTCCTTTTTTTAAATCATAGTAAACACTAGCACTGACGGAATAGTTATGTACTTCTCCTTTTTTAAATCATAGTAAACACTAGCACTGACGGAATAGTTATGTACTCCTCCTTTCTTTTTAATCATAGCAAACACTAGCACACCACATCTCATCCCAAATAACTACCGTCTATAATTATACACAGAGGCTGGTGACTCAAAAGAAGAAAGGGAGGAAACAGATCTTGCCTGTGCGGCTGGATCCACTAGCCTTAATATGTGGAACAAAACAGCGACAGCAAATCTGTCTTTTGACTGACTGAGTGATCGGACGCCAGAAGAGAAATAGCAGTCAATCTTCTCCTCACCCCCGCTCCACCCGTTAATTTTTTATGTCTTTAACTCTTTGCACATATTGTAGACATGATTTGGATGTCCTTTCACTCTAAGCACACATTGTGTAGACATTTGATTTTGGATGTCCTTTCACTCTAAGGACACATTGTGTAGACGTTTGGATGTTGGATGTCCTTTGACTCTAAGCACACATTGTGTAGACATTTCTGATTTGGATGTCTTTTAACTCTAAACACACATTGTGTAGACATTTAGATGTTGGATGTCCTTTGACTCTAAGTACACAATGTGTAGACGTTTGGATTTTGGATGTCCTTCAACTCTAAGCACACATTGTGTAGACGTTTGGATTTTGATGTCTTTTAACTCTAAGCACACATTGTGTAGACATTTGGATTTTGGATGTCCTTTGACTTAAGCACACATTGTGTAGACGTTTGGATTTTGGATGTCCTTCAACTCTAAGTACACATTGTGTAGACGTTTGGATTTTGGATGTCTTTTAACTCTTTGCACACATTGTGTAGACATTTGGATGTTGGATAGACATTTAGATGTTGGATGTCCTTTGACTCTAAGTACACATTGTGTAGACATTTGGATTTTGGATGTCTTTTAACTCTAAACACATTGTGTAGACGTTTGGATTTTGAATGTCTTTTAACTCTTGCATTGTGTAGACATTTAGATGTTGGATGTCCTTTGACTCTAAGACACATTGTGTAGACATTTGGATTTTGGATGTCTTTTAACTCTAAACACACATTGTGTAGACATTTAGATGTTGGATGTCCTTTGACTCTAAGCACACAATGTGACATTTGGATGTTGGATGTCATCTAAGTACACAATGTGTATTTTGATGTCCTTCAACTCTAAGCACACATTGTGTAGACGTTTGGATTTTGGATGTCTTTTAACTCTAAACACACATTGTGTAGACATTTGGATTTTGGATGTCCTTTGACTCTAAGTTGTGTAGACGTTTGGATTTGGATGTCCAACTCTAAGTACATTGTGTAGACGTTTGGATTTTGGATGTCTTTTAACTCTTTGCACACATTGTGTAGACATTTGGATGTTGGATGTCCTTTGACTCTAAGTACACATTGTGTAGACATTTGGATGTTGGATGTCTTTTAACTCTAAGTACACATTGTGTAGACATTTGGATTTTGATGTCTTTTAACTCTAAGTACACATTGTGTAGACATTTGGATTTTGGATGTCCTTTGACTCTTTGCACACATTGTGTAGACATTCGGATGTTGGATGTCCTTTGACTCTAAGTACACATTGTGTAGACATTTGGATGTTGGATGTCTTTTAACTCTAAGCACACATTGTGTAGACATTTGGATTTTGGATGTCTTTAACTCTAAGTACACATTGTGTAGACTAGACATTTTGGATTTTGGATGTCCTTTGACTCTTTGCACACATTGTGTAGACATTCGGATGTTGGATGTCCTTTGACTCTAAGTACACATTGTGTAGACGTTTGGATTTTGGATGTCCTTCAACTCTAAGTACACATTGTGTAGACATTTGGATTTTGGATGTCCTTTGACTCTAAGCACACATTGTGTAGACATTTGGATTTTGGATGTCTTTAACTCTTTGCACACATTGTGTTTTGGGTTTTGGATGTCCTTCAACTCTAAGCACACATTGTGTAGACATTTGGATGTTGGATGTCTTTTAACTCTTTGCACACATTGTGTAGACATTTGGATTTTGGATGTCTTTGACTCTAAGCACACATTGTTTAGACATTTGGATGTTGGATGTCCTTTGACTCTAAGCACACATTGTGTAGACATTTGGATGTTGGATGTCCTTTGACTCTAAGCACACATTGTGTAGACATTTGGATGTTGGATGTCCTTTGACTTTAAGCACACATTGTATAGACATTTGGATGTTGGATGTCCTTTGACTCTAAGCATTGTGTACACATTTGGATTGTGTAGACATTTGGATTTTGGATGTCCTTCAACTCTAAGCACACATTGTGTAGACATGATTTTGGATGTCCTTCAACTCTAAGCACACATTGTGTAGACATGATTTTGGATGTCCTTCAATTCTAAGCACACATTGTGTAGACATGATTTTGGATGTCCTTCAACTCTAAGCACACATTGTGTAGACATGATTCTGGATGTCCTTCAACTCTAAGCACACATTGTATAGACATGATTTGGATGTCCTTCAACTCTAAGCACACATTGTGTAGACGTTTGGATTTTAGATGTGTACCTAGTTCTTACTCAGGTCATACGTGCTGGCGTACCTACCTTTTAAGTTATTAGGCAATGCATCAGCAGGTGAGATTACAATATCACATAATACGGTTTTGGGTGACACCGGCGAATACGGGATCACAATGACAAAGATTACAACATCCCTCTCCACCTCCACAGGAGATGATATCGACTATCTAAAATAGTCTGGTTATTTCTGACAGAAAATAATGAAATTAATCATTACTTCCACAAGCTTTCGTTCAGCATTGGTTCCTCTCGGTGATAGGGCGACATTATCGGCCTAACTACGCCATGACAATAATACAGTGCATTGATTCTTGATATACGGTCGAAAGATCATTGCGAAAAAATCATTACAAAACGCTGTTGAGAGACTGATTCGAAAACTATTTTAGTTTCTTTAAAAAAAAAAAAAAAATCTGACTGTATCACCAAATATAGAAGACATTAGTAAAAAGTAAAAATAAAAATAAGAAAAAATAAAAATAATAATTTAACACATTGACTAGATCTATATATATATTTATAATAATGTGTATTTACACATATTACGGTAGTCAGTTACAAACCCTGTGATCACCGCCATGGTGTACATGGTTACTTCAAATAAACATAGTAGACAACGGAGAGAAAAAAGGAAGAACAAGTTAACAGTTCGCTTCTCCTCCATCTCCCCTCCGTTTTTCTACTTTTCTACATTTCCCTTTCTGGCGTCAGTGGTCAAGCGGTTAAGCTGCCGGAATGGGGACTATGAGGTCACAGGTTGGAATCCTAGCAAAATTAGGTAAGACGTTGTGTTCCTTGGGAAAGACAATCAACACGCATTTCCCCGTTCTACCCATGTGCAAATGGATACAAGCACTGGAGTAAAATCCTGCATCAGACCAGCGTCCTTTCCAGAAGGTGATTATCATCACTATTGATACCGGGATAAGCCCCAGCTCTATGGACCGCAACGGCCTTGAGGGAACTACATCTCCCTTTGGCACGCATTATTTTGTACTCACTCACAAGCATGCACCTACATACACACACACATATACAGACACGCACTAATAACAATAATATGCAAGTGTCCAATAGCGATCACAGCTACTACAACAATTAACAATAATAATAACAACAACGATCAACAATAATAACAACAACAAAGATAAACAATAATAATAACAACAACAAAGATAAACAATAATAATAACAACAACGATAAACAATAATAATAACAACAACAATGATAAACAATAATAATAATAACAACAATGATAAACAATAATAATAACAACAACGATCAACAATAACAACAACAACAACGATAAACAATAATAATAACAACAACGATAAACAATAATAATAACAACAACGATAAACAATAATAATAACAACAACAATGATAAACAATAATAATAATAACAACAATGATAAACAATAATAATAACAACAACGATCAACAATAACAACAACAACAACGATAAACAATAATAATAACAACAACGATAAACAATAATAATAACAACAACGATCAACAATAATAATAACAACAACGATAAACAATAATAATAACAACAACGATCAACAATAATAATAACAAGAATGATAAACAATAATAATATCAACAACGATAAACAATAATAATAACAACAACGATAAACAATAGTAATAACAACAACGATAAACAATAATAATAACAACAACGATAAACAATAATAAAAGCAACAACGATAAACAATACTAATAACAACGATAAACAACAGCAACAATAAGGTCAACAGCGACAACAGTAAAAACAACAACGCACACAAAAAACCCAACAAACAATAACAACGACAACGACGCAAGAAATAAAATAACAGCGACGTCAATAACAACAACAACAACAGCAACAATAACCATAACGCCGACAATAACAGCAATGGGAACAAAACCAGCAGCAACAAGAACAGCAGGCCATGATTCCCCTAATAAAATGTGTCATGAATACATAATCAATACGACAAATAAAATATAAGATACGTCTTGAATACATAATCAATACGACAAATAAAATATAAGATACGTCTTGAATACACAACCAATGCGACTTTTAAAACTTACCGCATGGGTCCATTAAAATACATGCATTTTGACCTACACACTGACAATTAGCTTTCAAAAGCACACAGCTGTGTTCCGCTCAAAGTTAAGTGCAGATAACAATTTGTTGTTTTCAATTCGATTCAATTCAATTCAATTCAATTCAGTTCAATTTAATTTAATTCAATTCAATTCAATTCAATTCAATCATCTTTAAAAATGGAAATTGTACTTGTGTTATCACAATTTCCGTTTGAAAAATAAAAGAATACATTAATGCATTCAAATTAAAAACAAATTTAACTTAGTTAATCATTAAATGTTTAGATTTCAGGAGAAATATACAAAAATTCAAAGGTGGGTAAATAAATAGTGCGGTGAAACAAGTAACATATCAAAAAAATAAAAAAATTAATAAAGATAGAATAATTATAGACAAATCAGTTTAGCTTCATACACATTCATTAATTTATCATAAATCATTCATTCACCATCTATCAATTTACATTTCTTAAACATTGTGAGGAAAACGCCATTGTGCTTTCGAAGTAAGGTATGGTCAAACTTTCGTATGGCGTTTTGAAGAAAAGATCTAAAATATCTCTCAGTGGGGGATTTTAAATATAAATGACGACCGCTTCTACTACTTGTTTTGGTATGGAGAAAAGAGGGTGGGTGTTGTCTTTAAGCATACTCCTGAGTTTGATCTTGCATTGAATCTCATACAGATCTTCAAAGTTCTCCGGCTCTACATCATTTAGGAGTTTCCCTATGTGTTTCAGTGTCCCATTAAATTTCTTCTTTTCTCTATCTTTTGTATTTCCTCCCCCGTGCGGGTATACTAACAATAATAACACTCTTTATGCAAGCTTGATGGAAACGTCTTATTAGAGTGTTATCAATTTGAAAACTTATAAAGCTTCCTCATCACAATACATTCTTTTGTTCACGTTCTTTAAAACTTTATTTGATTGTTTTTGCCCTTCTAGTTTCTCGTAAAAACAATATGCCAAGATATTTGACACGCTTGGGCACATTTCCGTTTAGTTTTCCTTATTTAATTTGCTTTACTCACATCCACAACTAAGATGATCTGGTTGGGTGGCGGGTGGGGGTGGGGGGGGAGGGAGGGAGGGAGGGAGATTGATAGGATTTTTAAATTTTGTCCAGACTGCCCTATAAACAGCAAACGGATCTTTAACATGCCGAGAGTGCTGTGATCTGCACACGGGACCTTCTTTTTTGTCGCCCGTCTCTCAGGGGACTAGGTGTCGATCCACCTACCTGGGTCCGGGGTTGGTTATTGATGTACCTTTCGAAGAGAAGTGTTTCAACATTGAGGCGACCATGGTTTCATCAATGACGCGACCCTGGTTTCAACATTGCGGTTACCATGGTTTCAAGATTTAGGCGACCATGGTTTCAACAATGAGGCGACCATTTTCATCAATGAGGCGACTCTGATTTCAACATTGCGGCTAGCATGGTTTCAAGATTGAGACGACCATGGTTTCAACATTGAGTCGACCATGGTTTCAACAATTGGTTTCAACATTAATCGACCATGGTTTCAACATTGAGGAGACCATGGTTTCAACATTGAGGTGACCATGGTTTCAACACTGAGGCAACCATGGTTTCAACACTGAGACAACCATGGTTTCAACAATGAGGCGACCATGGTTTCAACATTGAGGCAACAATGGTTTCAACACTGAGGCAACCATTGTTTCAACATTGAGGCCACCATGCTTTCAATATTGAGGCCACCATGGTTTCAGCAATGAGGCCATCATAATTTCAGCAATGAAGCCACCATGATTTCAGCAAGGATATTACTATGATTTCAGTAATGAGGCCACCATGGTTCCAACAATGAGGCCACCATGATTTCAGCAATGAGGCCACTATTATTTCAACAATGAGGCCACCATGATTTCAGCAATGTGGCCACTATGATTTGAACAAGGAGATTACTATGATTTCAATAATGAGGTCACCATGATTTCAGCAATAAGGCCACTATGATTTCAACAGTGAGGCCACCATGATTTCAGCAATGTGGCCACTATGATTTCAACAATGAGATTCCTATAATTTCAGTAATGAGGCCACCATGATTTCAGTAATGAGGCCACTATGATTTCAACAAGGAGATTACTATGATTTCAGTAATGAGGCCACCATGATTTCAGCAATGAGGCCACCATGCTTTCAGCAATGAAGCCACCATGATTTCAGGAATGAGACCACCATGATTACAACAATGAGATCCCTATGATTTCAGTAATAAGGCCACCATGATTTCAGTAATGAGGCCACCACGATTTCAGTAATGAGGCCACCATGATTTCAGTAATGAGGCAACCATGATTTCAGTAATGAGGCCCCCATGATTTCAGCAATGAGGCCAAAATGATTTCAGTAATGAGGCAACCATGATTTCAGTAATGAGGCCACCATGATTTCAGCAATGAGGTCACCATGATTTCAGTACTGAGGCCACCGTGATTACAACAATGAGATCCATATGATTTCAGTAATCAGGCCACCATGATTTCAGTAATGAGGCCACCATGATTTCAGTAATGAGGCCACCATGATTTCAGTAATGAAGCCATCATTATTTCAGCAATGAGGCCACCATTATTTCAGGAATGAGGCCACCATGATTTCAGTAATGAGGCCATCATTATTTCAGCAATGAGGCCACCATGATTTCAAGAATGAGGCCACCATGATTTCAGGAATGAGGCCACCATGATTTCAGGAATGAGACCACCATGATTACAACAATGAGGCCACCATGATTACAACATTGAGATCCCTATGATTTCAGTAACGAGGCCACAATGATTTCAGCAATGAGGCCACCATGGTTTCAACATTAAGTGATCAATCATTACTGACATAACGACTACTACTACGTCTACTGTCGCAAAGGCAACAACAATAACTACTATATACTGTTGTTGTGGCTACTAGTTATACTGCTTTTTCTGCTTCTTCTACTACTACTACTACTACTACTACTACTACTACTGCTACTAGAACTACTGCTACTACTACTACTACTACTACTACTACTGCTGCTGCTGCTGGAACTAGTAGTATGATTGCTACTACTACTACTACTACTACTGCTACTACTACTAAGAAGACTGCTACTACTACTACT
>JAXRKP010001051.1:30000-72500 GCA_037039925.1 Doris montereyensis | reverse complement strand
TTTACTTATTTTTTTCTGAATTGCCTTTCGGACTGATTTGATGTTAGGACTGGTTGACTTCCGTATTGAATTGCCATCCGCGGACAGACTTTCATCCGTGCTCAGTTCCGAAACTCTTGATTTTGATTTTGAGTTTCGAGACTTTCGGATCTTCGGACGATCTGACAGTTCAACACAGCTTACCTCCTTCACTTTGGGCCTTCTGCTATCGAAGTCATTAGACATCACAGCCACGAGATCAATTAAATTCAGAAATCTAGCAAGCAATAAAGGATCAGAAGGTAACGATTCCATATCCGAGATTGGTTTCAAGGAAAGAAAGGCACTGAAGGCTGCGTTGGCATAAGTAAAGTTAAATTCTTTCAAAGCCGTTTCAGCCCATAGAGCCGGAGCTTATCTCGGTTTCTATAGCGAGTTTGACGCAGGTTTTTATTCCCAAGCTAGTGTTTGTATCCATTTGCACCTAAATGGATAGGGGGAAATTAATTTGTGGTAAGTATATTTTTTCAAGGAACACAATGTCGAATCTAGCCATGCTAGGATCCAAACCAGGGACCTCATGATCGCTAGTCCGGCAGTTTAACTCCCCTCGGCCACCGACGTTGTTGTCGTGGTCCCATTATATAATTTGCTGTTGCCACATTGCATGCAACCATGCTATGTTGTACTACGCTTGTAGCCAAGAAATTCTTCAAGAAGCCTTAAAACTTTTCCTTTCATTATCTCCTAGTCAATTGTCAGAATATCCCTATTCATGTGAGTGCATTAATAAACATTTTTGTGTCCTTGAAACACATTATTCAACATTCAGAAAAAAAACAGCCATTTCTATCCTCAGTAGTTTTTAAAATTTGATTTGATTTACCTAAGATGATCTCGGGGGTTTTTGGTAGGATTTTAATTTTGCCCAAACTGCCCTGTAACCATCAAAGGGATCTTTAACGTGCACAGAGTGTTGTGATATGCGCACGGGACCTCCTTTTTACCGTCCGTCTCCGATAGGACTAGGTGTCGATCCACCAAGGATTGGGGGGTCGGTTTTTTTTCGAAAAAACTTGAGAAAATGTTCAACCGTTGGCGGAGCTCGAACCAACTACCTTTTGGTTAAGAGGCCGATATCTTGCCTCTGGACTACCGAAACCCCACTCTCTTCAGTTGGTTGGGTGTGTCTGTGTGTGTGTGTGTGTGTGTGTGTGTGTGTGTGTGTGAGTGTGTGTGCGTGTGTGTGTGTGTGTGCGTGTGTGTGTGTGTGTGTGTATGTATGTCTTTGAGAGTACATCAGAATGAAATGAATAACAGAAAAAGGAATTCCAGCTTAACAACTTCCACTCAATGCGATAATAGCATTTAGCATAACTTCAACACCAAAGGGTATCCCTAAATCCGTCACTTATAAAATACTCATCTTCTTCTTTTTGGGCATGCATGCATCATAAATGATTCACAAACTGATGTAGATCTACTATATCACTTAGCGTTATTCACCTAGATCTACTGTATTAGTCAACCTTATTCACCTAGATCTACTGTATCAGTGAGCATTATTCACCTATATCTACTGTATCAGTGAGCGTTATTCACCTAGATCTACTGCATTAGTGAATGTTATTCACCTAGATCTACTGTATCAGTGAGCGTTATTCACCTAGATCTACTGTATCAGTGAGCGTTATTCACCTAGATCTACTGTATCAGTAAGTGTTATTCACCTAGACCTACTGTATTAGTGAGCACCTAGATTATTCACCTAGATCTACTGTATCAGTGAGCGTTATTCACCTTGGCCTACTGTATTAGTGAACGTTATTCACCTAGATCTACTGTATTAGTGAACGTTATTCACCTAGATCTACTGTATTAGCGAGTGTTATTCACCTACTTCAAATTGGGTTTCTTTTTCAGTCTAGCAACACAGACGTTTGTTGTTTTTGTTGTTGTATTGTTGACGCCAATGGAATGCTATATAATTGTTGTGTAGAATGTAACTGAATGGTTGAACGTGAACGCCATACGTCTACATCAAGTCGTAAAATTTAAGTAAAGAGGTGAAGTTTATGTTGGAGCACGTCAGCAAAGAAAAAGTCAGATATAAAAGGAATGAAACAAAAAGGGAAATAATCCATGATAACCGATACGCTCAAACCAGTACATGAGTTACCTCCATTATAACGGCATTCATCGCATTGCTCAAAGACGAAAAAGACAACGGAACCACATCAATGACGCTTCTTTATTTCTTCCTTTGTTTGTCTCCTTTAACTTCTTTGACATTGTATTAAAAAGACATCAAACATAATGAGACACCTAAATTGGCATCCTTTGTTTAAACTTCTTGAAAAGTCGATAGTTAAGAAAAGCTAAGTCTATTACAGAAGATCAGACACATCCATTGCAACAAGAATTTAGATTATCAGAAAGAAGTAATAGCTTTTTATCTACAAGAACGAAAAGAAAAAAGATACAAAAAAAGTCGTTTATTTCCTATGCAATGAGACGGTTGCAAACTGAGCACAAACGATAACAATGTTCCCCATACAGCCATCTACATTCAAATTACACAAGTACTTTTCTATGTTATATTATATAGAATGTTTGAACGTGTATTTTGTTTGTAGCGTTAAAGTCTACGATTGAACGAATTTTTCCATTTTTTGACCCCCCCCCTCACTCACTCCCCCTTTGTATACCTATTCTATTTGTGGTTTTTTATGTTTAGTTAGAAATATGTTTTGTAGCTTTAAAAAATGTATTATGTGACCAAATCAATTTTCTTATATGAGATCAATAAAATTATCTTATCTTATCTTATCTTATCAAAATTTAACATACATTCAAGTCCTGTAGAACAAAATCATTACTTTGTAGACGGACTCATACCTCACAGTTTGTTTAACCATGTTATGAAAGAACATCAAAAATAAACATCAAGAAAGCGTGATTACCTCGGTGATATATATCTAGCTTTTCAAGCAACAAACAGTTCATGGTACTCGTCTATTACTTTCATTTTTCCTAGTCACCAAAGATGGAGTTTCATTCGCCACATCAACATTTCTCACATCAGGTCATGTTCTTATCCAATGAAACCCAGAGTTTGTTTTCTTTTCTTTCTTTCTTTATTTTTGGGTTGGTATTTTTGTTGTTTCAATTGAGTATTTATAGACATTACAATTGTAACGAATCAATGATAATATACAGTTATCATGTTTGAATTTGATTCACATGTAATATTTATGAACAGTGAACATCGTTCTTCTTTGGAGAGCATCTTTCTCCTAGGCAGCAAGTTATTACATTATCCCCTGTTACAGAAATAAAATACGAAATGTTTATGCTAGCTGAGCTTGAAACTTTATTCTCTAACTTCAAAACCTTCTTAACTGACTGCACAGTCCGTCTTCTCCATAGCTAGCTCAACCTCAGTACACTTCCTCTGGCCTTAATATTTAGTTCCACGCACTCACACTCGTCGTATGACAATACAAATTGAATTCCACAAAATAGAACTCTTCACTCTTTTTTTAGACTGGCCCAATTCCCTTTAATGCCCATGTTTGAGAGAGGTCTCGTCTCTGTGCCTGGAGTAAATTTTGATATAATTCTAACATCATCACATCATTGAAAGCATGTGAAAGATGCAAACTCTGAGAGAACCCTTCGCAGCGAGGTATTAGTTACAGGCAGCGTGTTTATCAGGAGTCCCAGCTGGCGAAGGGTAAAACGTCGCTGCTCGTCTCAGCTTTCCATCTGTACTGTGTAGACAGCTTCCCACTGTACTGTGTTGACAGCTTCCCCACTGTACTGTGTAGACAGGTTGCCCACTGTACTGTGTAGACAGGTTGCCCAATGTACTGTAAGCTAGCATCAATGGATAGACCAATTCGTGTTGTGTAGACAGGTTAGCCCAATGTACTGTGTAGACAGGTTGCCCAATGTATTGTGTAGACAGACTCCCCAATGTACTGTGTAGACAGGTTGCCCAATGTACTGTGTAGACAGGTTGCCCAATGTACTGTGATAGACAGGTTGCCCAATGTACTGTGTAGACAGGTTGCCCAATGTACTGTGTAGTCAGCTTCCCCACTGTACTGTGTAGACAGGTTGCCCAATGTACTGTGTAGTCAGGTTGCCCAATGTACTGTGTAGACAGCTTCCCCACTGTTGTAGACAGGTTGCTCCAATGTCCTGTGTAGACAGGTTGTCCAATGTACTGTGTAGTCCAGTTGCCCACTGTACTGTAAGTCAGCTTGACTGTGTAGTCAGCTTCCCCACTGTGTGTAGAGATATTTAGCACTGTCCCACTCACATCTGTGAGATGTGTAGACAGCTTCCCCACTGTACTGTGTAGTCAGCTTCCCACTGTACTGTGTAGTCAGCTTGTCTCACTGTACTGTGTAGTCAGTTCCCCACTGTACTGTCTAGACATATTCCCCACTGTACTGTGTAGACAGCTTCCACTGTACTGTGTCAGCTTCCCCACTGCTTTCCTTCCACTGTACTGTGTAGACACTGTGTTCAGCTTTCCCACTGTACTTGTAGTCTTCTTCCCACTGTACTGTGTTCAGCTTTCCCACTGTACTGTGTAGTCAGCTTTCACTGTCTGTTCTCTTCTCCTTCCTGTGTCAGCGACGGACATTTGAACAGCCACCTTTTCTCCCTTCCTCAGCGATGGACATTTGAACAACACGTGTTCAGGGTTTCAGACGGTCGATATAAGTGTAACAAGACATGGTTGCTGTTTCACATTAACGTACTGATGGCATCCACTCCAGCGCGGATGCCGAGTTAAAAAACAAAACAGTTTTGTTTCCACTAGCATCGTACAACTATTATGATGATATTGATAGTAAAGATAGTAGAATGAAATCGCAGTCAATAAAGACGCTTGTTCTATTATACCGGTACTGTGCATTCTGACAATGCTGGTCCTATTAAAATGATAACAAATTAATTATTGGTCAAATAAGAACAGATCGTCAACAAAACACTTTGAACATTTTTACATCCTCATTATTATAGCATTGAGGAAGTGTGCAATGGGCTAACCATATGTTATGCTTGAAACAGAGATGTTCAGAGAATCTAATACCCGGTATTCATACGGGACGGACCTGTCGAGGATGACGACTTTGATTTTTGTAACGTGGAATACTTTGGAAATAAATGGAAATGAGTTAAAATTAGCTGATGAATTGGAAAATTCAAAGTAGATGTTTTGGCTATCATAGAACAAAGAAAAAGGACAAGGAATGGAAAATGTAATCCAAATCATACTTTAATCTTCTCGGGAGCCAATGGAAGGAGGTGGTAGAGCAGAAGTAGGCCTCCTAATGCATAAAATGCATGAAAAGTTATTAGAAAGTTAGACATTTGTACGTTTGCAACCAGTGAAGGTAAACATTAAACCAAAAGGAAGAGCCATTGAATTATTGATAGAGTATGTACCAAGTTTGACACCAATAAAGAAGAAATAGTATATCTTTGAATGTCCAATTTACAAATAGCTGCAGGGAGAATTCAAACCCAAGTTTGAACTGTATGGTCTTAGGATATTTAAAGCTTGAATGAGATCATTTTCCAAGAGAGCCTATGCCCAATTTAACTAAGTTTGCTGTATGTCCACCCCCCAAGTTTGCTGTATGACCAATTTCAAAGTTGCCTGGGAGAGAGATCCAAGAGAGCTGTAGAGAGAGAGAAGTTTGCTGTATGTCCAGAGAGAGAGTTTGCTGAGAGAGAGAGAGAGAGAGAGAGAGAGAGAGAGAGAGAGAGAGAGAGAGAGAGAGAGAGAGAGAGAGAGAGAAAGAGGGGGAGAGGGAGAGACAGAGAGAGACAGAGAGATAGAGAGAGAGACAGAGACACAGGAGAGAGAGAGAGAGAGAAGAGATACTGTATGTCCAGAGAGAGAGAGAGAGAGAGAGAGAGAGAGAGAGAGAGTTGAGAGAGAAAGAGAAGTTTGCTGAGTCCACTTCCAGAGAGAGAGATGTCCAGAGAGAGAGAGGGGAGAGAGAGAGAGAGAGAGAGAGAGAGAGAGAGAGAGAGAGAGAGAGTAGAGAGAGGGAGAGAGAGAGAGAGAGGGAGGGGAGAGGAAGAGGGGGAGGGAGGGAGAGAGGGAGGGAGGGAGGGGATGGGGAGAGAGAGAAATAGAAAGAGAGAGAGAGAGAGAGAGAAGAGAGAGATGAGAGAGAGAGAGAGAGAGAGAGAGAGAGAGAGAGAGAGAGAGAGAGAGAGAGAGAGAGAGAGAGAGCGAGAGCAGAGAGCGTCCAGAGAGAGAGAGAGAGAGAGAGAGAGAGAGAGAGAGAATGAGAGAGAGAGATGTCCAGAGAGAGAGGCGAGAGAGAGAGAGAGAAGAGAGAGAGAGAGAAGAGAAGAGAGAGAGAGAGAGAGAGAGAGAGAGAGAGAGAGAGAGCGAGAGCGAGAGCGAGAGAGAGAGAGAGAGAGAGAAAGAGAGAGAGAGAGAGAGTATGTCCTAGAGAGAGAGAGAGATGAGATCCAGAGAGAAGAGAGAGAGATCTAATTTCCGCTTGCTGTATGTCCAGAGAGAGAAGAGAGATGTACATCCAATTTCCAAGTTTACTTTAGAGAGAGAGAGAAGCATGCGTTAGAGAGATTTCCAAGAGAGAGTATGTTCAGCGTGAGCTTTAAAAGCCAGCTTTGGTATTGAATTTGTGGCCCTTTTTTTACCCAATAAAATTATCGAGTTACCCGATCACCGAAGAATGGAATAGTAGGACCCGCAGCCCCGGGGAGGGGACAGGTAAGCACCTGTACGGGGATTAGGCGGTCCTGACCTCAATAACATCCTGCTGCCTTGCAGGCGGGTTTTGAAATGACCAAAGGCTAAGGAGTTAACCCTGACAGAAAATGGCAAGGTCCGGGGGGGGCTCGAGGTTGGCAGCCCCATCTATCTAGGGTACAGTGGGCTAATCACCTGCTTATCCAAAACAAACTGATTCAGATAAATAAATTTGATACACCCGGCTTGAACTTTCGAAGAAGATCATGGAAACGAATACGGACTGTGATTTTTGAACATGGAATATTAGGCCATAAACGGAAAAGAGCTAAAACTAGCTGAAGAAATGGATAAAATTCAAAGAAGACATGTTAGCCATTACAGATACAAAGAAAAAAAGGACAAGGAGCAGAAATTGTAGGACTAAATCATACTTTAATCTTCTCAAGAATAGATGTCAAAGATAGCGCTAGAGCGAGGGTAGGCCTCCTAATGAATACAAGGCATGAAAAGCTACTAGAAAGTTGAAATCTATAAGCCCACGACTATTAGAGGTAAATATTAAAACAAAAGAAAGAGATATTAAATATTTAATAACTTATGGACCAAACGAAGACGCCACCAAAGAAGAAAAAGATATCTTCGAAAACGATTTACAAATAGATGTAGACAATCTCAAACCCAAACAGAACTAATGGTTTTAGGAGATTTAAACGCTAGAGTAGGCAACAATATAGAAACGTCAGGATGAGTAATATGAAAAGAAGGAGAGACAACAACTTCTACAAATGGAGAAAGACCAAAGTTAGACTTCGGAGCAAGTAGAAAGAAGATAGAAAAGAGGCATTAAAGCAAAGAAATTAAAAATTTAACTTTCACAAAGATAACAGAAAATGCCAGGACAGGGCAGCCTGGAGAAAGATCGTTTCGGACATCTAAACCCATACACCGGAAGATAGAATAGGAATTGATATAGAAAGAAAGAAAGGACCCGCAACTGACCAAAACTTTTTTTAAACATGTCCCATCTTTAAAGAGAATAAGAAGACAGAGAAACTAATAAACTTTCGTCTAAAGAATAACATGGAAATAGCCAACACCATGTCTTTCCACTATACAAAAGTAATAACTATATCGTAGTCAGCAGTTTCCCTTTTCGCAGTATGAATGCAAGAGTGATCATGAGCTGAAATTATTTAGTGACGATCGCCTAGTAATTACAACAATGAGATTATCGACTGAAGGAAACAAAGAAGAAAGTATAGAAAAGAAAGCTACTAAGTCCAAAAAAAAGAACTAAAAAAACAGAACAAAAATAGTTATACCAGTCTAAATAGATTTATCAGTGAAAAGCAGGTTGATCTGAATGATAGCACAATAGAAGAAAAGTGGCAACTGTATAAGAAAACACTCCTGAGTGTACTTAAGAGATTTGTGGTATGCAACAAATTAAAGGAGAGAGGAAAATAACAGCATGGTGGAATGTGGAATTGTCAAAACTAAGATCAGAGGAAAGAAGGAAACCTGGAAGAAATACTTACAAACGAAAAGACCAAAAGATAGGATAGATAAAAGATTTATCGCCAAACAGAAATTGGGGAGAGAAGCAAAACCATGTTACAATGGGAAGAGTTTGAACTAAGACTTCAAAGAAAGCTACAAAGAAATCCAAAGTTGTCCTGGGGAGCAATGAAGAACACGAGGAAGACCAAAGCATGCCTAATTAGACAAATTAAGAACGCCAAAGGAGAAATAATGAAAGAAGACAAAGTAAAAATGGACATATGTAGAAAGCTCTTTCTTACTTTCTTTCAAAAGTTCCAATGCTATCTTCCGTTTTCTTCTGTGAAGGTTACATTTCTTTGCTTTAGTACTTCGTCCCACTTTCTCCTAGGTCTACCTTTTGGTCGTTTACCTTAGGTTTAATATTGTATACTGATCTAGCTATTCTCTTTTCTTTCATTCTATTTACATACCTAAACCATCTCAGTTGATTTATTTCTATCTTAGTTTTAATGGCATCTGCTTTGCTTTGATCACTTATTGTTGTTTTTCTGATTTTGTCTCTATTTGTTCTCCCTACTACTCTTCTGAGATAATTCATTTGAGCTACCTGTACTCTATTGTATTCCCTACTGTATAAGGTCCAGGTTTTACTACCACAGTGAAGAGTAGGACAATACAATTTGTTGTATACAGCCATTTTGGTTTTTGTTGACAATTCTTGTTTACCTACAAATGCTTCTCCTAGATGGTTATATATTGCACTTGCCTTTTGGATTCTCTGGCTGATTTCTTCTATTAGTTTTCCCTCTGAGTTGATTATTACTCCTAGGTAATTGCAGTTTTGAACTTGTTCTTATTTTCGACATGCTATTATTTTCCATTAAAGGGAGGGGGGCGGGTTCTGGGAAGGCCATTTTTGCCGAAAATGGGACAAATCAAGTCTATCATACTAGTGGATAGAGTAGTTCATTCTCGTCACAATATTTTTTAAAAGCTCAGTATCGAGTCTTTGAATTTATACGAATCTTTTTGGAAATGATACAGGCCTATATTTCAACACAGCTATTATACGATAAAAGCCAGAAATATTATCTAAATTTAATTACGGCAAGCTGGTATTCATTTTAATCGGCACAATAAACGCTATCCACAAATAATCTTATTGTGGGATCTATTGTGAATATTGCTTTAGATCGTCCGGAAAAAAACCGGACATATTCTGCGCACCTTTTATCAAAAAGCACCATCTCAAAATGAGTAAAAAGGTGCCGGTGCACTTGAAATAGAGTCAATAAGAAGTAGTCTTTCGCTATGCAGCGACCACTTTTCTTCAATTGTGCTGTCATTCAGATCAGTCTGCTTTTCACTCATGACTTTTCTATCCTAAATTGGTATATCTGTTTTACTCTTGGTTTATTCAGTTCTTCTATTTTGAGTTTAGTAACTTTCTTTTCTTACTACTGTCAGTCAGTAATCTCATTTCTGCAATCACCATTTAATGTCTTTTTTTCTTTTGTATTTCTTTAACTTATCTAAAACACAGTCACTCGCATACACGTAGGCAATCATACATACAAAGCACATAATATGCATTGATTTTGCCCCTCCCCTCCCCCCTCTCTCTCTCTCTCTCTCTCTCTCTCTCTCTCTCTCTCTCTCTCTCTCTCTCTCTCTCTCTCTCTTTCTCTCTCTCTCTCTATCTCTTTCTCTCTCTCTCTCTCTCTCTCTCTCTCTCTCTCTCTCTCTCTCTCTCTCTCTCTCTCTCTCTCTCTCTCTCTCTCTCTCTCTCTTTCTCTCTCTGTGTCTGTCTCTCTGTCTATGTATGTCTGTCTGTCTGTCTCTGTCTGTCTGTCTCTGTCTCTGTCTATTTGTCTGTCTGTCTGTCTGTCTGTCTGTCTGTCTGTCTGTCTGTCTGTCTGTCTCTCTCTCTCTCTCTCTCTCTCTCTCTTTGTCTCTCTTCTCTCCTCTCTCTCTCTCTCTCTCTCTCTCTCTCTCTCTCTCTCTCTCTCTCTCTCTCTCTCTCTCTCTCTCTCTCTCTCTCTCTCTCCTCTCTGGAATTTCATTCAAATCAGTGTTCTCCTGTATAAATAAGTTGTAAACCTCTAATTTCGTTTCACGCTACTTTTCATTTCTTACTACGGTACTTGATAGTTTCATCTTCTGAGAGATAATGGGAGAGGCAAGAATTTCAAGTATATAGTCTTGTAAGATTTCTGTTTCCTTTATCAAAGGACTTTTTTTTTCAGGCCGGGTACGGGTATTTGATTTTCAACAAACGTATTGATTAATCTGTTGCATCAATGCACACCTCATACTTCCTGATTCTATTCAATTTCGATCACACTTATAACCACCATGAACTGGCATGCAACCCTAGTCCTAGTCGACATTCATCTGTTAAATCTTTCACTAAGGTGTCATTTACTATTTATGGCATGCAGCGAGCAATCCCTATTTCGCCGCAAGCTTCATTTTGTCACCTTTCATTTCACGCTTCTTCTAATTGTTCCCTAAAGAGTAGGTGGGACTGGCTTCCTTTGTTTCCTTAGTTGGCTAAGAACACAAAGAGAAAGCCGTTACCGGTCTCTCTTGAGATCTTTTATCGATCGCATACCACTGATTGGATGTGAAACAAGAGGGACCGGGACTGCAAATGGGATAAAAGACTTATAAGCATAATCTAAAAATATAACCGATGCCTACTTTTTGTTCGTCTCACAGCACACCGCTGAATGTAATAAGAGAGAAAACCTAAATGAAGTCAACTTTAGACAAAAAGGTCATTAACTGCCAGCAACAGAAAATAAGTCAGAATTGTTTCCCTCCCATCTCTGTATTTGTTGTGTTCCTGACTCTCGTCGTCATAACGGGCCTCTAACACTAAGGGCGCGGAGAGCAAACATCGCATACACTACTAGTAAATGACGAATCGTTGATTTGCTAAATTTAGTCACGTGACCTCTTCGTCCCAAAATGGCTGATAAACGTTTACACACATTTTCCATGCTCGATATGGGCCATAATTTCGTTATATGTCAATGACGGTAGGTATTTTCATTGTTTTTCGTTGAGTATTTTCAAACGTCTTTAAATTAAATAACTTTCATCATGAATGATCAGGTGGCGGGCCTCTGCTGTGGCCATAACTGCCGTTGGTAGGTGGTTGTCAATAGACGCCATCGCTGACCCCAGTCTGAACAAATAGTCGCATAATGTGGATAGTTCGTATTGCAATAATGAATGGGGTCACTTGCACTGTCAAATGAGTTAATGTTGTTCAATGATAGACGTTTGATATTTCGCATTGACTATGATTGTAGATTTCACCTGATAGCGATTGTAAGGTAATAAGAAAAGACTCAATTAAGTCTAGTAGCCTCCAAGTGAGTAATATGACCACAGAGCAAATAATGAAGAAAAAAATAGCGCTTTTAAATAAGATAGTTTGGTAGGTAAGTCGGCTGGCTCTAAATCTATAATATAAAATGTCAATAGCAATATGTTTTGGCAAATTGTATTTTTATTTAATGATGAAAGAATTTGAGCTTTAACATTCAAAGTAATCAAAGTGACTGTGCAGACTGCTGCTGATGTGTTTTATATTTCACAGTCAATAGTATTAACTAGTAGTAGTAGTAGTAGCAGTAGGGACTGGCTTTGGCCTTAGGTCTTGCTGCCTATTTATGTCTCTTCATTGTTTGTCAAATTTTTAAAAGTCTGTTTGCATACCTATCTTATGACATATCATTGTAGATTTTTATAGTCAATCTATAGGCCTAATATAATATATTATAGTACTAAAGAAAAGGTCTTTCATCTTAGGATCTTCATCTAGTCTAGGAGTGTTTTTTTAAGCTTTCTAGTTCTTATGCATATTTGTTGTTAGTGGAAGTGCATTTCAAAATCTAGTGATTCTGTAAGCAAAACTACACTTTCATTTATTTCATTTATAAGTAAAGAAATGTCAGACAAAAATCTTTCCTTCATTGTTTTTAGTAGTGATGGCCTAAATGCCTGGTGTTCTGGGAGCAGACAAAACGGGCATTTAGGCGAAACAGGCATTTAGTACAAAGTGATACAAGGTTGGTCCTCCTTCTTTAAGTGAATATAATTGTAGATATATGTAAATTTTCTGTATAGTTCAAGTCACATGACCCTTCATAAATGGCGGATAAACGTTTCTGCATTCTTTCAGTATTTTAGTGGCTCTTCTTTGTACGTTTTCTACAATATTTTATTGTCTCTTAAGATGAGGACTCCAAATTCCATTAGCATATATTTCTAAATGGAGCCTAACGAATGCTTTATACAACTTTATAGATGTTTCCTTTTCAAGGAAAAGAAAAGTTCTTCTAATAAACCCCATCATCTGGTGTGCTTTTTTCACTACTTTCTGGATGTGAGGATTAAAGGATAGATCCTTATCAAACTCCTACATCTTTTTCTTCAACACGTATATATCTATTTTCTGTATTTCATTGTTCTTAGTCAGGGTATATTCAAGCTTTTCGTTCTTTTTTGCCAATATGCATTACTTTGTATTTCTCTACATTGAAGTAAAGGTTCCATTTAATTGACCATTCTTGGAGTAAGCTTATAATGTCCTGTTGATCGTTCTGCTGTTTGTCACCTTATCATATATTTTAGTGTCATTTGCAAAGACTTTGCATGTGGTTTGAGTCATGTCTGGTAAATAGTTGATAAACATAGTGAATAGTATAGGCCCTAAAATGCTACCCTGTGGGATTCCACTTAAAACTTCAGATTTGTTGGATCTCTCTTCGCCCACTCTCACTGAGTGTGACCTTTCTTTAAGAAGATTTCTGATCCAGTTAAGGATATTACCAGTCACGCCATATGCTTTTATTTAATGAAGTCTTTCTTGAGGCACAGAATCAAATGCCTTTTTGAAGTTCATGTACACTGTCAACTGACTCCTCATTATCTATTAGTTCTGTTAGTCTGTCAATTACTTCTAGTAATTGTGTGACACATGGTATCTTTTTTCCTGAATCCATATTGGCATTAAGTATACAAGTTGTTTTCAGTAAAGTGAGCTACTACTGCATCTCTTATGAAGCTCTGAATTTGTTTACATACAATACAGGTCAAGCCCACTGGTCTGTATTTACCTGGATCTGTTTTGGAACCTTTTTAATTATAGTTGTGACCTCTGCATTCTTCCAATCTCCAGGCAAGGTGCCTGTTTACAAGGATTTGTTAAATAGATTGCAGAATGGACCAGCTAATTCTTATTTCTTTTGACACTTGTGGTGGAATGAGGTTGGGACCTTGAGACTAGTTAGTGTTTCATTTTTTCAATTTATTTTTGACTGCGCATGAGGTTACTCGTACATCACATATAGATCAGATATACCATCAGACCGTGAACATTCTGATATGATAGGAACACTGCTTAAGGTCACTGGTAAATCAAGAAACACAGCTATAATCGGGACAATTTTACAATCCACCGAGATTTCCAGATTAAAGAGGTTCTACTGTATTTCACATGACTTGATTTTTAAGTCATTGAACCAAGACAGTGCCACACAAACGCCAGGTTTGTGCTGCTCTATTCAGACGATTCAGTTCTTTTTTCATGGCGATGTAAGTAGACTTTATTGAGAGATTGCTTTCAATTGCAGCAGTCTCATGTATCTCATGACTGAATGCGACTTTTCAGGTCAAGGTGACACGAAGTGAGACTGAGACAATGGATTGTGTGACATGAGTCTGAGACATTGAAACTGACACTATATGGAGACTGAGACATCAGATATGACTTTTTATGATTGAATTTGGACAATGTGACATGAGACTGATGCCAACCATAACGAATGCTAGCATTAGCTTTTCAAAACAGTGTTGGAAGTGAGGATTTTCATTTGTTACGGTGCTTATTATGGAGCAGTTTTGTAAGTGTGCAACTCAGTAAGGCAATCCAAATTTGCATTGTATTGCATAGATCTATAAACTGTGTAAAACATGGAACATCGTTTCTAAATATATTTTTTTAAAAGTCATAACTATTTGTCATTAATGACGGATGGACCTTTAACTATTTGCCATTAATGGTGAAGATGAAAGGAGCTTGTCATTCATTCGGTTCATCATTTATGATGACTATTCATCATTAATGGTTAATGATGGTCTTCAGCATGATCCCGGTTGATTAGAAATGGACTTTGTATTTTTTGTAATTCAAACGTCTAATCTCTCTCTCGGTCATGCATGTGAATGAGATGTTTGTGTCTCTCTCCTTCATTTTGTTCTTTCTCCAGTTGCTGTATTTTGTTTAGGAACTCCTGATAAGAGTCAAAAGTTAGCCTACGGTAAGGTTGATTGACAATTTTACAGGTGAAGCGGTCAGCTCGACAATCAATTTAATTAATGACGCTGTGAACAGTGAAAAAGACACACTTACTGTTAGAACATACTGAAAACCAGTACCAAAACGCTGCATGATTTGTCATCCATAATCGGCAATACATCCGATACTAATGATGAATAGCATTTTTATCTTTCTCAGGCACTGGTCATTAATGACGAATAGTCATTTCAATAAAACAAAAAAAATAGAATCTTGAAATTATTTAGCATGGTATTACTTTACACACAAAAAAATTAAGTCAAAAAAGGAAAATGACCCAGAAGTGAATGCAACTAAAAGAAGTGGCCAGGTAATTTTTTTAATTTATTATGCCAAAAAGTATTTAACTGTCATGTAGGAAGAAAGTTATGTCATATCATTTTTTGTACACAACTTTTTATTTTCTTCTTTCCTCTTTCCTTGGCTCAGATTCCATTGAAGATGCTGCACTCTCTTAGCCAACTCAATAAAACTTGAACGAATCCGTGCTGTCTTGATATAGTTCTGATAGTTGCCTGCTATAGAGTTAGCAAATTCATCATGGGGAACCTAAAGTGTCGATTTAAGAACAAAGATGAAGATGGCTGGAAGCAACAGAATATGGAAATGGAGGAGAATCCCGCCTACAGCTTTGCAAATCTTGCCAAAGGCGGATCGCCATTGATGCCTACATGAAGGAAGGCCCCAAAAAAGTATCTGAAATTGCCACCAAAGAGATGAGTAAATTCTTTTACCATCCTGAAGGTAAAAAGCATGCCATGACCCGAAGGGAGTTCATCAGCTGGTTGAGAAAGCGTCCAGGGTGTAAGTATCCGTTAATAGATGCTTACCTTTTTAAAAAAATGCAAAACAAACAATGGTATTAAATTGTATTTAAATGAACACATTTTTCAAATGCGTTGAAGAGAATGTGGGAACATATCAGCCAATTTGAAATTATTTCGTTTGATGACGTTATTATTGAATTCATCTAACGTGTTGTGTTTCCTGCCAATGTCTGTTCACGAGACATATTCGCAGCTGATAAACATCCCATGGTTACTTACTCTATGTTTGATCACTTTATTTGTCATATTGATATTATTATGTATTTAAGAAAATTGTGTTTGAGCAAAATGTAGTCACCAGCTTTTCACAAACAAGGAGGAAGGGGCATGTCAAAAGTGATGAGCAAGGACCTGAAATAATATTAAAGCACAGTAGGAACAAAAACCTCATGTCAGTGACCAAGTGGTTAGGCTGCTGGACTTGGGAACATGAGGTCTCTGGTTTGAATCCTAGGAAAGCTAGGCTCGGCATGGCATTGTGTGTCTTGGCAAATTTACTTAACACGCATTTTCCCACTCTACCCAGGTGGAAATGGGTACATGTACTAGCTTGGGAGTAAAAACCTGTGTCAGACTAGCGTCTGGCCAGGAGGTGATTATTGTCACCTGACCCGCTTCACACTATAGAACCAGAATAAGCTCCGGCTCTATGCGCCTTAAGGGCCTTGAAGGAACTTTACTTTTATTTATCACTTAGCGTTTTCACAATTGCATCTCTTGACAAAGAAAAGGCAAAGACGTCTGGGTTTTTTTTTTATAAACATTGCATATACACTTTGTATTTTTCACATAATAAATCTCCCTTTCCAGGGAAACAGAGAGGATGAGGAAAGTCGCTAGAGGAGTTGGAAGAAGAGTATGCAGAGGATTACTTCAACAGGTACTATCCTCATAATGCATGCTGGGATCTAAACAAGAGAGGCGGGTAGGGGAAACCCCCTTCCATCTGCTCTACCTCATGGACTCGCCAGTGCACTTTGAATGTGCTGAGATTCTCTTGAACCACTACCCGAGCCTTGCCTTGGATGTGTACGAAGGAGAGGAGTATTTTGGTAGGCGGATTATATATTCATTACTTACTGTTTCTTCACAAGAGTTTGAAAATTTATATAATTTGACATGATTTGATTTTATCAATTGAAAAGAGAGAGGAGAAAAGAAACATTTTAACTATCAAAGAAATTAAAAATAACCAAAGGCCCAAACCAGTAAGTGTGTAAATGTAAGTATTTCAGGTATATCTTTATTTATTTGTCTATTTGATTTTGTTGATCTGGTCCTAAAGTGGGATCTTTTTTCGAGTCCTGTAGGAGCAGAAAGATCAAATATTTGCAAGTTCAAATGCTGTGATCATATTTTGCATCTTCTGCAATATTGGACTGTGAAGGAAGGCTAGCTTCAAAGTTCACCTTGAGATCAGCCCCAAATGTCCTGTATTCCCAAGATTTTCTAAACATATAGTAGAGGCAAGGGCAAAATGAAATTTAGGAAAGAGGATAGCAGTGGGTTGGACATGGGACTCAGAAATGACCTCATGTTGTAGGTAGGCAAAGCTGTACTGGAATCTGCACAAACAAATAAAAGAAATGACTTAAGAAAGACCTGGAGGTGGAACACGGAGGCAGAGAAGAGAAATGTCCAAGTCAACCTGGAAACCTCTGAGAAAAGATGCATCAGACTGGGAAGCAAGAGATGGCTTGTAGGCAAACGTTTTATTCTCTTTTGATAATTCAAGGAGCAAAGAAGAAGAAGAGGGAATCTAAGCTTGTGTCAACACGCATGAAATCCAAAGTTATTTAACGTACAAGTCTACTACCAGTATAAGAAGTTTTAAAGACATAATTTGATGTGAAATTTAAAAGGGAGAGAAAGAAACAGGCTTGCAGTTTTGATGAAATGTGAAATAGAGAGGAAAGATTGTATTCTGTTTTGAATGTTCCACTACATTGAGCAAGACAAAATGCTGAATCATGTAAAGATAAAGTGTTTCTGTTACATGTTGGGAATTTGTACATACGTTATTTTGTCAAGCTGTTCATCACATATTATTTTTGTTGTGTAAGCGAAAAAATCGTATTTCCCTCTATATTTATGTCTAATTTTATCCAAGAAAATATATCAGTTTTGAGGAAACTATGATAACTTTTTATTTCAATAGATCCACAGTTAATGTTTCTTCACAAGAGTTTGTTGACTTTCTGTTCCATATTTCACTTCCTCCTGTTATGTACCCATACCTTAGCACTTATTCACACTTGAGTTCAGCTTGAAAAGCAGATTCAGAGTTACATGCATTTAAAAAAAAAATCTATTTTCTGCCGATTGACTTCTTTGAAATTGTGTTCATGCTTTCATTTTACATCCTGCCCACGAAATAATTTTCGAAAAGTCAGCTACACAATTGTTTTTTTGTTTAAATTATTGACCCTTACCTGCCTTCTTTGCCCTCCACCCTTGGTTAATCTAAGTTTTCGTTGACAGGTGAAAGTGCCTTACACATAGCCATTGTCATCGGTGACTTTGAGTCTGTTGTCAGTTTGGTCAAGGCTGGGGCAGACGTACACCAGCGGGCAACAGGCCGATTCTTTTTACCAGAGGATCAAAAACAAGGCTACACTGGAAACACAGATTATTATGGTAACAATAATAGATTGATTTGATAGATATTGAGTTAGGGTCAGGTTTTTAAAAATTCATATGTTTTAGAGGGGGGGGGGGGGGGCACCTGAAGTGATTTTTTTTTTGCTTTTGAGTGTAGTTTTTGCTTTTAGTATGTACATGAGTAACTATCAAAATACAGTCATCCTATTTCATTGAAAAGTTTGTAGCGTCCTTGGTTGCCATAGAAACTGCCATCATCTTGATTTTGACTCAATTTTCAAAATCTATCTCCTCCCTTAGTTATGAATAAAATCACTCAAAACCTGTGCAGATCATCTTTTCCATTCAATATCTAAAGAGTGACTTTGGATATTTCAATATTTTGGATAGTTTTTTTTTATGAATTTTTGAAAATACTATAAAATTATATCGTGAATGTACAAAAACGGTGTTTTCATTACAAAAAAATTCTCAAAAGTTTAGAATATATTAAAAAAACCTGACATCTTTCTGTTAACATTGACAAGAGGAACCTGTATGCCAAATATAATACAAATCGTTCGGTAAATGGCGGAGGAGATAGAATTTTAGTGTGGAAAAACTACATTTCGAGAAAAAATGCAAGCAAAAAAAATCAAAAGAAAATAACACAAAACAAATGCTTCAGACGGGTTTCCCTTGTTGTAGCAGCCCCTTTACTCTTAAGACAGCCTCTGGCATTGTTACTTATGTAAATAGATTATAAATCTAGGTTTAGATGTGTACTGTTGTTAAAACAGACGTCGAAATGACCAGTTTTTTGTTTTTTTTCCTCTATATCATATGCTTGTGCGCGTGTTTACATACACACTGACACGCAATGCCTCTTATGTCACACAGCGATGGGAGACGCATTCATCAGTGGCAGCAAAATGAGGTCAAGTCGTGCAATTAACCGCCAATTTTACTCCTATTTTCTCAGTCAGTGGAGGGTACATGATCGTTCTGCCCGAATATGCAAAGAACAGAAAATCAACCTTTTGGTCCAAAAAAACTTGCTTGAGTCCGGTGTGAAAAAAATTATGCAATTGTTAATGCATTAATGGTTTATAAAACTTATTAATTGAATTTCTTCCCAAGTATAGCCCCTTCTCCTGTTGCCATGTTGGCATCAGTTTCAAATGAAAACTCAACATCAACACATTGTTTTTACCGACTGCATTCGACATCGACAGTTTGCCAGACTGGCTAGAACTGTTCTTACCACTTTGGCAAACTGTCCACACAACTCGCTTGTTCAGAGAATGGGCTTTTCTGCTACCGTTCTGTTATTATTAACAGCCACTAGCTTTGGGAAACGTCACAAAATGTGATACTTTTCACCCCGCCACACCATATCACACCTACTTTTGGACGTTATTTAACTCTTACTTTAAAACATTTTGCTATTTGTTGTTGTATTATTTTGCTACGTGAAATAAAAGTTCCTTCAAGGCCATGACAGCCCATAGAGCCAGAGCTTGTTCCAGTTTCTGTCAGGTGAAATGGAACAGGTGACGTAAGCACAACGCCTCCTGGACAGGACGCTGGTGTGTTGCGGGATACGCTCTACAGCTGATGCTTGTAGCCATTTCATCTAGGTCAAACTGGCAAATGTAGATCAAGCTGGGAAATGCATGTTTAGCGTATGTTTCTCAAGAAATACAACACCAACCATAGAGTTGCCAGAATTTCAAACCCAGGACTGTATGACTCCAAGCCCAGCATTGGGCTGGGATGCTGACGTGGTGTGACTGACCTTTTACAACAAAGCTAAAACTGCCTGTTTTCTCCCTTTCTTTCTTTTTTTTTTTTTCAGGCTATGCTTACTATGGAGAATACCCGCTGGCTTTTGCTGCTTGCCTAGGGAACACAGACATTTACGATTTCCTCCTTCAGCATGGTGCTGACCCAAATTTGAAAGATTCCTTTGGCAACACGGTCCTTCACATGGTGGTGATTGCTGACCAGGCAGTAAGTAGCCGTTGCATTGATATCCAGCGGCGCTTTTTGCTCTGCAGGGAGTTTTGCTTCCCCCTAGGATTGATCTTCTTTATTTAGCGTTACGTTGGTGAAGATTTTGCAATTTCAGGCCAAGCGCTTGTGTATACACAATTTCAAAAGTTATTGAGGATTAATTGTAACAACCTTTATCACAGGTCACATTGGTCTTATGAGTGGCTCAGTTTCGAGAATTAAAAAAAGTTTTACGAAGAAGAAAGAAAGGGGAAGGAAATAAAGGCATCACTGTGAAGGCTATTGGTGAAGAAGATAGGAAGATTGACAAGGCTAGAAAGTTTAAGATGGAAAGCTATTGTATATAAATCCTGTATTATTTGCATATAAGCACCAAAAGTTCCCTTTCTATTCAGGCCTTCCTGGTTTGCGTTAATTTCAGACTCTTATTATATCTGTGTAAGCACCAGCTGTACCTTAAAGATTGGTAACAGTCCGATTTAGCATTTGCTGATGTTTTTTTTATTGTAATTAAAACGCATCAATAATTGTGATTGTGAACTATATATTTATGAGATAAAAGGTTACGGTCAGTTTTCATTTTTGAAATTAAAAGTTTTGTCAAAGTTTGTCCCGCGATCATTTTGATGCAAAATTGATAGTTCAAAATATGGTCATGCTTTCTGACTTTTGTACACTTTTTCATACATTTAAGTTGAGGACATAAGGTTTGTCAAGTAGAATGCGTTCTAATGTAATGACAAGAGATTCCGTTAGTGAATGAAATTACATTTGAAATTTTGGTGGTTTGATAGAGTCAGCTGTGACACAAATTACGGTCACACTGAATGTATCACCACAATGTGCTTAATGATAGAGTCACACTGAATGACTGACAAATGATAAATTACGGTAGTCACACTGAATGTATCACCTCAATGTGCTCATAATGACAAATTACGGTAATCAATGTAAGACACTGAATGTATCACCTCAATGTGCTCATAATGATAAACCTAGTCACACTGAATGTGTAACACCTCAATGACACTGAATGTAACACTGAATGTATCATTGCAATGTGCTCATAATGACAAATTACAGTAGTCACACTGAATGTATCATTGCAATGTGAACATAATGACAAATTACGGTAGTCACTGAATGTAACACCAAATAACGGTAATCACACTGAATGTATCACCACAATGTGCTCATAATGACAAATTACGAGTAGTCACACTGAATGTAACACCTCAATGTGCTCATAATGACAAATTCACACTGAACATATCACACAATGAAATGACAAATATCACCTCAATGTGCTCATAATGACAAATTACGGTAATCACACTGAATGTAACACCTCAATGTGTTCATAATGACAAATTACGGTAGTCACACTGAATGTATCAAAATACGCAATGTGTATCATAATGACAAATTACGGTAGTCACACTGAATGTATCACCTCAATGTGCTCATAATGACAAATTACGGTAATCACACTGAATGTAACACCTCAATGTGCTCATAATGACAAATTACGGTAGTCACACTGAATGTAACACCTCAATGTGCTCATAATGACAAATTACGGTAGTACGGTAGTCACACTGAATGTATCACCGCAATGTGCTCATAATGACAAATAACGGTAGTCACACTGAACGTATGACCGCAATGTGCTCATAATGTATTTTACCTTTGTGTCTACAACCAGGACATGTACAAGTATGCTGAGGCATCACAAGAAGAAAGCTTTGACCACCATTAAAAACAACATGAACTTGACCCTCTGACTCTGGCTTGTAAACTTGGTCGACACACTATCTTCAAAGAGATGCTTGACTTGGACAGCATTGTAAGAAATTGAAATTCTTCTTGTGATGACTACTCTTTTCCTTCTATTTACAGGATGTATGATAAATATATCAGAGGAGAGAAAAAAAAAGCAAGGGTGTAATTTAAATGAATGTTTCAGCGGTTAAAATTTGAAAGAAAACAAAAAAACAATTTTTTAAAAACGTTACATGGCCTGGCCTACGTTTTTTTTAAGGATACTCATTGCCGTTGTTGTCTGATAGTCTCATGAAGGTTTACACATCAATTACTTGTTGTTTATGTGCCTCTAAAAAATGTGAGGTTTTTATCCGCTTTCCTCACGAGACTCAACTGTGAATAAGCAACTGCTGAAGAACATGCTTATGTAAGGCGAATGACTTAAAAAATAAAGTTTTTGCATATTTTCCTATAGTGCTTTCTACAGTGAATGTTTGCAAAGTCTACATTCTTTAATTATACAAGACTCATTTGAAACAAATGTTTCTGTGTATAGTGTGTTTGCAACATTGATCTACATCTAATTTCTCCACGTTGTATCAAATCAAATGTTGAAATGTAATTCTGAGTCTGCACATACCTGGATTAGATTTTATCGCAGTTTCTCTTTGACATCTTAGAGGTGACTTGAAATTTTTCATAAAACTTAAGGTATATATTATTTACCAAAACAATCGTTTATGGCATTTATAAAGAAATAAGACTATGCTAGAAGGTGTGTTTTTCAGCACTTGCTGATGCACATTTTTATATTACTCACTGATTGGGTTTCTTTTTAACTCTTGATTAGGAATTCTGGCGGTTTAGCACAACAATGTGTTCAGCTCATCCTCTGCGAACTTTGGACTCAATAGGACCTGATGGAAATACAAGTAAGTGAAGTTTTAATGATTAAAACGATTGACTTGACTAGATATTTGCTTATAAAAGTGCTTACATCAGTGCCAGTTGTTTGACAAAATTTTATAACTTTTTTTATTTTGTTTGTAGTATTGTATTCTATGTCACCTTGCCCTCTTTAATTGCTGCAAGCTTTGAGAATGATTATGTTGTTACAGGCAAAACAAATTATTCTTATTTTGGCATAGAATGCATCATCGCTTTTCTTCTGTTTTAATGCAATGGGAGTCTTTAAGAGCCTGTGAGAGTAAAAGAAATAAAATTGATAGACTATACAATTATGAAAATGAAAAGTAAAATCCGGAGACAGTAATGGGATTTATGATAACAAAACAAAGATGTGTAATTTAATAATAATGATAATAATTATTATAATAATAATAATAATAATAATAATAATAATAATAATAATAATAATAATAATAATAATAATAATAATAATAATAATAATGATAATAATAATAATAATAATGATGATAATAATAATAATAATAATAATGAAAATTTTTCCTATGGTTTCCAATCCCGTGCAAAGACAACTCTAAGCACAAACATCACCCTGACTACAATTACATACAAGAAGCAAAACATTTACATTCACTGGATAATTATCATTATGAATTAGACTATTCCATTACATTAGCTGTAATAAGGTATGTTTTTAGACCTGTTTAAAAAAGAAAAACCAAGGAGGAGGAGCATGAGACGAAGAAGAATAAGACAAAGAAAGAGACGGAGAAAGAAAAAGAAAGAGTCTAGATAGAAGCAATAAATAAGGAAGGTAGGTATATAGAGGAGAGTGTCATAGATATCTAAGACAACGTGAGGAATATGAAAACACAAAAGAAGAAAAACAGAGAAATGAGAGATTGAAATGTCTTTTTGTGGAGTTCCTTTCCTTTGCTTTTATTCTCTCCTCACTCCACTGTGGTAGTTCATTGTTAAATACTTTCTTAGAGCTGTAAGGAAGTTAAGAACCAAAACACTTGATCAACAGGGTTCTCTTCTTCCCTGAAAGATTCTCTGTCTTTAGACGGCATTAGTTTTTCTTCTACATAACAGAATTTTGTTGGAGAATAAATGCTTTTATTCATTTTTCTGTCTTCCCATTTTGTCTGTCGCCTTGGTAGACTGGAACTCGGCACTGATGATCATTGTCAACGGAGAGAAAGACAATCACCTGGAGATGCTGGAAGGAGGTGTGATGCGACAGTTGATTGATGAGAAATGGAAAACCTTTACAGGGTGTGTAACTCAGTTTGCTATACAAGGGGATCAGTGTATGGGAATGTGGTGGGGAAGGGGGAATAGGGGAGAGATATCATTAAAGGGGGTCCTGAGAATAATAAAAAAATTATTTGATGTAGACAATTTCAACCACTACCATTGTACTTGGCATGTCTAAATTAGCTGAAAAAGATTTTTTTTTTTATTATTATCATATGGCTGCCATGGAACGCCGCCATCTTGGGTTTTCAATGCAAAAATAACAATTTCATTTCAAATGTTTTCAGTTATAAATGAAATTGGCTATAACTTTGCACGCACGTTATTTGTTCAATATTTAGGCTCACCCTATAGTTTTTAGGATAAATGAAAACTGTTTTCATTTTATGAATTTTTTGAAAATGCACAGCAACCTTTCCAATTTTGGCAAATTTAATCACACAAAAAATTTGTTTTGCAAAAAGTTTGAGGAGACATAAAAAAAGCTACTGGACCAATTTTTATTTTATTTTATAGGTGCTACATACTAAATTTGGGGGCAATTGGGCAATAAATAAAAAAGTAGATTGCATATTACTCTCAAAAAGTGACATTTTGAGAAAAATCGCATTTTAAACATTTGTTTTCGTTATTTCAATGTTTTTTCGCATATAAACCTATAAACGAATTATATAATACTTTGAAACATCATACAATCTACAAATGTAGAGTCTTCAGATAGCGTACTTTGTGGTGATTACAATGAGTATCAACTTGATATACTTTAGACAAAATTTGCGGCTTTTATAGTACAACCGATGTGTTGAAGGTTTCTAAAAAAATCGTGTAAAATGAGAGAATCGATACTGAGCCTTTGTTATGGTATGAATGTCAAGGGAATGAACTGCTCCATTCAGTAGTGTAATAAAAGAGTTTTGTCCTATTTGTGGTCTCAGGACTCCCCCTCCCATTAAAAGGAACAGGAGGAATTGTTGATTCTAACCTGTTTTGTGAAAATCACGTCTTACAAATTTACTCCATGCTTAGTGTATATTTCCCCCCCCCCCATTTAGTCTTCCTCTATTGTATTTATATCCATGGCTGCCAACCAGTACGTAAAAAACGTAATTAATATTTTCTTTAGCTTTGAATCTGTCAGTCTGTTTACCTTGAAAAATATGTTTATGGGGGAATAACTGATTTTATATTTTAAGAAGAAGAAGAGTTTGCAAAATTACCGTTGCGCTTCACCAGACGGGCCAGTGATCGGCACATTTTTGTTTAGTTTCCTTGGAGGGGGTTAATTCAAGTTTAAATTTTTAATATTTTCTGAAATATTACGGGCCGTACTACCAAGCTAGATTAGTTCTTTTGGGTCAGAATGGTTTATTTTTAATTTCAAAAGATTGGCAGCTATGTATATCTGAAATATTTGATATGATTTACACAACTTGTATTTGATTTTAGAGTGCCCCTTACTGTTCTTCCTGTGTTAAACAATGTCCAAATGCTTCTTTCTGTGTTAAACAATGTCCAAATGCTTCTTTCTGTGTTAAACAATGTCCAAATGCTTCTTTCTATGTTAAACAACGTCCAAATGCTTCTTCCTGTGTTAAATAATGTCCAAATGCTTCTTTCTGTGTCAAATATTGTCCAAATGCTTCTTCCTGTGTTAAACAACGTCCAAATGCTTCTTCCTATGTTAAATAATGTCCAAATGCTTCTTTCTGTTATGACCTTCCTCAGGCTATTTCAGTAAGACTTACTTTTCAACGATATTTTTCTTTCTTTCTCCAGAGACGCTTTATCTGGCGATTGATTGTGGCTGTCATCCACCTTTCTTTATTCAGCATCGCCATCTACACACGCCCAGATGGAACGGAGCTTCTCTCATACCGAGGCCCTATTGATGCTGTAATTTTTAAAAATTATTTCTTTCAAATGAATTCATTTTGAAATGCCCAATTCTTCCTTTAATGATATGCAGGTGGCATCAGTGGTGAGGCTGCCGAATATGAGAATGTGAAGTCTTTGGGTTTGAATCCGAGGGGGCAGTGCTGGGTCTGATGTTGTGTTCCTGCCAGTGGGTACCAGCATCAACTGTTTATGTTATTGTGTCAGCTGTATCTTATCTTGGAGGTGAGGCCTGCAATTATAGACCAGGGCCCTGCCAAGAGGAGCCTGTTATAATAATACCTGTTCTACAAAATGCACCAGAAATTCAGATTGATTTTATTTCTGTGGAGCCAAAGGCTTTGATGGAACTTTACATCTGAGTGATGTCTTCTTAACGATAGGCAGGCATACGTGTAAGATGTTTGTGCTCTTTTGTAAAGTTCCTTTAAGGCCGTTACAGCCCATGGGTACGGGCTTATCCCGTTTTCAATAGCAATGAAGCGGGAATAGCTGATGATAATAATCACCTCCTGGACTAGTCTGCCGCAGGTTTTTACTCCTTAGCTAGTGCTTGTACCCATTTGCACCTGGGTAGAGTGGGAAGATGCGTGTTAAGCGTCTGTCCCAAGTAGCATAACATGGGACCTAGCTTTGCTAAGATTCTGCCCGGGACCACGTGATCCCGGTCCAGCAGCCAAACCCTCGGTCACCGACGTCACATGTGCTCTTATGGGAAACCCTTAAATGTGACCTTAATAAATGCAATGATAATGCAAAATTTATATAGCGCCCTATCCATGCGTGTCATCAGCATAAAAATGATGATCACTGTTGTGGGATGCGATGATGTCACTGAGAGGTGTAATGTATAGTGTAAAGAGAAACGGACCAAGGACTGATCCTGTGGGACACCAAATTGGATATTCACACTTTATGCCAAGCCTCAGCCGGTATCCACCGGCTACACTATGCTGTTCATTGGCCCAGAGTCTTCATTGAAATTAGAATGTGTCGATGTTCTTTATCCTTAATTTACTCAACTCTTGGTTTAGGGTCTCATCTCTTTGATTCGGCGAGGTAGTTTCACAAGCTTTTATAAATTCACATATCTGGAAGTGACGAAATTGATTGAAGTTAATTTCTATAAAGGAAGAGCTCTGTTTTCACTCTCTTTTATTGCTATTTGTTCATTGCATTTAAGAGTTTCCCAGATTGAAAGGAAATCCCATTCCAATATTATTGGCATTAGGGCTGAAGCGTAACAAAAATCTTACCACTCACTTGGGCTGGGTGAGTTAATGAAGCTCTAAGTCTAGACTTTTTCTTCATATTCTTTATTGTCTTTATGACTTATTTCAGATTAAGCTACGGCAGAAATTTCTGTCTGTCTTAGCTGCGTCCTGACCGTCTTCCATGAGGTAAAAGAGATAAGCACCCAGGGAATTTCCAGCTTCTTCAGAAACTGTGTAAGTATGACTGTTATCTCTCTGTAGTGTCTCGTCATTTCGTGGTTTGTGGTGTTTTCTTTTTTTGTCGACTTTCAGCTCATCATCATCATCATCATCTCTCATCCTTTTACTGTGTGCAGTCTTTTCAGGCATCATTTTGTGACAGAATTTAAAAGCTACATACACAAACTAAACTTTTGCATGAAAACAAAATGATGCTACTTTAATGATGGAATCAAAACACTGCTTTTATATTCATTTAATTTGGGGGGAGGGGGGGGGGGGTTATCCCTTAGAAAATTTTCATAATCTTAATGTAATATAGAAACACTCCGTTTATAAGGAGGTATTTATACAATCTTCATAATGCCAACAAACAAAACTGAAAGAATTCAAACATAAACCACCATAGCCACAGTGGTACCTAGCACAATGGCTAGATTTTTCAAGTGTGGTGAGTTAAAGATTCAATAACTTTCTAAGGGGGCGTTACAAATTCATTGGTAAATGCATAGCCACATTATGTATCAACACAAATGTCAAATGTGTGTGTGTGTTTGTATGTGTGTGTATTTGCTCACGCACAACTTAAATAAATCATAATTAGAAAAACGTCATTTGTCGCTTGTTTACATGTATGAAGCTGTCACTCATTTAATTTTTCATAACGTGGAGAACGAGAACCAGCTGGCTTAAAAGTGAATTATTGAACTCTTATCTCATAAAGGATCTCAAACCCGACTTCTTTTTTCTGCCTTCAAACGGTGTTTGTAGCTGAAAAGCTATGAAAAGGTAATGCCTGGTGTAGTGAACTGCCTTCAGTTTCTTTCTATAGACGTGGATTGGTGGAATCATTTACTTTTTCACATTCACAGCTTGATTTTCACTGATTTTACAATGGAAGGGAACAAATTGTTTTAGATTTGCAGTGTGTTGATATTATGTTATTTTTTTCAAAGTGATCAACAGCATTGAGTTGTTTTTTTGTTTGTTTGTTTTTTTAATTCATTTCTCACATTCACAGAAAATATATGCAAGTCACAACTGTAAGCATATCAAAAGTTTGTCGGTTTGATTTCGTTTTAAAAAAATTTTTAATATTTATTTTTTATTACGCTTTTTATTTCAATGTTGGCTTTGTTTCATTTACGGCATGTCTCTCACCTGTGATTTGACCGTTTAATGAATGTAAGAAAAGTTTACAGTTTCCACGAAGGCATGGGACACTATTTTGTCGTATATTTTAAACTTTTTTTTTTTTTATTGTTTGCCTGCTGTTTGTGTTCAAGAGATTTCATGTATGGTTCATTTTCTAAGTTGTTTACAATTAATTTTCTTTTAAAAGGATAACAACGCCTCTTTTGGCTGTGGAAAGCAGGTTAAGTTTTCACTGAAAGCATGTGGACTAGTTTTCGTCAATTGACCACGTTTTAAAACTATTTGTCATTTACCTTTTTGTTCTAATTTTGCTTTTATGTTTATGTGACTATTTGAACCGTTGATAAAAGGGAAAATGCAATTTATAAATCCTTTCAGGCTCTTTACTGAGCTTTGTTTAGATAAACATATTACGTGGCTGCATCCAAAGCGACATTCTATGCATGAAATTCTGTTTTTTCCTGACATTTTTATATTGTGAAAATAAAGTAGAAATTTCTTACTTTGAAGACAACTCTCTCCTCAAAATTTATTTTAAAAATATGTAAAGTCTTGGAGTTTAAAATAACTAAATCACATGCTATTCTTGTGTGAATCCTCCCCTTCTCTGTGACTAGTATTATTATCACTATAGTTATCAACATAATGGAATACTCTTCCTTGTATTCTCAGGCAAATTGTAGATGAATTTAGAATTTATGTCTGTGGAAAAAAAAAGACTCTTTTTCTTTTCATCATTCATCTCCCGGCATGTTGCATGACTCTAACATCCATTCTCACCTTCCTACCAGTGTGCCATAAGGCTGCCTATTCGATGCATGGTAGTCGAAACATGGCCAGATCCTTCTAAGTTGATAATCAGAAACTCATTGGTGTTTATTAGTTAAGATAATGACACAAGATAATATGAAAGCCCCATAAGAACAAAGACAAGACAAATACAAAGGAATAGGCAGAAATAAATCCACCACACCATGGGGATTGAACCCGGCCTCTCCGGCACCCACATCTCACCATGAAAAGCGTGCTACTAACCGAGCTAACTACGCTATGGTTGGTAGCACGCTTTCTTTCATGGTGAGGAGATGGGTGCCGACGCAGAGGTCACGGGTTCAATCCCCATGGGGGCCAGGGTTGTTTTTCTGTCTATTCCTTGTATTTGTCTCTGCCTTTCTTCCTATGGGGCTTTCATATTATCTTATGTCATTACCTTCACTCTGACATGCCCCTTGCCTCACTGTTTGTCTTTATTAGTTATGAGTTTCTTTTGAGATAAAAGAAACTGGGGTACACTCTTTTTCTACGTTACAATGTCAATTTGGATAATTCTTATGTAAATTTGTTAGACGTCATCTATTTGATTTGATTTACCCATCCACAACTAAGGTCCCACATCCACAACTAAGGTGACCTGCGGGGGTTTTTGGTAGGATTTTGATTTTGCCTGGACTGCCGTGTAAAAGCAGCCAAGGGATCTTTAACGTGTACAGAGTGTTGTTATCTGTTCATGGACCTCCTTTATATCGTCCATCCCTAATGGGACTAGGTGTCGATCCACCTACCTGGACCAGGGGGATAGTTTTGCTCGAAAAAACTTGAGAACATTTTTCAACCGTTGGCAGGGCTCAAACCCACACTATCTTAGGGTTTAGAGGCCGACACCTTGCCTTTGGACTACTGAGCCCCCCTTGATATCATCACGCCATCAAGTATTCTGTAAGCCCACAGGGTCATGGAGGTTGGCTAATTTCTTCTGCTTGTGTTTGACACAAGTGTTGCAAAAAGAAGAAGAACTCAAGCTTAGTTTTGGTTATAAAAGAATCGCAACTGAACGTGCGTTTCTTCTACAATAGAGTTTCAAGGTCTTTGCATGTTGAAATTTGTGATGGGTTTTTATATGTTTGTTCAGGGCCTTTTTGGTTTCTTTTGTTTTTTAGATGTGTTATTTTAAATACAAAGATTAGCATTTATACAGAATAGAACAAGAAGCAAAATAGTGTAAAGTAAGTTTGAAATATCCATTTGAAAGGAAAGAAAAAGGTGGATCATTATGAATTGACGATGAACAAAAGCTTAAAATTGGACCTAGATTTTCATTTCATTGACATGATTTTTTATTTTCTTCCTGAATGATGCAAATTGTGTTAGGTATTGGCAATGATTGCTATGGCAATACTAAAATAAAACTTTTGTTATAAAGATTTATGTTTTATCTGCCTTTACTTTTTGTAGAATATGTTTCATTTCTTTAAAAAATGTTATCTTAATTGAAAAATTACAGATCGACTTAGTAGACATTTTTTGTATTTTCAGCAAATGAAAGAATTCTTTTTCATTTTTATCAGATCATTTAGTATCTTGAAGTATTTAAATTACCCTCCTCCCCTCCCCCTCCTCCTACCCAAATTTATTAGATTATGGTAGCTGTGTCCCGGACCCCATCACCATACCTGCATACAATAAATTGAGGAAAATACAATGTAATGCAGCCCACTACGTATACGTTAATAATAAATTACTCATGTGTATACACAAAATGAAATACAAAAAAAAACAACATGAGTTAGCTACAATAGATACGTTCAGAAGAACAGATAGCCAGAAATTTGAATATATGCTTTTTTGCAAAGCTGTCAATGTTAAATATCCATAGTCTCATCTTCAAACACCAATTATTGTTACCTGCACTCATTTTACCTTAGTACAGTGACGTCGGTGGTTGAGTGGTTAGACTGCCAGACTTGATCGTGAGCTTGCTTGTTGCGATGTTGTGTTCCTTTGGAAAGACACTTAACACGCATTTCCCCACCTCGGCCCAGGTACAACCGGGCACAAACTTTAACCTGGGAGGAAAAAACCTGCGTCAGACCCAGCGTTCTGTCCAGGAGGTTATGTCTATGATGTTATCACCTGTCCAGGAGGTTATTATTATCACCTGTCCAAGAGGTCATTATTATCACCTGTCCAGGGAGGTTATTATTATCACCTGTCCAAGGAGGTCATTATTATCACCTGTCCAGGATGTTATTATTATCACCTGTCCAGGAGGTTATTATTATCACCTGTCCAGGAGGTCATTATTATCACCTGTCCAGGATATTATTATTATCACCTGTCCAGGATGTTATTATTATCACCTGTCCCAGGATGTCGTGTATCACCTGTCCAGGAGGTCATTATTATCACCTGTCAGGATGTTATTATTATCACCTGTCCAGGAGGTCATTGTCCCGGTCATATCACCTGTCCAGGATGTTATTATTATCACCTGTCCAGGAGGTCATTATTATCACCTGTCCAGGATGTTATTATTATCACCTGTCCAGGATGTTATTATTATCACCTGTCCAAGAGGTCCATGATTATTATTATCACCTGTCCAGGAGGTTATTATTATCACCTGTCCAGGATGTTATTATTATCACCTGTCCAAGAGTGTCATTATTATCATCCTGTCCAGGATGTTATTATTATCACCTGTCAGGAGGTCATTATTATCACCTGTCCAGGATGTTATTATTATGTTCAAGAAGTCACCTGTCCAGGAGGTCCATGATGTCATTATTATCACCTGTCCAGGATGTTATTATTATCACCTGTCCATGAGGTCATTATTATCACCTGTCCAGGAGGTTATTATTATTATCACCTGTCCAGGAGGTTATTATTATCACTGTCCAGGAGGTTATTATTATCACCTGTCCAGAAGGTCATTATTATCACCTGTCCAGGAGGTTATTATTATTATCACCTGTCCAGGAGGTCATTATTATCACCTGTCCAGGATGTTATTATTATCACCTGTCCATGAGGTCATTATTATCACCTGTCCAGGAGGTTATTATTATTATCACCTGTCCATGAGGTCATTATCACCTGTCCAGGAGGTTATTATTATTATCACCTGTCCATGAGGTTATTATTATCACCTGTCCAGAGTTATTATTATCACCTGTCCTGGAGGTTATTATTATCACCTGTCCAGGAGGTTATTATTATCACCTGTCCTGGATGTTATTATTATCACCTGTCCATGATGTTATTATTATCACCTGTCTATGATGTTATTATTATCACCTGTCCAGGATGTTATTATTATCACCTGTCTAGGAGGTTATTATTATCACCTGTCTATGATGTTATTATTATCACCTGTCTATGATGTTATTATTACCACCTGTCCAGCAGATTATAATTATCATCACCTGTCCAGGAAGGTTATTATTATTATTGTCTGTTCTAAGCTTCACACTATAGAAACAGAAATAAGATCGGGCTCTATGGGCTGTAATGGGCTTGAAAGGAAGTTTTCTTAACTTTATAGTGAAGTCGTGGAACACACGAACAAACAGCCAACAGAAATTAGACTCAGCAATAAGGCTGTATCAAAATTAAACACATGGCTTTAAAAGTTAGAACTAGATCAACAGTTTGTGATTAAATTCGAAGACAGGCATGGTTACAGTTACTAAACAATATGAATTGGTTCATTATTCTGAAGAAAAAAAGAAAAAGGAGAAATTATTTTTTCTTAAATTCCTTTACTGGTTTTCATTCAATAGGACTTGGCTTTCGTTCTAATTAAATCAACATTAATTCTCTTATCCATGTTTGTTTACTTTTATTTGTTAATCCTGTTTTTAACATCCATTTAATAGTCAAGCATTTTCGTTTCCCTTCCACAGACTCACTTCCACAGCACAAACCGTCTACCTCATTTCCTGCCATCCTGCTCTTGTCTGCATTCCGTTCGTTTCTTGAACTTGAATTACGTTGAAGGCGTCCTGTTGATTCTCGTCGCGCCTTGTGCCTGGTTTTTTCTGCTTTTTTCTTTGCCAGGTGAGTGTGTGTTCAGAACTTAGCATTGATGTGAGTCGATGCTTCATACTCAATATCGATTTCCATCGTTTACTCCCCTGATTATTTTATCATTTTTTTTTTTTGCTGCTTGAAACACCTATTTTCTGTCCTCCGCTTTTTCTTTTCAGTTCAGAATTCTTTCTATTTTCTTTTTTTCTTTTCCTTTTGTTGTTGATACTGTGTTTGCCCTCCATCTTCAATTCTACTCTGTTGGGATTTCCATTTCTATGGCTATTTCTGTTAGAATCCTTTTGTAAGCTGCACCATTTATTTCTCGTTATTTCATATTGCTATCTTTGTTCACTGAAACATTTTCAGATTATTTCTTTTCTTTTTCCATTTGTCCCCTCGCCTTTATCATTTTAGCTTGATCAAAGTCAACATAGATTAGTTGAGCTTTGATATCAATGACATTGGATTATTATTATTATTATTATTATTATTATTATTATTATTATTATTATTATTATTATTATTATTATAATTATTATTGTTGTTATTATTATTATTTATTATTATTATTATTATATTATTATTTATTATTATTATTATTATCATTATTATAATTATTATTATTATTATTATTATTATTATTATTATTATTATTATTATTATTATTATTATTATCATCATCACTGTTTGGTAGATGTGTTAAACTAATACATTTGCTATCAGTTTATGAGGCTACATAATTAAAATCCAGTCAATTGTGATGTTTTAAGGCAAACACTTTAAGGCCTCTAACACAAAATGGTGCAGTTCCCACATTGGATAGTTTTCTAAGTCATTCATTTCTTTCATTATATCTCTCTCTCTCTCCCTCCCTCCCTCCCTCTCTCTCTCTCTCTCTCTCTCTCTCTCTCTCTCTCTCTCTCTCTCTCTCTCTCTCTCTCTCTCTCTCTCTCTCTCTCTCTCTCTCTCTCTCTCTCTCTCTCTCTCTCTCTCTCTCTCTCTCTCTCTCTCTCTCTCTCTCTCTCTCTCTCTCTCCCTCTCTCTCTCTCTCTCTCTCTCTCTCTCTCTCTCTCTCTCTCTCTCTCTCCCTCTCTCCCTCCTCCCTCCCTCCCTCCCTCCCTGCCTCCCTCTCTCTCTGCTCTCTCTCTCTCTCTCTCTCTCTCTCTCTCTCTCTCTCTCTCTCTCTCTCTCTCTCTCTCTCTCTCTCTCTCCCTCTCTCTCTCTCTCTCTCTCTCTCTCTCTCTCTCTCTCTCTCTCTCTCTCTCTCTCTCTCTCTCTCTCTCTCTCTCTCTCTCTCTCTCTCTCTCTCTCTCTCTCTCTCTCTCTCTCTCTCTCTCTCTCTCTCTCTCTCTCCCCCTCTCCTATTTTCTTTCTTTCAAGTAGATGAAATTTCTTAGATCATGTCAGTTGTGTATGGTTCTGGTCAGCTACTTCCAAGTTCTGCTTTTTTCCTTTCCCTCTTTTCACATATCTTTCATTTTGCTGGTTCCTTTTAATTCAATGCATATGTTGGAAGGGTGAATTTCAATAAAACAAAAAAGGAAGCTTTGAGTTTTATCATGGCCATTGTCTACAAAGATTTAAACTGTTTAGCAGAGAAACAGCTTTTATATTCTCTCTTCCATATAAATGTCAGGAGATTTTTAATTTTGAATACAGCAACAGAAAACTGTATGTAAAACCAATTTATATGAATAGATCAAACGCATGGGTGACTACACTTATTGTCATTTTCACTCCATCAAATTGAATGCTGAGTAGACAATGATAATAGTTATAGTTGATTTTTATAAGGAATATAATTTTGCGAAGAGTTGTACATTTTAGCTGACCTTCTTCTCTACCTTCTTATTGAACAACCAATGTGCTTTTTTACCAAAATCGTTAAGCCTCAAAATGACTGTGACATCATTTGTCACATGACATTGGCCCCCTCATTCACCTATCCTGACAGGCAAATGACACACACAATAATTTTTGTCTGTTGTGTCACTGACACTGAGATGGAAAGCGAAAAGGCCATTTGAAGATGTATTATTTCATTTGTAATTCTTTTGTTCAGAGGTTTCAATGAAATTGGGCCAAACATTGTGATGATGTACCTGATGGTCTCCAATGACATGTTGCGATTCTCTCTCATCTATGTCATCTTCATATTCTCATTCAGTTGTATGTTCTTTTCACTTTAGACAGTGCACTTTGAGCCTGGCTGCACTCCACTCCTCACTCACTCACTGAGTAACGACTTGCGGTTTTATTGAATCACATTCACATCCCACAAGACTTTGTATATCTTCATGTCAACTTCTCTTTTAGGTTGTTTTTTTATTGTTGTTATATATTTTTTGTTTTCTTGCTCTCAAAGGTCTCTTGGTTTGCCCTTTTTAAAAAAATCTTTCTTTTTACTTTCTTTCCTTTAAAAAAAAATTTTTTTTTTTTTTTTATGTAGTGCGATATTGGTACTTTTTGTGACCTTTTTATTTTGGTTTTGGTTTGCTTTAGATTTAATCATTCGGTATATTTTTGTGATGTATATGGCCTCAAAGCTGGATAGCTTTTGGGCGCAAGAGTTGAAGGTCAATGAATGGTTTTCATTTAGTTGCACACATGCGGTTTATTTATTCTTTTGCAAGTGTGTAATGTTTGCTGTGGTCATGAACGTTTTCATAATTATAATTATTTTCATAATGTTGAACAAGACAGATTTAAAACAATAAAACAACAACAAATGTCAAGACTTTTGCTATTAAATAGATTTTTTAATATTTAGAAATATGTTTTTATGTATATATAATTTTCAACAGTCATTTTTAATAATTTTATTAGGGGAGAGGGGGGGAGGGGGGGGGCATGTGTCTGCAGTCAATACTATCCAAACTTTAAATGGCCAGAGGTTTTATCAATATTTCACCAGTGTGAAAGGCATGTTGCTGTTCAGTTTCCCTTTAATTTAAATGGCTTCTTCCTTTTATTAGGGGTTTTCTTTTTCTGTCTTTTTTTCTTTCTTTATTTCTTTTTTTTTTTTATGTCTTGGTCTTCTGTTGACATAAATTCTCTGATATCCCCTAAACACTCTGCTTTCCGATAATCTTAACTTAACAAACTTTTTTTGCTTCTTATTTATGCGTAAAAACTTGACTTTTTGTACAGTTGAATTTCTGATGCAGTAGAAGAAAAATGCTGCATTTTTTAAAATAATGCTTTTCATTGTTAATTGATGAATTTTCCTATTACACAGCATTCATTAACTAGACCAAGGTCTTCAACATGTAAACTGTGTATGTGTCAACTTGATAATGAAAACTGTCAGCAAAAGCAAATTACAACCTTCATACACCTTTGAAATGAAAACATATTTGTTCATGCTTTAAATGTAAAGCGCAGTGGAACCTCTCTAATTTAGGAACCGGCCAATCGGGAAGATGTCCCAGGGAACAGAATATTTTCTGTAAATTTTACCTCTCTAAACAGGAAAGGTCCCCGGCTAATCGGGACAATTTTCATTGGCCTTGCATTGGTTATCATCATTTACCCAATAATCATTTATTCAAACACTCATTTTGTTATCCGAATTTGGCTTCCGTGTTAAAACAATCATCAATTATTACACCTGCATTAGTGCTACACGTGTTATACATTACATGATATGTACACAGTGTTGCAAGTCCTAGTTCACGACGAACATTAGCCAGACACACCAGACATCCATTGCAAAGGTGTGAAATCAGGCATCGAGCCAGACCATATAAGTCCAAGCCTAACAATAAAATACGGTGTTGACACATGGTGGCACTTAGAAAGCAAACTTGTGCACTGCAATAGTCTTTTATTGCCTGTAACCAATCAATCACAAGAATGGATACATTAAGAGATTTAAGGATCCACCATGCATTCTTGATTACGTGTCTTATCTATCTGCCGTCAACAAGTTCGACTGTGAGTGACATCACAGATGAATGCTATCTTTGTTTTGATTAACTGGTCCTGTGGATACGTGTTCGTTTAATTGCCCAAAACAATGCCGCAAGATTAGTTCTGAAGAAAAGCAAACGATAAGATCATCCTACACCCCTCCTCCACACCCTTCATTGGCTCCCTAGAAAAAAGAATTCTTTATAAACTGATGACTCTCTGTCACAAATACATACACTATAATTCCCCCATCTACCTATCTGACATGATCACTCCCTACATTCCAAATCAAGCAGCTTAGATCTTCAGCTGTCTTTTGTATTATCATCCTATGCTTTGAAATATGTTTGTAATGCGTAAACGTGTATATTGCATTGGTAAGTGTAAATTATATATCTTAAGTATGTCTTGAATTATAATGTTTATCCATGTTTGAGCGCTCTGAGCTTGATATATATCGGGATGGGGGCGCTATAGAAAAACTATTTATTATAATTAGTAGTAGCAGTAGTAGTAGTAGTATTTTACCACTCACAGAAGGGCTTACATACCTCAAACTGTTGAGAAAACCCGGCTAATCGGGACAATTTTACACAACCCACCGATATTTCCTGATTAGAGAGGTTCCACTGTATAAATTTTTTGTACCTTTAGCCTTATTCTTAATTTCTGGTATCTATATCCAGACCCTGAGATCACCGTCATGGTGGACAGGGTTTCTTCAAAGAAACAAACTAACAAAATCTATATCCAGACCCCTGAGATCACCGCCATGGTGGACAGGGTTACTTCAAAGAAACACAAACAAATCTATATCTATATCAAAGGTAACCCATGTTGCATCATGTCTGTATTGCTGTCTCATTATGAAGATTTGATAAATGGTAGTTCATTCATGAAATGAGATTAACGTGTTTGCTGAAAAGCCTATTTTGCAGGCATAGGTGTTCAGTGTAGCCTGTTCAAGATTTGACCTGATTGTGTCTTTGTGTCTGCTTCTTCCCATCCATTTATTTAAGCCATGGATGGAAGTGAAATTTGAAATTTAATCATCTGAACAAACTTTATGTGACTGATAATTATCATGCATCTCTTTCTCTGAAAATAGAATAGGATCATGCATCTCTGTCTTTGAAAATAGAATAGGATCATGCATCTCTTTCTCTGATGTCAGGCATCTCTGTCTTTGAAGATAAATTGATGTCAACCGTCATCATTACCATCATCACCATCAAACATCATTGTCAATTCATCCTCATCAAAACCATCATGGTCACATCTAATATGACTGTCATCGTTGTTGTTAATGTCGTGTTTACATTGATCCATGATAATTGTGTTATTTTATTATATTATTATGGTAAAGTTAATGAACTACTCCTAATGTACAATTAAATATTTCATAGTGTAGTTTATACTTATTCTACGTTACATGTACTGACTGTAACAAAAACAGATTTCCCTTCGTGGATAATAAAATGCATTCAATTCAATTCAATGCAAATGAAATTCTTTCTCTGAAAATAAAATAGGATAATGCATCTCTTTCTTTGAAGATAAATTTATGATAACTTTTTAATAAAGTTTGGTCTGTTATAACAAAAGTTAAAAGCGTGTAAAAGATTTAAATCTATCACGTGAAATTAAAATCTGTCATGACAGTTTTATATTCCATATCAGAATTTTGAAACGAATTCACAACAAAGCGTGGTTAGAATTTATGTGTAGATTTTTTTCTTCATAGCTTTCAATTTCAACGAGTTCAACGTTTTGATTTCTGTTAGAGAGACTGGTGTGTTAATCTTCTTAAGGCCAATGTCAAATTAGTTTTAAATAGTCCTGACACAAATTCTCATTGTTTTGTTCCATGCCTTTACACTTGCACTTGAGTTTGCCAATATTTTCACACTTTCGTTTTTTGTTGTTTGTTTTTCCTTTTTGCTGTGTGTGTTGCATCCCTTTGAAGGGTCACGGAACTGACAGGCCCCTTTGTCACCATGATCTACAAAATGTGCTCGGGTGATCTCTACCGCTTTGCCCTCATATACTGCATCTTCCTGGTGGGCTTCACCCAAGGTGATATTGATAATGCCACATGTTTCAGCTTTGATTATTCTCTTATTCTATTTCTTTTCTTCTCTCTTCTTTCTGTCTCTCTGTCTCTGTCTCTGTCTCTGTCTCTGTCTCTCTCTCTCTCTCTCTCTCTCTCTCTCTCTCTCTCTCTCTCTCTCTCTCTCTCTCTCTCTCTCTCTCTCTCTCTCTCTCTCTCTCTCTCTCTCTCTCTCTCTCTCTCTCTCTCTCTCTCTCTCGTTCTTTCTTTCTTTCTTCTTTTTTCTTCATTTCTTTCTTTCATTTCTTTCGTTCTTTCTTTGTCTCTCTTTCTTTCTTTCATTTTATTTTTTCTTGAAAGTTTTTTTTCTTTTTTCTTTTTATTTGCTTTCTATATTCTTATTTTTTATTTATTTCAGAGGCTTTCCCATAGGTATGATAAATAGGAATTCTTCTTTCAGAGAGTATTTAGTTTTTTTAATTTTTTATTTTGCTTTACTTTTTACAAAACTGACTTACTATTATTACAAGTAGAAATTTTTTCTTTTAATTGAATCATGTTCTTGCCTAAAAAAAAGTTACAATAATAGATTAAGAAAAACTATTTTCTCATGTAAGAGACTCTCTGAGGTTTGTAGATCATTCCATCAATACTGAAGATTTGCGTAAAGAAATAGCATAAATGATTTAAATGAAATGGATGGGAAAAAAACAAGGAAGAGGAAACATGAGAAATTATTAAATAAAAAAATTGAATGCAAATCATCGCAGATTGTTCATGACGTCTCGAGTTTGAATCCTGGCAACGCCAGGCCCGACGTTGTGTTCCTTGGAAAAGTCACTTAACACGCATTTAGCCCACTCGGCCCGGGTGTAAAATGGGTACACAAGCACTAGCTTGAGAGTAAAAATCTGCGTCAGACTAGTGTCCTGTCCAGGAGGTGATTATTATCACCTGTTCCGCTTCACGCTATAGAAACCAGGGATAAGCTCCGGCTCTATGGGCCGTAACGGCCTTGAAGGAACTTAACTTACATCGCAGATTGTTGAGATGAATATCTGACTTTGGATGGGCAATTGACAGGCGATGTTGGTGGGTCCTACTCCTTTCCTTTCACACCGTCGCACTTCTTTCATCTTGCTGTTTCCTCTAATTCACTCTGAGATCATTGCATATGATGGATGGGGTAAACAGCATTGAAACAAACAAACAGACGTATTCTAACAAGTTAACGTTTATTATGCTGAGTTTTGCAATTTATGATAGAGATTTAACACTCAAAAGTTAAATCAAACTATTCAAAATAACCTGATTGGCATAAATTGAGTTGATAGTTTTTTTTTATTTCACTTAACATGCCTTAGCATTTCATAGAGTATTTTGAGGAAAAGGTGAGATAGATAAGAATAGTATTAACATACTTAGTGCAAAATGTTTGTACTTTTGCTGTTTTTTTCTTTGTTCATATCTTCTTGATGAAATATTAGTCCAAAAAGTTTGTGTTGTTTTTGTTTTCTTTTTATTCTTATTTTTTTTATGAAATATTAGTGCAAAATGTTTTTACTTTTGTTTTGTTCTTTATTGATGAAATTCTAATGCAAATATATTGTATTTTTCTTTCTTTTTTCTTTTTTATTCAAATTTTCTTATTGAAATTTTTAGTGCTAAATGTTTTTACTTATAATTTTTTTTAATTTATTCTAATTTTCTTGAAAGTATTCAAGTTTTTAATAGATATTTTCCAGTATGTGAAACTGCCTGTCGAATTCATAGAAGATTTTCAAGGCAATATATTCATCTATCGTCACCACAGAATTCTATCCGCCTCACTCTGAAAATTTGAAAATACAGCCTAGACTCATAATTCAAACACATTTTAAATTCAGCAGGTTTTTCAACCGAAAACACTCGTCCACTATTACAAATGTTATGCTTAAATCTCATTCATTTATTCATTCATACTTCTTTGTGAATTAAAGGCTTGCTGTAAATCCATCAATCAGTTCTTTGTGTCTCCTGAAAAATGTATGAGATTAAAAGGGTTCCGCATGGATAATAATACATCATATTCATATTGCGCTTTCCATATCAATGACATCTCAAAGCGCTTAACAACATCCCGTTAGGTAAATGACGGAAAGTTATAAAAATCAGGCATACATCAATTTCTCTATAAAAACATATAACTACAATATTACATACAATTTAGAATGAAGCAAAGTTTGGATTTAGAAAAGAAAAACAAACATTTCAATGCAGATTAACTAAAATTCAAAGAAGAGTAGTAGATCTTTGTTTGGATAGCTTTTAAAAAAAAATGTTGACAGACCAATTTTCTTATCTCCCTTGGAAGCTCATTTCAAACTTTTATTAAGAATTGAGCCACAAATTGACAAAGCTCAGACATTTGTCCATCTTTCCTTTTCAGCAGCACATTAACAATAACACAACTGCCAAATCCGACTTTGTCATTAGTTAACCGTTACACAGATAGATATAGGGGGCTCAGTAGTCCAGAGGCAAGGTGTCGGCCTCTCAACCAAAAGGTAGTGGGTTGGAACCCCACCGAAGGTTGAACAATTTTCCTGATTTTGTTTCGAGCAAAATCTACCCCCTTGGTCCAGGTAGGTGGATCGACACCTAGTCCCATCGGAGACAGATGATAAAAAGGAGGTCCCGTGTGCAGATCACAACACTCTGTGCACGTTAAAGATCCCCTGGCTGTTTACAGGGCAGTCCGGACAAAATTTAAAATCCTGCCCAAAACCCCACGATTACCTTAGTTGTAGACCTGGGTAAAATCCAAGTCAAATCAAATAAAAAATACAGAAAGATAAAGATTAAGATGGATTTATAGACCGTATCGGCAGCATAGAGAACAGCATACCATTAGGTACTTCATTACTATTACTCCAATAAGATATTTCTCTACCTATAGCTGGGTACTCATTCGCAACTGAGTCAAGTGTTGAGAGGGAGTAAAGTATCTTTTCTTAAGAGTAAAGAGTTGTGAAAAAGCACCTGGGCCGGCAATGGGGTTTGAACCAGTGCCGTCATGATAATAAACTCACAATACTACGGTTTCGCTACAAAGAGGTGTCAGATGTATAAGTTTGTACATGCACTCAATATTATATAACATAAAGGGAGCCACAATGGAGTGAAGTCAAAGTGACAGTGACAATACTTTTGTTTGTGTTTATTTGTGAGGTTTTGTTTGTTTGTTATTTGTGAAGGGGGGTGATTACGTCTGTTTATG